>CAJHNH020004157.1:360000-417500 GCA_905116865.2 Candidula unifasciata
CGAGACACCCCAACACTTAATTGGCAGCAAAAACTTAATACTCCTCAGAAACAAGGAAAGAACATTAAGGAACACTCCCAGTGAACTGAGAGCAGCTAGAAATCTTTTGCAAAAAGGTGGCTAGGCAGTGTACCAACGACTACTGATTCCAGTTATGCAAAAGCATTAACAATGCTAGCAGTAGTAGTAATATTAGAGGCATGTATGAGGTGATACCCTGCAGAAAGTACCTAGAGGATTTGAGAAATGTCATTCTGGTCTCAAATTGGATGAAAGGGAAAATCCCAAACTGCACCTCCAAGTGGTGGAGGGTGGAAAACACACCATGCTGTGGCTAACGCAGATATGGGGACCGAGTATTCACCGGAATAAGTGGATCACTCCGCAGCAGGACAGAGAAGGCACCCACTTGTCCTGACAGTCAGAAATTACTGTAAAAGGTGCAGGTTAAAATACCCCATGTGGATGTGGAAGGCAACGGGAAAACATGACTATTTTCCCAAGAAAACTCATGAGAAAACGCCGAATAACTGCTGGATATTGTGGGGATGGAAAGTGCTAAAAAAGGACTTTCGTTGAATATTAGGAAAAAGGAAGTAATGGTTATATCAAAGAAGAGGATAATTCCAGGTTATGATATCTCAATTGAAGAAAAAAGACTTTACCAAGTCAATAAATGTAAATATCTTGGAAAAATATTATCATCAGATGGAAAATGAATGACAGAGATTAAAAGCAGAGTAGGTCTAGAGAAAGCCGCATTTCAGAAAATGAAATAATCGTATGCAATAAATCGGTCTTATTTAATGTCAGAAAGAGGGTGCTAAAATGTTACATAGAACCTGTTCTCCTGTATGGCAGCGAATCTTGGAATGTCAGTGAAAAATTTGGAAGAATTTGGAAGCAACAGAGATGTGGTTTCTGAGACGAATGTTACGAATACCTTGGGTAACCAACAACGATTGCTTGAAAGAGGCTAATGGAAGTAGATCTTCATATACAACAATAAGAAAGAGACAAACACTGTTCTTCGGGCACATAATAAGAAGAGAAACATTGGAGAACATCATGACAACTGTAAAGATCAGTGGAAAAAGGAGCAGAGGCAGATCAAGAGAGATGATGCTGGATGGGTTGAAACGTAGGCATGGAGGGATATCATCAAGAGAGCTGTTTCATGCAACCAGGGATCGTTATCTGTGGAGACGCAAGAACGCCTTCGCCAGTTGGTAGGGCACATGATAACGATGAGGTGACAAAGAAGGTCACAGGCCCAGCTTTGAAAGAATATGCACCACTAGTTTGAACTAGGAGATTATTAAGTAGAAAAAAAAAGCAGCTATATAAGTCAAGAAAATCCAGAGTAGACAGATGTTCCCCTACTAATGCCTGAGTGTAAACAGCGACCTAAATCTCCAGAAACTGGTGAAGCAATTTATTAGCCGAACGGCTATAACAAAACTAATAGCAAACACAAAACCAGACACAGAACCGGGAATGACCCAACCGACGTGACCCTGCGACAAACATCACAACCTGCCCCCTGCGGAAGGAGAGGGCAAGCACAACAGCCAGCAACACAGAAACCGTCAGAACCTAATTGCTACCTACATCTTCCGACCTCACTAAGTCCTAAACAGCACATCAGCTATTCATTCTGATCTTCCCTATTTTAATGTCCTCTACTTCTTAAACCATGATTTTCAGGAAGAAAACATGCTTTACAAAAAATTGGAAAAAAAAAAAAGACAAAAAAATATTAAAATAAAATATAAAAAAAAATATAACTAAAAAAAAGACACTATCAGCTAACGCACATATGCATGTATGATGCGAAAGAAGAAAAGCCCAAAAAGATGTTGAATATGGGACCCTGAAAACGGCCTTGTTTAAGGTGGAGCAGTGACAGCTACAATTTGTTTCGGGGTCGTGTACCTGGTGGGTGCCCTGATTCCGGAAACAACAGCGTGCTGGAAGGAATTCGGCTAAACTAACCGTTACCACACGAAGCAAATGAATGAAGTCAGGATAAAAGCAGCTGCTCATTCTAGGAGCTGGCTGAAACTGACAGTATTTTTTTTTCCACGATATCCAGATCCAGATATCTGCAGCTGAATTCATTTGACAATTAGACTAACAGATCATGCTACTAATGCCATTAAGACGCTACCAACTCTTGACTATCTGGACACATTTCCAACAATTGTAGAAGTTAGGAATGCTATTGATTAGCTGGCTTAGATGATGGCCATAAGAGATGGAATTCCTGTTGAAATCATTAGGGATGAGAAAGACATTCTAACCCTACACATTTATCAGCTAATAACACTCTCCTGTCGTGTGGGATGGGTTCTGCAATACTTCAAAGACACAAGCATAACAGCTATGTACAAGAACAAGAGTGATCGGAATGGTTGCCCTAGCTACAGGGGAATTTCACGGCTGTGTACTGTTGGAACAGTATTTGCTAGAAATAATCTCCGAAGATCAGATCCTAGGAGACTTGGTTTTCCCAGAGTCAAAGTATGATCCAATTTCTCCAGCTGAGTTATAGTATCCACAGACCGTAGCCAGTGACCGTCATAACAAGACACTCAATAGGTGTGTATAACATCCGTTGCTCTATGTCTGCAAGTCATAATAGTCAGTTCGATAGAAGATCTCTCTGGTCTCATGATGACTGGTCTGTGAAAGACAGATCTCTTCCAGTGGTGACTTCTAATGCTGATTGTGGACAATGTAAGCAGTGTGATCATTAAAGGGAAGCTGTCTTAAATCGATTTTGTGTAAAAATTGTGTTTCTACACACAAAAAGTTATACTAGACACACACATTTGTTAAATGATAAAACATGATTATTTTTAGAAATCTTTTATAAGCACAATTCTAAATTAATAAAAGACACTGTGGTTTTGTACTCTCTGATACATACTCATGCCCGCTGTGCAAACATATACAATAGATAAAGATTACACGTCATAAAGGCGTCGGAAAAGGGGTTTAGATTTTTTTTGTGCCCGCCCCCCCCCCTCGCTCCCTCCGAATAATTGTGTAAAGCCTCCCCCCCCCCCCCTCCCAGATATATTGAAAATTAATTATGTTTGAAAGTGTTTGTTTATACCTTAAACAGTTTTTTTTAAGTATATTATTTTAACTTTTTGCTATTCAGCACATTATCGGTAATACTATTTGGTGGAGGAATCGGCACCTAGGGCTCAAGGCGCCCACGCAATGTTCTGCCTAGACAACAAAAACCACCTGGCGGGGGTGGGAGGACAGCTAGGAACCCCCCATAGCTCACAAAATATTATTGTGGAAAAAACAACACATAACTATAATAATAATCATGAAATAACATTAACACAACAATACTCTAAATCTTAAATGCTCTGGATAAACGGGGGGGGGGGAGATGGCTGGGGCTGGGGGGGGGGGGGGGCCTCTAAGTTCCCATTGACAACTATGGGAACACGGCACACGGCCGTAACTTTATTATTTTTGGAGGATAGTTTAAAAAGTCCCCACCCTCATCCTAGACAATGTGTAAGGTTTGTGGTGGGCTAACCTCGACGTGTGTGTGTGTGTGTGTGAGTGATTTTTTTTTTTTAGGGGGGGGGGGGAAGGGGGGATGTTTGAATAATAATGTTCTCCTACCCTTCTCTGTAAATCAATCTCTTAGTTTTCTTTCTTTTTTTTTTTTTTTCCCACAATTGATGGCAATGCTCTGTTCCTGCTCGTTTGTCATCATGTTATAGTTGGACACATTGCCACAATAGGCATGTGTACATTTGTGGATTGGACATTTTCCCGTAACAATGTCCAGAATTGATATTTGGGCCCAGCTTTGCGGCCTGGAGGTTAGTGAATGCTGTTGACAATGTCAATATTTTCGTGTACTAGTGTTAGTTTCTCGCTGTAAATAGAGGGAGGAAAACAAACATTATAGTCGTTTTTTAGCAATATTCAAGAGACGCACCAATTAATTGTTTAGGACCTGACCACTACGTAATATCTCTAATAAGCACAATATTACACTGTAACCAGTGTTCACTATGGGTACAAAAGACTACTGTTAACTCGTGTAGTTACTAGCAGCGTGTTTGTGTGATTAACCCTTCTGGTAACCCCCCCCCCCCTCGCAGCCCCCCCCCCCCCCAACAGCACGCAATGTGTGTTCAAATATTGTCTTTTACGTTTGGCAATAACAGATACTTAGATCTGTCTCCCCCAGTTATGTGTTTCCTGTAAGTTAGTAACTATATATAGTTTTCCGCGCCTTCAGACTACTAGCCATATAGGGCTGGACCTACATTTTACAGACCAATCGGCACTTGATGGGTGATTTGGTCAGCATCACGCCTGCAGCCTTTAATTTCCAAGAATTGTATCTGGTGCTGATTTAGGGCTGGATCGACCTGGGTGTCAATGTCACTTTTATTTTAAACGTCCGTCTCCCACAAGACCTTCAGATTCACAGACAAACATCTAGCTGCTACACCAGCAAGGCTCAAGATGTGTTTTCTACACTTCTACGTAAAATATGCTAAATCAGCTAGGCTTGCGAGGAACGAGCGTAAACGGTAACTAAAACAATTGGGCGAAGCTGATGAAAGAGCTTCAATCTGGCTCTGAACGCAACGGAACATCGTGGGCGATGGGCCTCGGTAGACTGGTTCGAGTTCCTAGTGGAAAATAATGTCTTATCTCTTAAAAGCTAGTGTCCGATAAATGTCTGCCAAACGCCGAAGTCTATTATTTGTCTGATGAACCAATCATTAGCTTGTAACTCTGGTCGTAAGGGTAGTCAACTGATCTAATTTGCAACTGCAGCGAAAACATAATACCAAATCTCACAGCGCCTCTTGCAACGTAACGGTTACCGTCTTGTCCCTATCCAGTCCGATGAAGTGCAGCAGGGAAAGATCGGGGCATTGCTTCATGACACAGATCAGACCGCCTTCTGAGATTATTTAGAGAATCATAAGCGAAAACAATTGTCGACGAATGATCTCTACTAAAGACAGGTAGACCCCTGCTGTAAATGCTCCTGTGTGGATTTCTTTTTTATACTTATTGCGTTCTGCAAAGGACCTGCAACATGATGATGATTGCATGTAAAGAATTATATGCATAGATGCGTGTGTTTGTTGTGTATGTTCTGTGTACTGTTGTATTCATACTTTAAACAGATAATACTTTGATTCCCAAAATCTAATTCGAATATCCAAACTGCGTGATCCTCAATAAGTGGATTTGAGTTGAGTCAAGAATTGACATCAGAGCACTCAGGGCATTCCCATGCATGCTCCGTCCTCATCTTCAGCAGCCAGTGCAGAGTTCCAATACTGATAAATCACAATCCGGTTAAAAGTCTATCTTGAATTGCCTCTGAGTGTAGTGAGCCGGCCAGACCCTCTGGTTACACCCAGGAGCCTCTTTCTCTCTTAAGGCCATTAAATTCTTGTTTCTCTACTGATTCCGTTGTTTGTTCCCAAAAGGCCTTAACACATCTGCCTTGTCATGTACCAATTCACCACCCAGTGGTGTAGATCCAGCCAATCTGACTGCCTGTTCATTACTCACCACACCATCCTCAATGAAAAATCAGGTCATGTCTCTAATCATACGTTAATGTTTCATCCCCATATAATAAATAGACTAGAAGTAGCCAAAAACACAAGTATATGCATAAGTGTATAAGGAAGCAACATATGCTATCTTCAAAAATAATGATACTCACTAACTGATGTGCAAAATATGAAACATAAATATTAGCACAAATCTACACATCTGTGTTATGTATGCGTGTGTAATGAATTATCATTCCCAGGAATCCCAAAGTGTTCCCCATTATTACGAGTTAGGTGAAAGGGCCTGGGATGCTGGGAAAAGGTACGCTTCTGATTTCCAGTGTCTGAGTTAAAACAATTGCGAGAAAAACACGTGGGATGAGATAAAACTGTTTAAAGATTGAAGATTATTGATTAAACCAAACCTCTTGATAAGGTTAAACATGAAGAAATTATTATAATGTTGGAATCTTTGAACTCTGATGGCAAAGATCTCAGAATAATTTTTTTTTTTTAAATATGAACATAAGCTATCAACGAAAAGCAGCCATAGAAATTGACAATGAAGCTAGTACTTGAAACATAAAACAAGGTGTGAGAAAGAGATTTGTACTATCACCAGATTTATTCAATATTTACAGTGAAATAATAATCAGGTCCATAAAAAGTTTGCCAGGAATATTTGGTTTGCATATTGTTAACAACCTGCGGTATACTGATGATGTGGTTTTGATCACTGAAAATGACAAACAAATGCTGGAAATGATAGATATAATTGTAACATAAAGTAAAAGGAAAACGGGAAATATTTGATGCAATTCATCTTCGTCAATTGAGACAAGAAAGAGAATTCTCAAAAACTTTTGGAATCCTTTCTTAATATTTCTTTCTTTTTTCCTTTCTTTGATCCCTTTCCACGCCTTTAGGCGTATGGGGCACATGGGGAGAGAACACAAAGTTTTACAGACCATCAGCACTCGGTGGGTAATGTGGTCAGCATTACGCCGGCTGTCTTTACTTTCATAGGACAGCCCATCCTGGTACCAACTTTAGGCTGGGTCGGCCTGCGACGTCCCATACCACGATAAAAATCCACCCAGCCGCAGTGGGTTTCGATCGCGGTACGTTGAATTACAAGTCGGACTCGCAACGCCTTAGCAACGGACGCCGCATTTCTTGATATAGGAAAGTGAATAGGAATAAACTCACAGGGAGCAAGTACAGCGGGGATCTACCAGTCGTCAGTAGAAATTATCCTCGTCGACACGCGTTTCGGCCCACGATTCCTAGACGCATTCGGAGGTGGGCCCTCCTGAGTTCATGAAGCTCAGGGCTGGTTCCCCGCTGCACGGAATTACCGGATGGTGTTATTCTTTCGGCCAGAGACAAGACGACTTGGTGGTTTCGCAGGAGGTACTGTGAGATAAGAAGTCGCCACGGCAGCCTAATTAAAGCAGTCAGCATGCCTGGACGACCGAGCGACAAGCTTACTTTGGTTTACCGGACACATGTTGGACTTTTATTAGCAGTTGGCAGAGGAACACTGGCAGACAATTCGGACACGATGGACTTTCAAAGGGGTGAGAAACCCTTTTCCATTAGACACCCGGACCAGCTCACCGAGGCCCGTCCCTTACGTTGTTGCGCTGCGTCCAAAGCCAGCTAGAGGCCCTTTCGGCTGCCTCTCCCAGTTTTTTGAGTGTTCGTTTCCGTTCATTACCGCGCAATCCTAGTTCTTTCACCACATTGTAGAGCGAAGTGGAAACGAGGCCTCTCGCTCCCACTTCGACAGCAAATACCCGTACTCTGTAAGCCTCGTTTCTCCTCAGACCGGCTGCTAAATCACTGTACTTCTCGAGCTTCTACAAATGATTCTCCTCCATACGCGACTCAAACGGGACGGTCAACTCAATCAGGATGAGCTGCCGTTTTTGCGCAGAATGGAGAACGATGTCCGGTCGCAGGCCGGTCTTACGAATCAACTCGGGGTACCGTTCATGGCCTGGCAGATCAATCGCCATTAACCAGTCCCTCGAAGAGTCTAGCACAGATGGAGCGAATGCGTTTTGGTTGACCTTACCTTTTGGAACCTGCCCAGCCTTGAGAAAACGAATGGGGACGATGCTAGAACTGGCTCTGGCGTTAGCCCTCATTCTAGCCTGGTCGACAAATGCTGCTAACTCTTTTAGCACCTTGTTGTGTTGCCAGGTGTATCGGCCTTGACCTAGGGCTTTCCTGCACGCGGACAGGACGTGCTCAAGAGTTTGCTTCGATTTGCACAACGGGCAAGTCGGATCGTTGGTCGCAGACCATTTAACCATGTTAACACCGGACGGTAATACATCGTACGCCGAACGAACGATAAAGCTCAGTCGCAGCGGGGTCATCCTCCAGATCTCACCCCATGTGAGTATTCTTGGCAATGCGCTCTCCAGGCTGACCCAAAGGCCCTGCTGCGACTGCTGGGCTGCTTTCTGGACCCGAACCTCGTTTTCGTTGTCCCTCACCGTTTGTATTACCATGTCTCGGCGCTCTTTGGCTGAGGCCTTTGACCACCAATTGACCTTCCCGTGCCCTAGGCCTCGACGGTCGGTTTGAGTGTATCCCATTATCTCTCTCAATTTTAGTGCATTCTGGGCAGATTCTATCGCATCGAGGACCCTCCACTTCTGACCAGTCTTTAGAGCGGGCTGGACAGCGATGACATTTGGGTCTGAAGACTCGCGCAAAAGCATGGCGAGCCTTACCTTGCCGACTTTAAACTCTTCGGTTATCGATTTGAACGGAAGTACCAGCTTAGCCTGCTTACAATATAGAGCCACGTCGGTCAGACAAGGCGGTGCACCGATCCACTTTCTCAAGGCTGTGTTGGTTTTCTTCTCCATGGTTTCCACTGCAGTCATCGTCACCTCGTAGACTAGCAGTGGCCATAGGAGCTTAGGAATAAACATGAATTGGAGACACCATACCTTGAATTTTCCGATCAGCCTGCATCGCTCGATCGCGAGCAGGCCTGTAGCCAGTGACTCGTGTATTCGCCGGACCTCCGCTCTATCAGATAACTTCGAATCGTAAACGCGACCGAGACTCTTCACCGGTTCCTCCAGAACCGTAGGGATCTTGTTCCTTGCCACCGTAAAACTGATTGCCGACTCCTTGCCCTTATGGATTGACAGACTCCTCGACTTCTGCGGTTTGAACTGCATACCGCTCCATTGGACCATCGCGTCCAATCTTTTCAGGATCGTGCGGGCAGACTCCTCGCTGCCCGTTATTATAGTCGTGTCATCCATAAATGCGCTTAGTGGCGGTAACCAGTGATCCCCTATTTGAAGGCCCTGTCCGAAGCCGCCCCCCCCCCCCCGTCTAACATGATCTGCATTGCCATGACAAACAGTATAGGTGAGATCGTACAGCCCATAGCTATCCCAATCTGCAACTCAGTCCACCTCGTGGTAAACGTCGAGGTAGAGAAGCGCAAAGCGAACTTGGAGAAATATTGCTCGATCATTTGACTGATCTGTGTCGGTACGTGAAACATGCGAAAGGCTCGCCACAGTAGCCTATGGGGGACTGCCCCATAGACGTTGGCTAAGTCCAACCATATAACGTGCAAATCGGTTCTCTCATGCTTGGCTGTCTGGATAGCCTCCCAAATCATGGTCGCGTGTTCAAGGCACCCAGAAACGCCTGGAATACCACCCTTCTGAACACTCGTATCTATGTACTTGTTAGTCATCAGATACTGTGTGAGCCGGCGAGCCATGACTGAGAAGAATATCTTACCCTCGACATTCAACAGCGAGATGGGCCTGAATTGGGAAAGACTCTTCGAGTCCTGCTCTTTGGGAATGTAGACCCCATTTGCCTTTGACCACTCTGGACATATGTGATTGCGGATCCACGCTTGTCTCAACAAGACGTGAAGCATTTTTAGGATTTTCGGGCAGCGCTTGTAAAAAACGTACGGAACACCGTTCGGACCTGGGGCAGACTTGCCGCTGGCCTTTTTAACAACTTCCTCAACCTCAGACCAAAGGGGAGGTACCATTTTAAATGGTACCTTCGGCACCGAAGGCTGCTTGAGACCGCTAAGGATCTCTGGATTGTCATCGAGAGGCTCTCTCCTCTTTTTCTCAGAGTACATCTTGCGTAGATGTAACTCTAGTTCTTCCTGACTGACAACCAGAGTCCCAGACTTCGGTTGCTCGAATAGACCTCGGGCAAACTGATTCGGGTCCCTAAAGAATTTCTCTCGCTCCCTTTTGGTTCTTCATCTGTTGTTACAGAAACGCTCAGCGCGACAGAGGGCACTGTGTTTGTTCTTTAAATGCAACCAAACTTCGTACAGCCCCTCCCGTTCGCTGCCTGTAGCGTCTTTGAACCGTTTTCTGAGGGCATTCTTGTCTGCCCGACACTTCAGAATGTCCCTCTGCCTCCTGCTAGTATTCTGCTTGGCACCCGGCTGTGCCTTTACTACTGTACCGAACTCACGGGAGCAGTGTTCATATATTACATCACCAAATTTTGTAAGCTTGTCGCCTGGCGACTTCTTGTTTAGAGTTGGTTTAAGTACCTCACATAATGTAGCCTCCAACTTACACCACACCACCTTCTCGCTCGCATGTGGAAACCTGATTCTGGAACGCACTTCTTCAGAAATCATCAAAGGTACTCCTCCGCAGTCGACGTCATGGGCCTCTCCGGGCGAGTGGGGTTCACCCTGCCCGTCGTACCCTGACGACTCAGAAACTACCACAGGAGTAGTAGTTTTGCGACAGCGTTTACTGCGTGGAGCACCCTCGCATTTCATTCTTCTGGCATGCGTTCTCAGACCATGCAACCCCGTGAAGCTTTTCGCACATGTACAGAGCCAGCCCGGACGTTGGGCGAGTATCTGAGTCCGGGGGCTAGCAAAGTCGTCACCGAGAGTATCAATTGGATTGGGCCCTTCATTCTCCACCCCCCCCCCCTTTCGGAGGGCCCTGGGGGCATATTTCATTGTGGTTGTACGAAATCGGAGGTATTATACTGTGTTAGGGGTGATCAACCCGGTCCACAGTCGACATATGTCTCCAGATGTCAGTTTATCCCCACGGCGATACCGGGGGGCCAGTCTTTCCATAGGTGTCAAAAGGTCTTTCCCGATAGTCACCAGTCTTTCCTGGTAGTCTTGTGGGCTAGCCACGTACGATAGGAATAAACTCACAGGGAGCAAGTACAGCGGGGATCTACCAGTCGTCAGTAGAAATTATCCTCGTCGACACGCGTTTCGGCCCACGATTCCTAGACGCATTCGGAGGTGGGCCCTCCTGAGTTCATGAAGCTCAGGGCTGGTTCCCCGCTGCACGGAATTACCGGATGGTGTTATTCTTTCGGCCAGAGACAAGACGACTTGGTGTTTTCGCATGAGATACTGTGAGATAAGTGAAATATTTACAGTTGGTAGATTAAAGAAAAAAATTGCTTGGAAGCTGCGAAAAAAAAAATATTTGGACGAAGGAAAAGAATATCCTGGACAGATAAAGAGAGCAATAAAGATGTCTCGACAAAAACAGACTCAGGAAAAGAATTTATTGCCACATCCGAAAGAGGCAATCTGCATTCATTTGACTTGTGATGAAAATAAGAAATATGGCGTACATCGTGACAGTAGGAAAGTTGGAGGCAAGGGGAGGAGAGGGAGAGGGATACCGAGAGAACAGATGCTGCACAGTCTGACATCATGGCATAAAGGAAAACAAATTTTAATCCCACATTTTTATCAGCTAATAACACTCCACTGGCACAATGAGTATGATCCGGATGTCTCAGACGGGTTCGGTGTGAAGAGAATGGCTTGAATAATTACAGAAGTCCACTGTGCGTGGAGTCACCATTATTTTGGTTCAGGGACACGCAGGCGTTGATGAAAATGAAAGAGCTGATGGGTTGGCTGGATCCGCTATCACTACCGACGGATTAGTTGTCCACTTGCCATACTAAGTATTATTGAGTCGTTCCACGCATGTATAAAAGGTATAAACAACTTTGAGGGTGCACCATTATAGGATTTTGAGATTAACACCGGAGTGAAGCAGGGATGTGTACTTGCTCCTACCCTGTTTGGAATACACTTCTCACTTTTTTTAAACAGGCTTTTTGAGATCAGGAGGGTGGTATCTTAATCCACTCTCGATCTGACGTCAGGCTTTACACTGTTCGTAGGCTAAAGGCCAAACCCTGGAGAAAAAAGAACTTATCAAAGAGCAGCTGTTTGCAGATGATGCCGCGATAAAAACCCACTCAGAGGACGAGCGGCAATAATTACTGTCTTCATTTACTGAGGAATGCTATGGATTTGGCTAACAATTAACAAGGGAAAAAAATATTACTTGTGGTGATGGGACAGACTTGCGGTCTACATTGACGGTGAAGAGCAGAAGACAGTTGACGATTTAGCCTATCTGGGATCCACAGTGTATAACAAACTATGGCTGGACCAAGAAATTATTATCTGGATAAATACGGTATCAACAAGAAGGAGCAGACTAACAAACTATGGCTGGACCAAGAAATTAATATCCAGATATATCCGGTATCAACAAGAAGGAGCACACTAACAAACTATGGCTGGACCAAGAAATTGTTATCAGGATATATACGGTATCAACAAGAAGGAGCAGACTAACAAACTATGGCTGGACCAAGAAATTATTATCAGGATATATACGGTATCAACAAGAAGGAGCAGACTAACAAACTATGGCTGGACCAAGAAATTAATATCAGGATATATACGGTATCAACAAGAAGAAGCAGACTAACAAACTATGGCTGGACCAAGAAATTATTATCAGGATATATATGGTATCAACAAGAAGGAGCAGACTAACAAATTGATGTTGGAAAATCTCATGATTGAAAAAAAAAGTCTTATCAACAGGCTTGTTATCTCAGTACTCTGCTTTATGATAGTAAAGTTTGGTCAGCTTATTCGCACCAGGGGAAACGGCTTAATAGCTTTCTCATTCGATTTCTAAGAATACAACTTGGCATTAAACAACAGGTCAAAATCACAATTTTTAGGTATTGGAAAAAGCAGGCATTATACCAATCTTATCAATGCTCAGTGTACGAAGGCTTGGTCACACCTGGAGAATAGATGATGGTAGAGTCCCTTAGATCATTCTATATGATGAACTAATGACATGTTAGATGATGTCGAGGCTGGCATCAACTACGATACAAAGATGTGTGCAAATGGAACAGGAATGATTCAGGTATTGAGGTGACGTAAATTCTTAACCACTGGTGCCTATTATAAAGCTACTGATTCTCATAACTGTCTTCTCTATACATCATCTGACCCATTCTTTTGCATAAATTCTATACCATTTTCTCAACTGCTTAGGCTTCGTATGTTGTGTTCTAAAGACTCCGATCTCTTGAGTAAGGCAGGCCAATTTCTGGACTTTTTCCGCCTCTAGTCTGAACACAATCAAACTGAGGCTCTTAAACATGTACAATTAATTACTCAAAGAGAGTCATTGCTCACTAAACATAAACCTGCTTCGAATAAACCTAAAATGATGTTTATTCTTTAATAATTTGGCTGTGTCCTGAATCTTCCATCGTCATCTTAATATTCTTCGCTCTGATTCTTACACCCGTAAGATCTTTAGTAACAGCCCTAGAGTGGTCTACTGGCTAGGCCGTCATCTTTAGAACAAACATATCAGAAGCAGACTGCCTCTGATCCAGAAAGCAATTCGGTACTTCCAAATGCTATAGTAAAGATGTAAAACATGTCCATTTGTGATCCAAACCCCTTTGATCTGCTTTTATAAGGGTTTATATCACATCAGAGAAGCATATTTTGTGAATCATGAAACATAATTTATGCCATCATCTGCAAGAGTTGTTGAAAAAAAAAGTATATATTGGAGAAACCGGCAGTAAGCTAGCAGAACGGTTTTGTCGAAACGTTCGCTTGTGTTTGTGTGCCTCTTTTCCATTCACTCTTTATAACTTTATAGTCTCATTTTGTGTTATACAAAGCATGTCAGGTATAGAGTTTGACTAGGGGGAACAAAATGTCATGAACTGTGTTGTGTGAAGGGGACACGTCAGGGAGGAATGAGAATGAAGAAAGAAATTATTGCACAAAGAAATAAGCGCTGGGTGTCTGAGAAGAAACAGACTAAACATAAATAGTGACAATAGTCAGGAAATTACATGCTTTACCTTTGCCTAATGCGGGTGGGTCTTCCTAGTCACGATCGCCATCGCCTTTGAGCCCATGCCTCTTCACAGGTCAATATGAAGGCAGACTTACCATCAGTTGAAAGCTGCTAGGAAATTTTGACGAAAACAAATCTGATGACATACCTGCGAGTGAGGTTTGATAGCAGCCTACACTTCAAAGAACTTGTTGACCATGTCATAACAAAAGCACGCAAAAGCCTGTCAGCAATGAGGGTCCTGGCCGCCGATAACACTGAGCAGAGACTGCTTCTGCTTCTGTTCTAATGACTTGTACTCCCTTGGAATATGCTCTTGCCATTCTCAATGTCAGCCATACTCAGAATGAAAGACTTTAGAAGGTGAAAAATGAAGCAATGTTTATTATTCTAGGGTGCTCTGGAGACAGCTCTTGTGTAGCAATGAGGTACCTTCTTGACTTTTCTACCATGAACTACAGGATCAAGATCTAGAGGGCTCGTGCATACCTTAAGATAATCTCAGATCTAAAGCACCCTTTGCCACAAAATGCTCTTCAAAAAAAAGGCAATCGGCTAAAAAGGGACAAATCATGGCTGGATAAGACAGCAGGTGACATCGTGACGGTCTGCAGCCTTACAGACATCCATCCGGGTGAAGATTGGATACCAGCGTCTAAGCACCCAATCTCACATTCTCCTTTGTCGTGACGCTTGATAGGAATTGCCGGGAGAAGAATAATCCAGCTGCTGTCAATACGGGATATGCGCTTATAAATGATATCAGATGAGACAGATGTGGTGATCTTCACAGACGGGTCCGTTATACAAGGACATAAGAGTGCAGGGTCATTTACAGCTCGCTCTTGAGGCAGAATAGTTCAGGAAGCCAGCGGTGCCTTGTCCATGACCACCAGCAGCATGGCGATGGAAGTGATGGCGGTGACACAGGCTCTCCTGTGGCTGGGATCACATTACTATTTGTGTGCTGAGTGATTCTTTGAGCATGATCCGGCGGGTAGAGCAGGCCGGTTACGCAGACAGTGGTTTGAGTCATGGCAAAATTCTCCTGTGTGTTCAGTTACCCTATTATTTGTCCCAGTGCATGCAGACGGTTTGGTAATGAAAGAGCTGATAGACTGGCAGGTGCTGCAATTATTGAAGATTACCGGCCCATGAATCACGCAGATATTGTCATTGCCCTTTTAGAGATAGGACGTTCTGAGGATTTTGAAAGCAACGTGTTCGCATCACTGCTAAGATTATGCAAACTGGGAGTAAAGATCGGCACAGCCAAGCATGAAAAGCACACCGGACGCACACGAAGTCTTGTTTACCAACATAAGACTGGTATATAAACCAAACGATGCTGATGAATATGTTGAGAGGGGAATCTGAGCGCCTATAAATGTGTCCGGAGTGCTATGAAGATAATCTAACTCATAACTCAACATTATCATCTGAAATCATGAGTATGTATGAATGTATGTATACATTTTGTTATGCTTTATTTGTGCTTTAGGAATAGGAAAAAACATTGTTATTTATAACTTGATACATAATAGGAATTTTCGCTGTTGAAAATATTGATGTACATTTTATTCGCCCGCTATAGTTAAAGAAAGTTGTATTCTCTCGTCTTCTACCTCATCTTGGTCTCCACGGTTGCAGCATGCGTAGTGGGAAGTCAAGTGATGTGAGAGCACAACATGAGCCTTCTGTCTTTGAGTTTCTTCTCAAGTCGTCGATAATCCCGTTTCAGTGCATGTCTGGTGATCTATGAAGTCTCTTCAGTATATACATTTTTACATGGTCTGACGGCTGGCCCCTGAATAACGGCTCAATGTGGAGTAGTAAGGGTCCTGCACCAGTTCTCCTCATTGTTAGCGCTACCGCCAACTGTACTCTTCTTTGAAGTGATGGGACGTGTGCAATCCCTAAACTTTGACTGAAACAGCAATAGCCGCTTTGAAAGCCTGTATCTTACAGTCTAAGTTTTAATATCACAATTATTGTATTAGGATGTGAGAGGAATAATTTGTTCGTGAAATTAGGTACAGAACCAGTTTAATTATGCTGACCGTCGTTATTGGTATCAAGCGTCATAGTGGACTGAACAAAATAATTCCAGGAGGTATTGTACCAGGAAGGAGGAAGAGATAGGTACAAGATATAAGGGACTCCTTGAAAAATGAATGTCCACGAGGCAGGAGAGCTGGCGGGAGATCGATTTATATCAGGCAGACCGTGATGAGAGCGATGTGCTGCGAAGGACCTCCTTTATGATGATGATGGTATTATAATTACTTGTAATTAAGTATATATATATATATATATATATATATATATATATATATATATATATATATATATATGCCTGTGTTTAGGTGTGTAAATTGTGTATGTTGTGTGTCTGTTTGTATTCAATATTTTAAAGACTGTATTATTTTAGGATTTAATTTCTAAAATCGAATGTCTAAACTGCGTCATCTCCAATGATAAATCTAGTGCCTCTTGTAATATGAGTTCGTGTTCCATCCCCACACTGCCAGTGACTGGGAGTTCCAGAGAAATTTACTAAAAAGCTCAACTAAATGGAAAAGTAGAAGAAGAAAAAACGTGCGCAAAACAACACAAATAACGTAATCTTTCGGCTGGGCACAGCCTTTGTCAAACTACAGCAAAAAAAAAAAAAAAAAAAACCATGAGAGGAGAGTATACAGATCTCTAAGGGGTGACGTGAGCATCGTTTTATACAAATGTGATGTGGAATAAATGAAATAAAATAAAATAATCAATGGCTACGAACATATAGTCGCAACAAATAAAAATGTAATATTTTTTTAAAATATAATATAATAGTGGGAATAAAAGAAATACAAATGTTATTGATATGTAAATGCTACTAAGCGTACTAACCGTTTAGCTAGCTGCATAATATTGGTACACTAGAAGTAGATGCAAACTTAATTTTAAACAAAATATTATATGAAAGTAAAGTATGCTGGCTTCATACAGACTGATACTCACATAACACTGATGTGCAAAAAATGACACGCAAAAAATATTAGCAAATATCTACTCATCTATAGAATGTATGTGTGTGTACAAACACACACACACACACATATATATATATATATATATATATATATATATATATATATATATATATATATATATGTGTGTGTGTGTGTGTGTGTGTGTGTGTATGTATACGCACACATACATACACATGATTACATTACTATTTTTTTCCCCTCTATCTCTATATCATCATCTTGGTGGTAAATTATTCATTTGGAATGCTAACACTTTTAAAGTGTCAGCTAATGATATATGAAGACAAACAGAATAAAGAGATGGAGGTGATGCTCCAGAAGTAATTATGTGAAATATCGTGAACCTGCTAACTACTACAAATAGTCTCAAAGTACTGAAAGAATCGTTGTATGGTTAGCAGCGGCAGACAAGAAAACTTTCTGCCGGAAACCCTAGCTAGCACTACATGCTTAAAATAGGAAGGTCTTCAATGGTACAAACGGAAGACGTAGTAGATGCGTGTACATATTTAAAATAATGGGTAAAAAACAATTAGCCAGAAAGGAAGAGCAACAAACATACGTGTTATAGTTAGAATTACATGGTAACGAAAGTGCAGGGACACGCAAGTGGGCGATATAGAACCAGAAATTCAACAATTGGTTCATGACAATTACTAAAAACTGCTTATGAATTCATCGCAAAGTCGATTAAATGACCCATAGCGCAGCAAAATCTGGTGTATAATGTAACAACACTGACTTTCAGAATGGGTCATGTTTAGCTAAATTTCAAGAAGTGACACTATATCAGGTCACTTATTGTGACCTGTTATCAAAAATTATCCGAGCGAGGATACTTATATCTACCCACACAGTTCTTAACTACTAGAGACAAATTCAGATTAAACTATGAAAAAATACCACCGCCGTGAAATCATCCAGGCAACCGGTTATTCCCTCGCAGTTGCCCATACCTACGTGCTGCTGAGCACCTGTATAGTGCATCGGCCGCTTGCTGGGCGAGGTTTCGTGTGGATTCAGTCCAGAAGCTATAATAAGACCGTTTCTTGGTGAGCTGGCATTTTTATACACAGGGTCCTGACTTTTTTGTAATTGTAAATCTAACTAAATCAAGGTATTCATCGTACAAACTAAAATCTAGTTAAATTCATCGTAGCCTGCTTACAGTACAAACAGCTCTGGCAGCCAGTAAAAATGTGGCTGTAAACAACACTCACACGACTGCTGAAGCGATCGAAAGCAAAGAGGTAAGCGATCTGAAGAGGGACATAGCTGAAAAGAAAAAGACACCGAACTTAGTGAGGGCGGAGACAAATAAGTAAACTGAGGAAGGGAGAAAACTCACTGACTCTCTGAATGATAAACCGAGTGGTGAAAATAATGATATGCTCCACGAGGCGACATTAACGAAATTCAGAACTCAAATACCCAAATGGAAACCTCCAAACAATGGCAAAGAGCCCTCAACAGGATCCAGTCGAAGGTCGAAAAAAAAAACACTAACAAGTGCATCACGCTTGTTGTGCAAAATCGTGACTGAGAATGCCCGCAAACTGAAACTGAGCAGGATAAAGATTCGACAGATACAAGCACGCTAAGCAGTGGACTTTTCAAATCTGACAGCCAACCCGATTACCAGCCAGAATAAAACTAAACCGAATATGAACTAAATCCCAAAAATAAACTAAACGAGAAATGAAGAATGAAAACATAAAAATTGTTCACTTGAACTGCAGTGGGATCAAGTAAAACATAACAGGGAAGATGAAGCAGATAGAAGGAGAGATAAGCATCATAGCCGTACAGGAGAGACATCAAAAACCTAGCAATCAATTCAAGCACTGAGGTTACACCACTTAAAAGCAAATCAAAACAGATGGTAGAGGAGTGGCAATTCCAGCACATAACATTTCAGAACAATAAGCCCCACAAGAATTTCTAGTTTAAACAAAATATGCACGTGAAGCTATTTCTGTAACAATTTCCAGGACGCAGAAAAACACAAAGCTTATCGACGTTTACTGCCTAGCTGTGAAACTGGAATCAGCACACACCAATGAACTCAAAGAAAAACAGCAGCCCAATTCCTTAAACTGTTGCTCGACGAACAAGTGAACTGGTGTTTTATGGCAGACACACGGAGTGCCTACCATCAGAAACCGATTTTTAAAAAAAAAACATGCCAAGACAGGGAAAGAAGACCATACCTCACTCCCCACCCCCATTCCGCCTCTCCCCCTCAACAAAGACCCACAAGACCACGCAAGATATGAAAGACCAGGAAACAGAAAATAAGATGTAATTGCTCACCACAAACACACACACACACACACACAAACACACACACGCACGCACACGCAATCAATATACCAATGAAAACCCTCCTCAGTATGACAGGAATGTTTTTTGTTTTTTTTTAGTCAGGATCGGAATGACCTGCAACATCGACCCAGTCATCTCCAAGCAAATGTTTTCAATCATGCACACATGGTTAATTACGTCTTCTGACGGTACCATTCTTCTTTTTTCAGACTGCGACAATATTTTAAGCTTTGTGCTCTCAGCTACTTTAAGGTTGGTCCTCGCTTGCAGCATTTTGAACCAGTCTGTAAAAGTAGGCATTACAAGTATGTGTTCAATTTACAGTCTTATAAATCTAACTGAGAAAGTATCCCTGCCATAAGAAGTCCAGTATCAATTTTGTGTTTAAACTTCTTTTCACTAAGGGCTTTGTTTTCAAACATGGCTGAGTACGGTCGCTTGGTTGTTTTGAACCCATGTTGTTACTTCCTTTTGCCGAACTTTTTCCGATTGAGATACGTGAGTTACTTATTAAAAACACGTCACGATGACTGTTTAATTCACTGTCTGATAACTGAGGGCAGCTGATATGTATGTACACTGTGTAATTAATGTGTGGTGCAATGCGTTTACTGCTGAAGTACGGCGTGTCCGCCTCCATTGCTGTAACGATATACGCCTGTAAGTGTGTGCGTGTGGGTGTGTATGGGTGTGTGAGGGTGTGTGCACGTGTGGATATACGTGTATGTGGGTGTGTGGGTCGGTATTTGTGTGGGTACGATATGTGTGTGCGTGGGTGTGTGTGTGTGTGTTCAACTTCCTAAATTACTAAAACAGGAAATTAATTGAGAATTTTTGTTTTATATCAGCTGTGGGTTGGGTTCACTTTCATATGCGCTCAGATTAATCTTTTATTATATACACGAGCATTACGTAATTAATAGAGCCAGTCCTATACTGGTTGACAAGAGTCTGTGTCTGTGCATTGGTTTATCGTGAGCGACTGTGCTAACTGTTACTCACCATTTTCGTATTCTGATAAGTAATGTGGACACACTGCTCCCACAATTCTCAGATTGTCCTATCTCTCCTAAGATTTTACCAATGTCGATGCGATCCACAGTCAAATAGAATGGTTAGGATATCAGCACATGCACTGCTAACAACACCGGTTTGGGGCAAACAAAATAGATCCAATGCTGCCTATCAGATGTTGTGTTTAAAATGCAACTTTTTAGGTGTTTTTCTTTTACTTGGGATTTTAAACTCGTGTTTATTCATCTAGGTTAAGGCTCGACATCACAGCATTCAGGACAAGTCCCTGTTTGCATTCTGTCCCCACTCAAAAGCAAGCGGAAACTCTCAACATAGATGGTGCCCATTGTCACCTGGTTAAAATCGTATCTTTCAATTGAATCTCAAGTTGCGCTTATAACCCTAAAACATTCAACTGCCTGAACGTTCTCTAAAAATATACGTAGCTATTTAACTTATTACTTGATAACACAAGCAAGAGACCACAGCTGCCTTATGTAGTTGCAGTACACCTCCTAGTAAGGTGAGTGAGTCCAACATATCAGCATGCACATCCACAATCATGCCTGATTGACTATTACCTCCAAAATACTCTATATGATTAATTTCCTACGATAAAAACCTACATTCCATCTTTCTGATCATAGTCTGATAATTTGATAGCATGACAAAGAGTGTGGCAAGTATTTTCTCTTTCCACCCCCCCCCCCTCCCTTTTTCCCCTTTCCATCTCCCCATCAAAATGCTCACCGTCTTTACCTCCATTCCTATACTAAATGTGGTGTAATGCCGTAAGCCAAACTTGCCCAAGACAGCCTTCGCCACCTTGATTTCGCATTGAAGCCCTATCGAATAGTTCTGCCCCTGGCACTGATAAATCAGTAAATAAAATCACATCTCCCGACCTAGAATTGCCCTCTATCAGCTGCTGAACCTCTGTGTCTGCACGTCCCTCTGTCTCTTTCCATTCACATCTCAAAGTAATTAGCGCCTTGCGCTGCTATTTTCTGACTTTAAGGACTGTTAACCAATCCTCTCCTCAGCTAATCCCTTCAGTGTTGCAAACATTGTTGAAAGTCTGCTTGCTATTCGTGACCTGTCCTTCTATTAAGCTTCACAGTCCGTATCTCTATGCAGGATATGTTCTGTTTACATGCAACTCTTAGATAGTACCCTGTTTGCAATATACTATATGTGTGGGTAATAGTTGGCATAGTCCCGTTATGTCTCAAACCAACGATTAGTATTTTCTCTAAGGCGTTCAATGGCCGATAAAACAAGACACCGAATGAGTGTGTATAACATCTGTTGATTGATGTCTGTAAGTCCTAATTGTCAGTGCAATAGGAGCTCTCTCTCCTTGAAAGTGGACAATTTGAGCAGTGTGATCTTCAAAGAGAAGCCGTCTTAAACTGCTTTTGTGTCAGAAGTGTATTTCTACCAACAAAAAAGATATAGATATAAATTGACATAGTTAGTTAGTTAGTTAGTTAGTTAGTTAGTTAGTTAGTTAGTTAGTTAGTTAGTTAGTTAGTTAGTTGGGTTATCCTCATTGCACTCCGGACATGTCCATAGGTGCTCAGATCCTCCCCTCAGTATGAACCCCAACGTCCGATGGCTAATAGTACCAGTTCTATGTTGATTAACAAGTCTTCTGGCGTAGCTGGTGTGCGTCTCGTTTTTTGCTGTGCCGATCTTAATTCCCAAGTCTGCCATTCTGGCGAGTGATGTGGATTCACTGCCACCAAAGTCCTCTATTCTTCCCATTTCTCTGAGGGCATTGATAATATCAGCATGATCCATAGGCTGACCGTCGGTAGTGATAGCGGATCCAGCCAACCTGTCAGCTCTTTCATTTCCATCGACTCCTGCGTGTCCCGGAACAAAAATAAAGGTGACTCCACGAACAGTGGACTTCTGTAATGATTCAAGCCATTGTCTTCGCACTGAACCTGCCTGAACCCTCCGGATCATACTCATTGAATCACTGAGTATACACACGCGGGTGTATTTTTGTGTTTCAAGCCAGGCAAGCGCTTGTGTCACTGCCATCACCTCCATCGTCATGCTGCTGGTTGTCATGGAGAAGGCGCCGTTGGCTTCTTTGACTGTTCTGCCCGCTGAGCGTGCAGTAAATGCCCATGCGCTTCTTCTTTGGCGTATAACGGATCCGTCTGTATAGATTATTGCATCTGCTTCGTCTGAAATAAATTGACATATCTTTTGCCAATTAACGAGACAAAGTAATTTTTTTTTTTAATTTTCAACACATCTTTTATTTGCAAAATTCTAAATCAAATAAAGACATTGTGGTTTCGTACGGACTGATACTTACTACAATAACCTGGTGTGCAAACATAAAATAAATAAACATAAAACATAATATAGACGCCGGAAACAAGAGCTCAGACGCTTTGTGGCCCCTCCCAGCACATAATATTTGCGTAAAGGGGCTCTTACAGGTGCCCTGTAATTATGAATACATCAACATGGAGTGACAGTAGCCACCAATGCTCATCAAGAAACGGATCGCAAACAGTGACCCCTCACATCGTTTAATAGCAGAAGTGGAAACTGATTATATAGGATCTTCATCTTCTTCTTTCGTTGGCTTGAAATAAATTATTTATATCTGTAATCTTCTCTGTAGTATGAACTTCACTGTATGTTGTAATTCAGTCAGCGACCCGTAAAGTTTGGCCTACACTGGTATGTATCTTGGCCAAATGATTTTCCTTGATATGTTGTATTTGGGACAGTCTTGGAGGGTATGATCTGTTGTCTTAGGTGCCAATCCACATGTGCACTTGGCTGTTTCGTCGATTTTAAATTGTGTGTACATGTGGCTTCGAAGTCAATTGTGTCATGTTCTAAGGCGTAGAATAATAACTTGTTCTGGCCTGTCTATAGAATGGTAATTGTCTTGTGCCGGTTTCGGTGGCTTTCTAATTCATTTAATTTTTCATTTTCTTTTGTTGATAAGAGACTGGTACGTCGGGTTCAACTTAGTCAAGGCAACATATAAAGACATGAAATGTCTAATTCTTCATGAGGGAAAGCTAACAGATGCATTTGAAATAAAAACAGGTGTGCGACAGGGATGTCTTTTGTCGCCTCTCTTATTTTTACTGGCTATAGACTGGACTATGAAAACAGTAACTGCTAACACCAAGAATGGAATTCAGTGGACCCCTACAAAACAGCTTGATGATCTGGACTTCGCTGATGATATTGCTCTTCTGTCCCATTCACGGAATCAGATGCAAGATAAATTAAATATACTTAATGCGAGATCAAAGCATTTGCACTTAGTTAATCACCTCATTCACATCCATTAACACAACAGTGGGGTGGTATTCATAGTTACCTTACACCGGCTGCCTAGTTTGGAGAGTAGTGTTCGTATACCAGGTAATTTTCCAGATTGGATTGCCTGAAGCACGGCTCTTGCATCTGTCAAAAATACCACGGGTTGTGAAATGTGACGTATACTTAACAGTTTCTCTGCTGCTTTTTTGATGGTTTGAGCTTCTGCATTATAGCTGTGACAGTGCTTTTCTGTAGATATTGTAGCTGTATATTTATATTTTTAGATGTTCAATACTCACTCCTGCTCCTCCATTTATGCTTGCGTTTTGTGTTGATCAATCAGTATAAACACGAACCCAAAGATTTTGGGGGTATTCGTCATCAAGTAGAGCGAGGGTGGCTGTTTTACGTTGCATACTGTTTTGTACTTCATTGTCGAATACCTCTTTCATTTCTGTATGGATATGTATTGGAAACTTATAATCCTCTTTCCAAGGGGTCTGATCTGGAACAGCATTTAAGGTTCTATCAGTTGTAGGCAGATCACTGGTTTGCCTGCAGAGTCGTTGGAACTGGTTAATGAAACTGCTTTATTTTAGTCGCCACATTACTAGATTTTGGAATCTTTCTTTCATAGGGTGTTCAGACATGCTAAAAACGTTTTCTGTTTGTATTAGTATCATAGTGTCTCTTCGTTCTTTCAGTGGCTGAGTCATCGCCATGTTCCCTATACGTGTATGCCGTATCTCATTATCCCCTTTTTTTGGGGATGCAATTTTTTTTTATTTGAAAGGGCCGCTAAATACCTGGGCCATAAATATGTTCTAATGGCTGAACGCAGTTTCTGGGACCCCTCCACGGGTGATCCTCGGGTGTTTATCGCTTGTGTGATGTCCTGGTAGGGTTAAAAAAAAAACTATACGTGTTGATTGTATCCTGCCTATTATGACTGAGCGCTTGATTTTGCAGCTGGTCTAACTTTTATTAGGTTTTTGATGCTCAAAATGTGCGTCAGATATTTTCTCTTTCCATAACTCCACCCACCCCCATCAGTTACCGCCTTCATCTCCATTTCCATAATAGATGTGGTGTTTTACTGTATTAGTTAACAGTGTAAGCAGTGTGATCTTCAAAGAGAAGTTCTCTTAAATTGATTTTGTGTCAAAATTGTATTTCTTCACACAAAGATTAACTAGACATACAGTGACGCATCTTTTGTCAGTTATTGAAATCAATTATTTTCTTTTTACACATCTGTTATATGTACAAATCTAAATAAAATAAAAACATAATGGCCTTGTACGGACTGATACTTACTAGCGTTACCTGATGTGGAGAATAAAAATTATATTATAGGCGCCGGAAACAGATGCTTAGATTCCTTGTGCACCCTCCACAATAATTGTGTAAATTGGTTCTCAAAGACGCCGTCTAATAATGAAGAAATTGTGTTTAAAAGTATTTGTTTTTACATTCAAGATTATTTGAAGTACATTAACACTTTGTTAAAGATACTATTGGGGGGAGGGGGTAGCTCATGAAAGGGCCCCAGGCACCCCTGAAGTGTTCTGCCTAGAAGGAAAACTGCATGGCAATGTTGGGAGGCAGCGGGGTGGGGGGGGGGGGGTGTTTCTCTGCGCTTTCTTAAAACTAGGCAGATTTCAAAATTCGAAAAATTCGCCATCAATACTTGACTGTGCGAGACACGGGTTACTAGAGATCGACCTGCCTGATTTCGAGCAAAACAAAAATAGCCCGAACCAATTTGAAAGACTGGCTTGAGACCAGATATTGTTCTGCAATCTGTGGTGAGCTGGTGGCCAGTCTAAAGAAAACTGAGGCGTACACAATAAAACTGTTTGCTGTCGATGGAGGTGTAAGAAGGTTTCTCTCCACGTCCAGATACACTTTACTAAAGCAACTGGACTTGTTGCACAGCAGGAGTCCACCGATCATCAGTAGAAAGGTCATTCTTTGACAATTGTTTCGGCCTATTCCTTCCAAGACAATCTCCGAAGGTGAGCAGACCTGGCTCATGACGCTAGGCCTCGATTATCCCCTGTTGCATTATGTCCGACTTTTGGACAGAACAAGACACCAAAATAAATAAATAGTACACATAATTACGACTAAAAGTCACACAGGTTCTTAATACCTCAATGACCGAGAAGCACTAACGTGGCCAGGTGTTAACCTTAGCTCATCGTTTGGTTAATACTTGGGTCTTGCGATACCCTTGGAGACCGCTAAAAAATTGATACTTGTTTCACAGTTTTGCAGTCATCACTGCTGCCATTATTGTCTAAAATCTTTATGACTGGCTTTATGACGTTATCACGACTCAGACCTCTGGTAATCTTCAAAATCCAAGTAAGTTTAGCTACACAACTAGTAGTGTATATCTTGAAAAATATGGAGAGCTATTATTGTTTAATGTCTTTTTCGTATTCAGTACACCAGAATAAGTCAAGATCAGCTACTTTTATTCCTGGTGTATTTTGGTTGTTGTTGTTGTTGTTGTTATCGATCCAGCGGCGCATGAGCTTTCGCCATTTGGCCCAATGCCATGTAGTGGAATTTGCATGTTTTCACAAGCTTTTCTTTTCCTCCGTACAAGGTGTTCCACTTGTCTGGTCTCGGAGGGAGTAGCGTTCTTCTTGTCTCACTGAGTTTTGGGCACTCAAAGAGATGTGTTCAACAGTTTTGTAGGAATAGTAGTTACATAGCTGGCACTCTGGGGAGTGTTGTGGCTGTATTCTGTTTAGGTGTCCATTGAGTGGAGTATGTTGCGTTCTAAGTCTGAAGATGGTGGCCTGGTCCCTTCTTGTTAGATGGTTAATGCTGTCATTAAGATCAGGGCCAGACATATGTCTATAAACCTCTCTTCCAGTGTCTCCCATGGCCCATCTGTTCAACCAAGTCTCTTTGTTTATAGCTCTTATCAGTGTTTTTGCTGTCTGGAGGGTTGTCGCTGTAGGTGGTTGTTCTTGTGTTGCTCCTTTCTTTGCCAATCTGTCAGCTCTGTCATTACCTGGTGTGCCGGAGTGACCTGGAATCCACTGCATCACTATTCTGATGTTGTATGAGGTAATAAGCTGATCAGCATCCAGGATTATCTTGGCTATGTCAGTTCTGCAGCGTTCACTGCCCTCCAGAGCTTGAAGGGCAGACATTGAATCTGTGAAGATGACAATATTTTGGACCTTTGAAGGGTAAACATCCATTACAGTCTTTAGGTGGTATACTGCTGTTTCCAGTGCAATTATTTCAGCTTCATAGTTTGAACAGAATTCCCCGCATGCATCAAAAATCTCTTCAACAGATCCATCGGGATAACCCATGTAGATTCCGTAACCTGCTATAATGGTAGCTTTAAATGCTGATCCATCAGTATAGACATGTATCCATTCTTGGGGGTACGAATCAACGGTCTTTAGTGATGAGTTCATAAGAGCGATTGGGTCGGACTGTTTGGTTTCCTCGCCTACCAATTTAGTTCGGACTTCTGGAGCTTTAAAGCGAGCATGTGGTGGTAGGTTTCTTGCAACATTCTGAATTCCTTGACGTCTTTCTGGGAGGTGATATCTGTCCTGAATTTCATTAACACAGTGTAAAACCGATTTGTGCTTTATTCTTTGTTTGTATTCCCAGTTTTTTACAAGATGTCTATTAGGATGGTTACGATTTTTCCTAACGCATCTTTCATAAATTTCTAAAGTGGCTTTTTCTCTCCGAAACCCGAGGGGTTCCACATTTGTATGGATTTCACATGCAGCAGTTGGTGTAGATTAATCGGAGGGCATTATTTTGTACTCTGTCAAGGGTCTCTAGGTTAGTTTTGGAGCAAGTTGTAAGCAGTGAGTTGTTGTACTCTATCACAAAGCCAACATATCCTAGATATAAGCCCCTCAGAGTTTCCTTGTCTGATCCCCATGATGTACCTGCAAGTCTCTTTAATAACTGTAACCGCCTCAATGACTTATTCCTGATGTTTTCAATATGGTTCTTGAGGCTGAGCTGCCGGTCAAGTGTGACTCCAAGGTATGTGGGATGCTCTTCTTTCATCACTTGGTGTTTGTCTATAGACCGTCTTTGCACAGTTAACCTTGAGTTTCCATCTTTGGCAGTACTCATGCAGTCTTCTAAGGTCTCCATTCAGTCTTTGGGCTCCACTTTCCACATTTTCATGACTCTGCCATATTGCTAGGTCATCAGCGTACAAGGCTTTTTCGGCCTTGATTTGTTCTGGCAGGTCATTGATAAAGATTAGGAATAGTGTACAGTTCAATGATGAGCCTTGTGGCAAGCCCTCCTCCAAGACTTCTTTAGAAGAGATTGCGTTGTGCATCTTAGTCTGGATTGTTCTATATATCAGGAAGTATTTCACCCAGTTATACAATCTGCCATGTATTCCTATGCTCATCATCTTCATCAGGAGACCTTTTCTCCATACTCTGTCATAGGCCTGCTGATGGTCGACAAAGACTGTGTGTTTCTTATTCTGGAAGCCATCATGTATTCTTTGTGTCAGTCTGAACAGCTGGTCTTCTCTGCAGCTGTTGGTTCTGAAGCCTGCCTGTTCAGGGCATAGAACACCAGAACTCTCAACGAACCAATATAAGCGCCTGTTTATCATTCTTTCTGCAACTTTGCCCAAGCATGATGTTAAGGATATCGGGCGGTAGCTTTTGGGGTCATCTGGAGGCTTTTTGGTTTTAAGAATGGGACGATATATGCATTCCTCCATGCCTTTGGAAGTTAGCTTGACCTCCAAGTTTTATTAATAAGCCTGAGAACTACTTCTCTCCCAGACCGGCCAAGATGTAGCAGCATTTCGTTGTGGATCTTATCTGGGCCTGGAGATTTTCTAGGTTTTATTTTCTTCAGGGCTTGCTCTAATTCATCCATGCTAAATTCATTTTCAAAAAGGGAGTCGCTGGCTGTTGGAGCTCTCTCTTGTTTCTTCAACTGAGAGAGCTGTGTTCTATTGAGTTCTGACAGCTTACCTGCTCTGTTAACTGAGGCAAAATATTGATTGAAATGTTCTGCTTTCTTCTTGTCTTCAG
The DNA here is from genome assembly GCA_905116865.2 of Candidula unifasciata. NCBI lineage: Eukaryota > Metazoa > Mollusca > Gastropoda > Stylommatophora > Geomitridae > Candidula > Candidula unifasciata. The sequence continues at coordinate 388,548 of CAJHNH020004157.1, forward strand.
TGATTGTCTTACTCCCATCTGTCACTGGTTTTGGGTTCACCCTTCTACTTTCTTCTACACCATCCGGTAATTCCGTGCAGCGGGGAACCAGCCCTGAGCTTCATGAACTCAGGAGGGCCCACCTCCGAATGCGTCTAGGAATCGTGGGCCGAAACGCGTGTCGACGTGGATAATTTATACTGACGACTGGTAGATCCCCGCTGTACTTGCTCCCTGTGAGTTTAATCCTATTGTACGTGGCTAGCCCACAAGACTACTAGGAAAGACTGGTGACTATCGGGAAAGACCTTTTGACACCTATGGAAAGACTGGCCCCAAGGTATCGCCGGGGGTATAAACTGACATCTGGAGACAGCTTGCGACTGTGGACCGGGTTGATCACCTCTAACACAGTATAATACCTCCGATTTCGTACGACCACATATAAATATTCCCCCAGGGCCCTCCGAAAAGGGGGGGGGGGAGAATGAAGGGCCCAATCTAATTGATACTCTCGGTGACGACTTTGCTAGCCCCCGGACTCAGATACTCGCCCAACGTCCGGGCTGGCTCTGTACATGTGGGAAAAGCTTCACGGGGTTGCATGGTCTGAGAATGCATGCCGGAAGAATGAAATGCGAGGGTGCTCCACGCAGTAAACGCCGTCGCAAAACTACTACTCCTGTGGTAGTTTCTGAGTCGTCAGGGTACGACGGGCAGGGTGAACCCAACTCGCCCGGAGAGGCCCATGACGTCGACTGCGGAGGAGCACCTTTGATGATTTCTGAAGAAGTGCGTTCCAGAATCAGGTTTCCACCTGCGAGCGAGAAGGTGATGTGGTGTAAGTTGGAGGCTACATTATGTGAGGTACTTAAACAAACTCTAAACAAGAAGTCGCTAGGCGACAAGCTTACAAAATTTCGTGATGTAATATATGAACACTGCTCCCGTGAGTTCGGGACAGTAGTAAAGGCACAGCCGGGTGCCAAGCAGAATACTAGCAGGAGGCAGAGGGACATTCTGAAGTGTCGGGCAGACAAGAATGCCCTTAGAAAACGGTTCAAATCCGCTACAGGCAGCGAACGGGAGGGGCTGTATGAAGTTTGGTTGCATTTAAAGAACAAACACAGTGCCCTCTGTCGCGCCGAGCGTTTCTGTAACAAAAGACGTAGAACCAAAAGGGAGCGAGAGAAATTCTTTAGGGACCCGTATCATTTTGCCCGAGGTCTATTCGAGCAACCGAAGTCTGGGACTCTGGTTGTCAGTCAGGAAGAGCTAGAGCTACATCTACGCAAGATGTACTCTGACAAAAAGAGGAGAGAGCCTCTCGAGGACAATCAAGAGATCCTTAGCGGTCTTAAACAGACTTCGGTGCCGAAGGTACCGTTTAAAATGGTACCTCTCCTTTGGTCTGAGGTTGAGAAAGTTGTGAAAAAGGCCAGCGGCAAGTCTGCCCCAGGTCCGAACGGTGTCCCGTACGTTCTTTACAAGCGTTGCCCGAAAATCCTTAAAATGCTTCACGTCTTGTTGAGACAAGCGTGGATCCGCAATCACATATGTCCAGAGTGGTCAAAGGCAAATGTGGTCTACATTCCCAAAGAGCAGGACTCGAAGAGTCTTTCCCAATTCAGGCCCATCTCGCTGTTGAATGTCGAGGGTAAGATATTCTTCTCAGTCATGGCTCGCCGGCTCACACAGTATCTGATGACTAACAAGTACATAGATACGAGTGTTCAGAAGGGTGGTATTCCAGGCGTTCCTGGGTGCCTTGAACACGCGACCATGATTTTGGAGGCTATCCAGAGAGCCAAGCATGAGAGAACACAATTGCACGTTATATGGTTGGACTTAGCCAACGCCTACGGGACAGTCCCCCATAGGCTACTGTGGCGAGCCCTTCGCATGTTTCACGTACCGGCACAGATCAATCAAATGATCGAGCAATATTTCTCCAAGTTCGCTTTGCGCTTCTCTACCTCGACGTTTACCACGAGGTGGACTGAGTTGCAGATTGGGATAGCTATGGGGTGTACGATCTCACCTATACTGTTTGCCATGGCAATGCAGGTCATGTTAGACGGGGCGGCCGGTTACGGACAGGGCCTTCAAATAGGGGATCACTGGTTGCCGCCATTACGCGCATTTATTGATGACACGACTATTATAACGGGCAGCGAGGAGTCTGCCCGCACGATCCTGAAAAGTTTGGACGCGGTGGTCCAATGGAGCGGTATGCAGTTCAAACCGCAGAAGTCGAGGAGTCTGTCAATCCATAAGGGCAAGGTGTCGGCAATCAGTTTTACGGTGGCAAGGAACAAGATCCCTACGGTTCTGGAGGAACCGGTGAAGAGTCTCGGTCGCGTTTACGATTCGAAGTTATCTGATAGAGCGGAGGTCCGGCGAATACACGAGTCACTGGCTACAGGCCTGCTCGCGATCGAGCGATGCAGGCTGATCGGAAAATTCAAGGTATGGTGTCTCCAATTCATGTTGATTCCTAAGCTCCTATGGCCACTATTAGTCTACGAGGTGACGATGACTGCAGTGGAAACCATGGAGAAGAAAATCAACACAGCCTTGAGAAAGTGGATTGGTGCACCGCATTGTCTGACCTACGTGGCTCTGTATTGCAAACAGGCTAAGCTGGTACTTCCGTTCAAATCAATAACCGAAGAGTTTAAAGTCGGCAAGGTTAGGCTCGCCATGCTCTTGCGCGAGTCTTCAGACCCAAATGTCATCGCTGTCCAGCCCGCTCTAAAGACTGGTCAGAAGTGGAGGGTCCTCGATGCGATAGAATCTGCACAAAACGCACTAAAATTGAAGGAGATAATGGGATACACACAAACCGACCGTCGAGGCCTAGGGCACGGGAAAGTCAATTGGTGGTCAAAGGCCTCAGCCAAAGAGCGCCGAGACATGGTAATACAAACGGTGAGGGACAACGAAAACGAGGTTCGGGTCCAGAAAGCAGCCCAGCAGTCGCAGCAGGGCCATTGGGTCAGCCTGGAGAGCGCATTGCCAAGAACACTCACATGGGGTGAGATCTGGCGGATGACCCCGCTGCGACTGAGCTTTATCGTTCGTTCGGCGTACGATGTATTACCGTCCGGTGTTAACATGGTTAAATGGTCTGCGACCAACGATCCGACTTGCCTGTTGTGCAAATCGAAGCAAACTCTTGAGCACGTCCTGTCCGCGTGCAGGAAAGCCCTAGGTCAAGGCCGATACACATGGCGACACAACAAGGTGCTAAAAGAGTTAGCAGCCGTTGTCGACCAGGCTAGAATGAGGGCTAACGCCAGAGCCAGTTCTAGCATCGTCCCCATTCGTTTCCTCAAGGCTGGGCAGGTTCCAAAAGGTAAGGTCAACCAAAACGCATTCGCTACATCTGTGCTAGACTCTGCGAGGGACTGGTTACTGGCGGTTGATCTGCCAGGCCATGAACGGTACCCCGAGTTGATTCGTAAGACCGGCCTGCGACCGGACATCGTTCTCCATTCTGCGCTAAAACGGCAGCTCATCCTGATTGAGTTGACCGTCCCGTTTGAGTCGCGTATGGAGGAGAATCATTTGTACAAGCTCGAGAAGTACAGTGATTTAGCAGCCGGTCTGAGGAGAAACGAGGCTTACACAGTACGGGTATTTGCCGTCGAAGTGGGAGCGAGAGGCCTCGTTTCCACTTCGCTCTACAATGTGGTGAAAGAACTAGGATTGCGCGGTAATGAACGTAAGCGAACACTCAAAAAACTGGGAGAGGTAGCCGAGAGGGCCTCTAGCTGGTCCGGGTGTCTAGTGGAAAAGGGTTTCTCACCCCTTTGAAAGTCCATCGTGTCCGAATTGTTTGCCAGTGTTCCTCTGCCAACTGCTAATAAAAGTCCAACATGTGTCCGGTAAACCGAAGTAAGCTTGTCGCTCGGTCGTCCAGGCATGCTGACTGCTTTAATTAGGCTGCCGCGGCGGCTTCGTATCTCACAGTACCTTCTGCGAAACCACCAAGTCGTCTTGTCTCTGGCCGAAAGAATAGCACCATCCGGTAATTCCGTGCAGCGGGGAACCAGCCCTGAGCTTCATGAACTCAGGAGGGCCCACCTCCGAATGCGTCTAGGAATCGTGGGCCGAAACGCGTGTCGACGAGGATAATTTCTACTGACGACTGGTAGATCCCCGCTGTACTTGCTCCCTGTGAGTTTATTCCTATCTCCGGAGAGGTTTTTAACTAAAGTCCATGCTTTATTTCCATTCTGTCTAAGGTCTAAGTTGGAGCAAGTTTCTGTCCATTTATCTCTTTTAGCCTTATTAACTACAAGCTTTATTGTATTGGATCTTTGCTTCTGTTGAACGTGCAGTTTTGAGCAATATTCTTGCTTTATTCCTTTCAGATATAGTATTTTGAATTTCTTGATTCCAAAAAGGTTTATATGCCTTCCGGCTGCCCCTTGGGATGGCTTTCGACGCTGCATTCAAGATTGCTTTTGTTATGTCTTCACAAAAAGTTTCCACACAGCTGTTGTCAATTCTTCCCAGGAGGCAGTCAGATGTTTCCTGAAATAGTTTCCAATTTGCTTTTCGGAAATTCCAACGGGTTCTCTGCTTGAAGCGTAATATAGCGGTGGTGCTTACAGTTGTGAGTATAGGTTTGTGGTCACTTCCTATGTCGTCCAGGACTTGGGGATAGCTTGCGTCTACTAAGTCGGATGAGCAGATGGTCAGGTCTGGTCGGCTGAGAGATAGGTGGGCCCTGTGTAACAGTGAAGGTGTAGACTCTGTGTCCTGCAGTACTAATAGGTTATTTGTTTCACAAGTATCTTCGATGTATTTCCCTGTACTATTGTAGTCAGGGTAACCCCAACGTGGCGAGTGTCCGTTGAAGTAACCAACAAGAAGGGTTTTATGGTACTGTGTCTTGTATAGTTCTGGTATGTTGCATGTTGTCTGTGGTGGGCTGTACACGTTGTATATCGTATATTTGCTTCCATTGTCTCTTCTTCTGCCTTTTTATCCCCCAATGGAGCATAGGCCCTCAACCAACTCACGCCAAGTCGTTCTATCCTTCGCCATTACATGGAACTCTCCCCATGTCCTCCCAATCTTTCTAACCTCATTCTCCAGCTCTCTTCTCCATGTGTTTTTTGGCCTTCCTTTATTCCTATGCCCCTGTGGGTTCCAATGCAAAGACATTCTAGTTATGCTGTTCTCCTGTTTTCTCAGTGTGTGCCCTATCCAACGCCAGCGTCTTTTCCTCACCTCCTAGCTTCCATTGTGCCAGATAGTTATTTTTTGTAGATTGAGATGTCGACAGCATTGTTACATCTCCTTGTATGTCATTTCTGATATAGGTGGTGTATTTTGGTTGTTGACTAGTGTAATTGGTGGCAACACAATTCCGTAACTTCAATATGCTGATGACACAGTCCTCTTTCGAACAATGTAAAAGGAACAGAACATTTTACCATGTTTGTCCAAAAGATGATCGAAACCAGTTCTTGAATTTAAAGAATAAAAAGATAATCTCCACAACAACACCAAAAAAAAAAAAAAAAAAAACAATGGCTGTTACCCGAAAATAACAGTTAAGAATGACAAAATATTAAATTTCAAAAATGTTGAATATCGAGGTATCATAAAAAATATAAATGTAGATAGAAGTCAGAAGGAGAATGGATAAAGCAATTCACCTATTTAACAACATTAATATTCTGAGGTTAAGCACCAGCAAGGAAATCAATGGTAACATTTTGAGAACATGCATCTTCGCTAAAGCAACATACGGATGTGAGTCGTGGACTATCTCCCAGTCCTTAAAAAAAAAAAAAATAGGGACTTTTGAGCTGAAATGCTATTGAAAGATTCTCAAAAATTCATCAAGAAAAAAGAGAAAAAATACTGACATTTCAAAATACTAAGGAAGAATGGGTAATAAACTGCCTTTTATCTTGGAAGATGAATAGTTTAATCATTTCAGGCGCCCTGGCAGACAAGGAAAAATAATAGCAGAAGGCATGGTACCGGGAAGTAGGGGTAAAGGTGGGCCAGTACTATGACGAGTACAAAATATAAGTGAGTCCTTAAATTTGAAAGTGCGCGAGGCGGGAGAGTTGGGGAGAGATGGCTTTCTTCAAGCAGACCGTGACGAGAGGGACGTTCTGCAAAAGAATTGCTACATGATAATAAAGGTATGATAAGTGCTTGAAAAGATTTATACGCGTATGGTCTGTAATTGTGTGTATAGTTGTCATATAAAAAGAAAAAATTTAATCTCAACTGCAAGGTCTTCAATGTATTCCATCTCTACAACATAGGTATACTAGATGTAGTGTAACCTATAACTGTAAGCATAATTATATATGAAAGTAACATAATCATCATCATCATCAGGTGCCTTGCCAACTGGCATGGGCGATCATGCCTCTCCATAATCTGCGATCTCCTGCAGCATGTATCAGTTCGTGTGCCGACACACTTCCATGCCATGCAACAAGACTGTCAAGCATCTTCTCTCGTTGTCTTCCTCTATCCCTCCTTCCACAGATCTTTCCAGTGGTAACAACATGTTCTATTTTCCCTCTTCTGATAACATGGTCGAAAAATGATGACTGTCTCCTTCTGATGTCTGTGATAAGTTGTCTTCGGGCTCCCGTCTCTTTCAAAACCTCTTGGTTGCTCTTTTTGGCTGTCCAAGGTATTCTAAGCATTCTTCTGTAAAACCACATCTCCGAGGCCTCCAGAAATTGTTTGGCCTGCCTACCGATTGTCCAGGATTCACAGCCATATGTTAAAACTGGATGTATGTAGCAAGCAAGAATTCTTTTTCTAACTCTCAATGACAAGGATATATTGCACAAGATATTTTTCATTTTATAAAATGCTGTTTTTGCTTGTCCAATTCCGTTTCTTTTTTCAGTTTTGCATCTTCCATCTGATGTTATCCATGTGCCCAGATAATTAAATTTATGTACTTGTCCTAAAATAACACCATTGACTTTTATTACAAATTTAGGAATAATTTGTTTCCTTGATACCACCATTACTTCTGTCTTCCCATTATTCACACTGAGGCCCATTCTTCCACTTTCTAACACCACAATGTCTATCATTTCCTGTAATTCTTTCTGACTTGTTGCTATCAATACTGTGTCATCAGCATAACGCAAATTGTTTATATTGTGCCCACCAACCACGATTCCGGGTATATCAATAAAAGATCTCATTATATATTCACTGTATATTGAAAACAAATCAGGTGAAAGTACACATCCTTGTCGTACACCCCTCTTTATGCTTTGAAATGTACCTAAACAGTTGTTTATTCTGCTGTTTGCTGCCAATACAAATTCTTTATTATTCTTAGATCTTTCCCATCAGTGTTTAAGTTTTCTAACAGTTTGATTACTTCTTCATGCTTCACACAGTCAAATGCTTTTGCATAGTCTATGAAGCATAAGTACAAATCAGTCTTTACTTCTATAGCTCTTTCTGACAATGTCCTTAGGATGTATATGGCATTGTTTGTACCTTTTCCTTCTACAAATCCACGTTGTTCATCGCTGATTTCTGATTTAATTTTGTTTCTTATTCTTCTCATAATTATTCTCAGTAAAATCTTAGTCATGTGACTCATAAGACTTATTGTGCGATGGTCTTCACATTTTAAAGTGCCAGGTTTCTTTGGCAGAGCTATAAATATGGATTTTAAAAGGTCATATGGAATATACCCACTGTTATAAATATCATTTAAAAGTTTAGTTATTATTTCAATTCCAAAATTTCCCAGTGCTTCGATTTCTTCCAGTGAGATGTTGTCTGGCCCGGGTGCTTTTCCTTTCTTCATATGATGTATTGCATCCTCAACTTCTGCAGTCATTATTGGTGGACCATCATTGTTGGTCTGCAGTTCTACATCTGGTCTATTATCATCATATAATACCCCTATACACTCTGTCCATCTGTTAATTCTATTACTATGTCCCATTAATAAGTCACCATCTTTTGATTTCAAACATCCAGTGCTGTTACGTGTCATCTTTCCTGTTAACATATTTATCTTTTGGTACATGGAATGTGAGTCTTTCCTGTGATTTTCCCCAATCTCTGTACACATTTGATTCAGCCAGGCTTCTTTGGCCACTTTGCATTTGTTCAGTATTTCTGTTTGTATTCTAGAGTATTCTTCTTTATCATTCTTTTTCTTCCTTCTTTCATCCTTCAACTTCAGAATTTCGGATGACATCCATTTCTTTTTTGCAACTCTATAGGTTGGTGGGATTGTCTCTTTTGATGTCTGCCTAATTGACTCACGCAACATATCCCACTGTTCATCAATAGTCTGTATAATTTCCATTGCATTATACCGGTTTTGTACAGTGACATTGTAATGTTCTTTAATTTCTTTATCCGTTCTAAGAATTCCTAAATTTAACTTGATGTTCTGTGGTGTTTTTCTAATGTTCTTTAGCTTTATTCTAATTTTTTCTACAACTGGAACATGGTCACTAAAGCAGTCTGCCCCTGGTCTAGTTTTTGCTCCAACTAAGCTGCTCTGGAATCTTCTTGAAAATAAAATATAATCAATCTGATTGCGGACATTCTCACCAGGACTTTTCCAAGTCCACAATCTCCGAGGATGGTGTTTAAACCAGGTGTTACCTATTATCATGCTGCGTGACTCAGCCCATGCTATTAATCTGTCACCTCTCACATTCTTTTCTCCTAGGCCATAGCCACCTGTTATGCCGTACACTTTTTCACTTCCTATTTGAAATCTCCAAGTACCATTGTTACTTCACAATTTTTGCATTGATCAACAGCCATGTCTAGCTCGTCATAAAATGCGTCAATATCTTTCTCTGAACTATCTGCTGTTGGGGCATAAATCTGTACCAAGTTGATGTCAAACGGTCTGCCGTGAAGTTTTACTAGTAGTACTCTATCTGATATTGTCCAAAATCCTTTAACAGTTTTTTGAGTTCTTTGAATCCAAAATAATACCAACTCCCTTACTATATTCCTTCTCACCCGAGTAAATAATTATGTGTTGATCTGAATACTTTTCCCCTGCTCCTGGCAATCGCATTTCACTAATTCCTAATATGTTGATGTTCATTCTCTTCCTTTCCATCTTGATGTTATCCAGTTTTCCGTTTTGTACGAGTGTTCTGACATTCCATGTACCAATTTTCATGATGTTTCTACCATTTACTTTTTCTACAGTAGCTGGATGACGGTCGGGTATCACCCGTAGAACATGATGCTCCCTACCAGACGAGGTGATTCCACCGGAATCGCCGTTCACGTCGTTATCTGAATACGTATTATTTTGAGGCATGATTTTCTTGGGATAGTACATCGGTGGTTTCATAACATAATACCGGTTGCATACAGACGGATACTCACCAGGATCTGATGTAAAAATATGAAGAAAAAAATAGTAGCTAAAATCAACACATGTATGGTGTATATGAAAATAAAAGTTCGATATCTAGCGGAATGCAGCAGGTGCACACACACACATACACACACATACACACACACACACACAAATGGCTAAATCAAATAATTGGTTGAGCTAAATTGGAGGGGGATAAATCATTTGCTAGGTTTTGGAAACTTCACAGACAGATGCAGAGAAAGGATCGACCTATTACAACAGGGATTATATACACTGATAATGATATGCCAATGACAACAGACAAAGAGAAAGGGAAGGTGTTTTGGAAGAGATTGTTAGCCCAAACTGATCATAATGATAGGGAGCTTAGAAATGCGATTATAGATAATATGTACAATGGTATAAATGATAATCATTTTCAATATATCATTAGGGTAGAGTATTTCAAATTTGTATTGCGAAAAGCAAATGACACTGCGTAGAGAAGGACGGAGTCAGGCATGCTCATATGAAAAGTATGATTGATGCATGCTTAAAAAAGATGGATTTTTACTTCAGGATTGAGTATACAGCTACCTGATCCCACTTCCAAAAAAACAGGCAAAGCTCATTCCAGACTTAGCAGTTTCAGGATTATCACTCTAGAAAATACTTTTGTGAAGGTGCTAGAGAAGGCTATTGCTTTTAAACACCACATTTTTTTTCTTAAGGGAAAAACTCCTGCCAAAAGTTTTTGGTAGTTACCGACAACGAAAAGATACCTAGTCAAATGCAGCTACTTTTTATTTAGATGTTTATGAGGGGTTCCAAAACAGGAGGCAGCTGTGGCAGTACTTGAGCTTGAGGATGCCTGCACCCATGGAGAAGGGACGCTGTCACTGGCTTGTGAACTGTATGGCAGCTCTCTTGCATTCGCGTATGGTAGCTCTTCGCCTGGGTACATAGACTTCACAACCATGTAATACTAAACCGGGACTACACAGGGGATCTGCAATTTCACAAGTGCTGTTCAATATGTATACAAGCAAGATTTCAGAATTTGAAGCATACGGGTTTGGAAGTATATTAACATTTGCTGATGATGTTCTTGCTTATAGACAGGGAAATGATTGGCAACGGATAGCCTGAGAGCTACAGGGAACTGCAGATACGGTGATTGACTGATGTGCAGAAAAGGGTGATGTCATCAATTCCGAAAAGGGGTTTGTGTGTGTGTGTGTTTGCTGTTTGGGCAGTAGAATTGTAAGAGCTAATGTTCCAAGCCTCACAATTATTGACAAAAACATTGAAAGGAAAAAAAAGCAATCTGGGATACCCGGGAATCAATTTCGATAGAAGCCTGTCCTTCATTGATCATTTAGAGAGGCAGTTGCGATGACATGCCATCAAGGACTCAATGCCCTCAATATTAGGGCAGCAATGGACATGGAACACAGAATGCTGCTCACAATGTTCCAGCAGGTGATCCTGTCGGTGATAGATTATGGACATGGAATGCTTGTCATACCAAAGAGTCAGGTGATGAAACTTGAGGGCATACAGAATGAAGCCATGTTGGTAATTCTCTGAGGTACAAGAGATATCCCGGTAGTATGATTGAGATACATACTTGCACTGCCTACTATTGCTAACAAGCCCAACGTTCTGCAAGCAAAGTTATATCTTAGAGTAGCTGCGGACAAGAAGCACCTCCTGCACGAAGACCTGAGTAGAGCTAAGGGTCACAGACTGAAAATAGGATGGTCTTGAATATTGCATGCTGAAAATAAGATTGCAGGCTCGATAACTGTATGGCAAGAAGAGCAGTTGGTCAAAATGTCCTAGCTAGTTTCATATTTGTGTGGAGTTACTATCACTCTGAGTCGTTAGTGCAGGGACTGGCCAGCTGGTGCTGCAGAATCAGAAGTTCAATAAATAAATCAGACAAGAAAATTCCCGTCGTTAGAACAGTGCTAGTATAGAACAGCTGCGCCTTAAGCCTGACAACCTAGCATACACCGCTGATATAGTTGCTCTGTGGCTAAGTCTATGCGAACGCTTTGTAATGCCGGGATGCCAGGTTCCATGCCAGCTGCTGGCCATGCGCCTTGCGTTGGTTTCGACAGTGGTATCAAGAAAGCCGACCGTCCAGGAAGCAATGGCAAACTACTGGACGTAAATTCGCCTAGAAAAAGCATACAACAGCAAGAGGCTGTTGGGGTTGGTTCTGCAACGTCCTGTAAAGGATTCGCAACAACCTAAGATGGTTGCTTTGCAGGAAACATGCCCGGATGATACCGTACTGAAACACGCATTGCTTACAACGTTTTACAACAGCATGCACCAAGGACAGGCAATCTTTCTCAGAGCAAATAGTGAGATATAATGAGTCGACATTTTCAGATGGCAGGATATTGTCTCCAGCTACAAGATCTCGTGACGCATGCAGGCCTTTCATGATTGTAAATGATCGTGCAAGCAACGATGAATTAAACAGTGAGAAATAGCAGTATCTTCGTGAACTCACTGCAAGTGAAATGTTGTATTTTTTTTCTGTGAGGACTTCAATGCCAGGAAATATTTATGGGGAGGAGGTTGGGGCTAGATCTTCACAAATAAGCAATGGAAAGACTCAATATGATGCCGAACGATCAGAGGCTCAGGACAGTGTACTAGATTGGGTATTGGTGTCTTCTGTCCTAACGCCGTGGTGCAGTTGGTGTGTTATGTGACCATTGGGGTGACAGCCACACATGTGTCATTTTAATCAAAGGGGGCAGACGAAGTGCATGGGGTTTATAGCAAAGGCGAATGATCGTCGTTTAATGCAACAAAGCTTTCATATATCACAAAGTCTAGTTTCAGAATGGAGGTTGAGGAGGTCTTTGCTGCCTTCCGCTGGCTTGAGAATCAGCTGTGTACGCACACGCCATGATTGTGACTGACTCACATAGTATGTTGAGAAAGGTAAAGACAAGCAGGTACTTCCTAAAATCCTACCTCAAACAGGGGAAATTCACAGGTCAGGGGGACAGTTTAATATTTCAGGGGGTTGTAGATATGCTTCACTTAGGCTGCAAGCAGTCATAGGACCTAGGCTGCATGCAGTCTTGGGACCTAAGCTGTACACTCTCGTGGGACGTAGGTGGGTTGGGGTTAGGGCCAGTTCAAATTTTTGGGAGTCGTGAAAAGCATCAGAAAGCTGGGAAAACCAGTCTTTTCACCCTCTAAAATGTTGGACTGTCCTGTGTCGTCATTTGAGGTAGATATTAATAAAGAACCGACAGGCGTGCTTCATGCAGTGTGGCTAGCATCATTTCCGAGGTCAGTTAGCCTCCTTAGGATAGTTTCCCTAGTTTATACCGGTTGTTGGGAAATGAGCAGGCAGATAGATTTGCTAGCTCTGAACTCATTGAATGTGAATTACTTGGTGTGTGTGTGTGTGTATATATATATTTATATATATATGTGTGTGTCTGTGTGTGTAGGTATGTATGTATGTCGTTAGAAAAAAAATTATATATTTTTTTGGAAAAGCAGAGGCCCTTAAGACATACGAAAGTATAGAGTGGGATTTGAAATAACGGTTTCATTGCTGAGTCTAGTTGAGATTCCAACTGGATGAAATGACCGAATGTTATTCCTACGACTGTCTACCCTAAGCTTCTCTTTCGCCCTTGTTACTGCATATGATGAAAAGAGAGACATTGGAGAACATCGTCACAACTGGAAAGATCTTTGGAAAATGGGTAGAGGCAGACCAAGAGAGATTATACTGAATGGGCTGCAACGATGGCATAGAGGGATACCATCAAAAGAGCTATTCCAGTCAACCATGGATCAAGATCTGTGGAGACGCCAATTGGCAGGGCACATGATGATGATTATACTGCATATGCATATGCACCACGCCTGAAGTCAACGGAGGACGCAATGGATTCTTTTTATGAGGAAATATGTAATGCAGTGGGGGCAGTTCATAAATCTGACGGCATTTATATACTTGATAATTTTAATGCTCGCATGGGGATAGGACTCAAACATGGCCAAGTTGCCTTGGAAAATATAATGTTGGTCATACAAATGAAAATGGGCAAAGATTATTTAAATTCCGCACCCTATAATGACCTATGCATCACAAACTCCTTTCTTTTTTAAAACAAAAGACCGCTGTAACGTACAATGGAATCATCAAAGATCTGGCCACTGGCACCAGTTAGACCTTATTCTCACTGGGAGGCAGCACTTCGTATCACTAACGAGCAGCTACCACAATGCTAACTGTAATACTTGCCATTATCTAGCTGCTACAAAAGATCGAGATCGGATGCTGCGGGAAAAAGAATTCGCTTTAAAAAAAAAAAATATATTCCCAGGTTAATATAAACTAAACTAAAGACCATGTAAAGCATTTTCAGTTTTAACAGCAGCTCGAAAATGCTTTCACTTAGATCTAGGATAACTACGGCATTATAATAAAGAAAAAACAGCTACGTTAGTTTATGGGATTACAGAATCTGGAATTAAAAATTGTTCTGAAGAAAGAGCCAGATACACCAACCATTAAATGGAGGAAAAACGTTAATACTCCTCAAAAACGAGGAAAGAACAACAAGGAGCACTCACGGTGAATTGAGAGCAGACATAAATCATTTGCAAAGGGTAGCTAGGAAGTGTGTCAACAACTACTGGATCCAGTTATGTGAAAGCATTGAAAATACTATCATTAGTGGAAAAGTTAGATGCATGTATAAAGGGATTTAAAAAAAAAAGATCTCGGGTCTGTTTCAAAAAGTGCACCACTAAAGAGTTTGAAAAGGGGATTAATAATGACAAAAGAAGCAGCTAGATAGATGCATGGAACATTATCTGAAGCTGAATTCATGTTATACTAAATTAACAGATAGTGCCCTTAATGCCACAATAGCGCCACCCATATTTGTAGTAGTTAGAAATATTGTTGATGAACTAGCTTCGGAAAAGTTCAGAGGCCGAAATCGGATCCCTAATAAGATCATCATTATAACCCCACACATTAATCAGCTGATAACCCTATGCTGGCTTGAGGGACAGGTTCCGCAAGACTTCAGAGACTCGAGCATCATAACAATGTTCAAAAACAAGGGTGATCGGAGTGACTGCAATAACTAGAAGGGAATATTACTGCTCTGTTCTGTTTGCAAAGTGCTTGCGAGAATTGTTCTGCGAAGACTCCAGATCCTAGGAGACCGGGTTTAGCCAGAGTCGCAGTATTTTCCAGTTTCTATAGCTGAGTTTTTAAAACGATGAGTTTAACTGACCTTATTACATGACAGACATAACGAGACACTGAGTTAATGTGCACAGCAGCCGTTGTTCTACGTCTGCAAGTTATAATCGCCAGTGCCACTGCTTTCTCTGCTCTTAAGATAACTGATCCTTAAAAGACAAGACTTCTTCCAAATGTTATTTCTAACGCTGATTGTGGACAATGTAAGCAGTGTGATCCTCAGAGAGAAGCCGTCCTAAATTAGTCTTGTGTCATAGTGGTACTTCTACTAGGGCTGTATATTCGCTTCGTATTCGCTTCGGGGCCGAAAAGTGGACCTAATTACTATTCGGTATTAGGCCGAATACTTGCGGTCAGGCCGAATACAAATAGTGGTTACCTTACACCCGTTTCTGCAAACACTGCGATGGACTAAAATAACTCTCTCATTATTACATTGTTACCTAAGTCTGTCGTAGCGGGGGAAACTGAAACCCGGATGCGTGGTACAGCAGCTGGCAAGGTCTTTGCCTGCTGACTCGACCGAGGCATTGCAGCAGAGGTTCTCAAACTGGGTGCATATGCCAGAGGTGCCGCGGCGAAAATCAAGAAAAGTGGGCTATAAATTGTGACATTAGTAAAAAAGGCGTGAAGATACTTAGAAGATAATATTTAAATTGTCGAAAAGAGTTTTTTTTTCTCTTATTTCATACCCAAAGTGTATCATACTGCATAAAATGCCAACCGCAGCGTGCTAAACACTGTCGGTGCATTTATATCGAGGTGCGACTTATCCTCCATCTGTATTCATGAAGGTGCAGCAGATAAGTAAGGTTGTGATCACATTTTGGCGGACATTTTTAAAGGGGAAAATTTGGTCTGTACAATAGTAACTGTTAGCCTCGTCAAGTAAGCACTTATATTTAAAGGCAATGCGCTGTGAGCCTGGACAATCCGTAGGCAGACCAAACCCTTTTTTGAGGCTTCAGAGATGTGTTTTTACAGAAAAATGCTTAAAATACATTGGACAGCAACAACAACAACAACAACAAAAAAGCAACCAAGAGGTTTTGAAAGAGGGGGGAGCCCGAAGACAACTAATCACTGACATCAGAAGGAGACAGTCATCATTTTTCGGCCATTTTATGAGAAGAGAGAAAATGAAACATGTGGAGACCACTGGAGAGATTTGTGAAAAGAGGAATAGAGAAAGACAGCGAGAGAAGATTCTTGCCAGTCTTGTTGCATGGCATGAAGGTATGTCGGCACACGAACTGATATATGCTGCATGCGATCACAGATTATGGCGAGGAATTATCGCCCACGCCAGTCGGCTAGGCACCTGATGATCATGATACACTATTCGTATTCGTATTTAGCCGAATAGTTGGTCCCGCTATTCGTATTCGGCCGAATAGTGAAAATCAATATTCGGTACAGCCCTTATTTCTACACACAGAACGATACACCAGGCGTGTCGTTTGTCAATTAATAAGACTCTTTTTTTAAAACATATTTTTCAAGCACTAATCTGAATCAAATAAGCACATTGTGGTTTTGTACGGACTGATACTTACTCGAACATGCTGTGTGCAAATATATAAAATAGACAAACATAACACATATTACAGGCGTTGAAAACTGGGGCTTAGACCCCTTGTGCACCCCCCCCCCCTCCCCAGCTTCCTAAACATTAATACTGTATAAATATGTACCCTCTTGTATAGAAAAAAAATTATGTTTCAAAGTATTGTTTATTCATTTAAGATTGTTTGAATAATTGTATTATCACAGCTGAAACCTTAACCTTAAGTTGAAACCTTTAAATATGTTTGCTCCCACATACGCAACAATGGCAGCTGTACCAAAGAGATCAAGACAAGACTTATGGGAGTGTCCCGAGTTCTGTGATGTCTAATATCAATTTAACTTTCAGAATTCTAGTCGAAAAAGTCTGTTCAACACACTGAAAAATATTGGATGTCCACCTTTCCCACTGAGCATTATTGAGTCGTTCCACACAGGTATGAAAGGAACAAAAAACTTTGATGGTGTAGAATTGGAGGAGCTTGTAGTCAACAACTGAGTGAAGCGGGAATGTGAACTTGCTCCTACCTCTTTGGAAAACACTTCTCACTTTATCTGGATACTTGACATTAGGTGGCAGGACAAGATCACAAACACTGAGGTACTACACCAGTCCTCTCAAAGCTCAGCCTACGAAGGCTCAGATGGCTGGGTCAGAATGGAGGATGGCAGAGCCCCTAAGGACATCCTTTATGATAAACTAAAGATATTTAGAAGATGAAGAGGTCGATATCTATCTACTACGATAAAAGGATGTGTGCAAATAGGACACGGATTAAAGTGGCCATCTAGTTAAAATCTTGTTTTTTCCTCGAATCTCTTGACGTGGTGCAAAACCCTGAGTTACTCCCCGCCTCAACCTTGTGGTATAGTATGCGTGATAAGTTCTTTTATTTAACGTTTTTTGTTTTTGTTTTACGCCACAGGCGAGAGATCACATCTGTCGTATTCTGTTGCTGTACACCTACAAGTGAGGCAAAAGCTGCCAACACGTTAGCATGCAAGTTCCCAAACACAAGTGCGTGCTTTTTGTATAATATGCACACGAGTCTTACCAGAAGCGACACATATATGATTTATTAAACACGAAAAACAACTGATTCCATCTTTATATGCTTCAATCATTACGTCCTTTTTAGGACGTAATTTTTTGTTATTTGAAGCCCCACTCTGGCTTTTGCCAGGGGCCGCAATATAGGCAGGTCATCATTATGGCCAAGTGTCTGAACGCGGTTTCTGGGACCTCTCCACGGTGATCCTCATCCGCATGGTGGCACTTTGTGTCATCGGGTGTTTATCGCTTGTGTGATGTCCTGGTGGGGTAAAAAATCCAATCCAATTCCATCTTTCTCATCAGGTTCTGCAAATATGATGCGAACTCGCCTCAGTCAGCCTATTCCCCCTGGGTTTAGCATTAAAGGCCCATCGAATATTTCTGTCCATGGCACTTATCAATCATTGAATATAATCACACTTCTTGAGCATGAGTTGTCTCCTATAAGCTGCTGAAGTCTTTGTCTGCCCATACCGCTATCAACTCCGTGCATTCCCTTTCCCACAGTAATCAGCACCTTGCGCAGCTATTTTCTGCCTGTAAAATTTTTTACCCATTCCTCTCCACCGCTAATCTCTTTGATGTTACCAATATTGTTAATTGCCATTTAGCCTGGGCTATTCGCGGCCTATGCCTTTTTAGTCTATCACGCTTTACAGTCTAGTTCTCTATGGAGGATTTATTCTCTTTCATTTGCAACTCTAAGATAGTACCCTGCTTGCAATATACTATCTGAGCAATGATTTGCATAACCAGGTTATGTTTCACACAGACAACCGCTGTGTCCCTCGTGCATTTTAGGTTGGTTCACCTAGTCTCATTCAGTATGCGTTTCCAGCTAATTTTTTTGTTTTGTTCTCTACACGTCGCTGGATGAGTATGTGTATGTATGACATTCATTGTTCTATGTCTGCAAGTCTTAATTGTCAGTGAAATCGGAGCTCCCTCTGCTCTTTAGATAAGAGGTCCTTGAAAACATAACTCTTCCAAATGTGATTTCTAATGCTGATTATGGACAATAAAGGCAGTGTGCTCCTCAAATGGAAGCCAGTCCCAAACTGGTGTTGTGACTCATGTTATTTTACACACACACACACACACACACACACACACACACACACACAAATACTAGACATACAGTGACATTTCTTTTGTTTATAAATGAAACGATTGTGTTTTTGTTATAAGTCTTTTGTCAACATAATTCTAAGTAAAAAAAAAAGACTTTGTGGTTTTACTGATACTTACAAGGATTATCTGGTGTGCAAACATTTAAAATAGATGAACATAGCACATAACATACGCGCCAGCAATTGGAGCTCTGATCACATGTGCCCCTTAACCCCCCCCCCCCCCCCCCTCACCTTTTCCCCCCAAAAAATTGGTAAAGGGACTATCGTAGAGCACATCTTATATTTAATACTTCCACACCAAATGACATTAGCCATTGCTGTTTGCAAGCAATGAATCGCAAACTGTCCCTCCCCACACCACCTAACGGCAAAAGTAGAATTTGATGATGATTATATTTAAATATATATCTTCTTCTTCTCAAAGTTAATACCGTGTTGCTTTGGTAGTCATGTCTATTGACACCCGTCTGTTTCGTGTAATATAAATCACCTGATACAAATGACTTTCAATGCCATGATATGAACTATCCAGCCTCTTTTCTCTCGGCTTTTTTCTTTCTCCTCCACTCCATCTTTTCGACTGTCACGATGCACTCAAGTTTCTCTTTTTCATCACATGACCAAAAATGTGGGTAATCAGTTATCTTTGTGAGTCAGTCAGTTTTTTGCAAGATGTCACTACACCAAAATTTGTTGGTGGGATTTACAATGTTAGACAAATTGTTTTTAAATAGTCATTTTATACATTTGCAACTTATATGTTTTAAAAAACCGTGGTTGCCGTGGCAATAGCCGCCATCTTGCGGGTAGAATCTAAAAACATTAATTAAATTTTTTTTAAAGTTCTAAAATCTACTTTAAAAAAAACTTGATCCTATATTATTGTTTAAGGAGTATCCGCAGCAAATCTCATGTCTTTATATTAGCTGAGATTACAGGATTTTATACACGCAATAAACAGAAAAAAAAAAAAAAAAGAATTGGGACATAACAAAATTTTGAACTTTTCAAAAATCCTTAAAGGTGTATGGGGTGGCGTCTTCAGCCTTACCTTTTCAAAGAAATTTTTTTTTTTTCAAATGACATGAATCGTGTGTGTAATCTTTTCTACGAATGTCGAGCTATACAAAAACGAAGATCTCCCTTGGAGATCAAAATTAGAATTTTAAGAGCATGCATCTTCCCTGTGGCAACATACGAGTGTGAGTCGTGGACTATCTCCCAGTCCTTGAGCTTTTCAGCTGAAATGCTATAGAAAGATTCTCAGAATATCTTGGACGAAAAAGAGGAGACATTTTGACATCTTGACAGATCTGAACATCAAGGAATATTGGCTAAAAAACAGCATCATGTCTCGGAAGCTGAACTATTTTGGGCATATCAAGCGCCACGATCGATTGGAAAGAATTATAGCAGAAGGCATGGTACCAGGAAGAAGGGGCAGGGATCGATCGACAAGAAGATGGGCACAGGATATAAGTGACTCCTTGAGTATGAAAGTACATGAGGCGGGGGAGCTGGCTAGAGACTGGGAGTCATTTAGGGAACCCGTGATGAGAGCGACGTTCTGCAAAGGACTTGCTACACGATGATGATGATGAGTGACCCCTCAAATACTTGTAGTTTTCAAGATGCAAATTCATTGGGCGTTGAACCAGATGATATGCTGTGGCGTTTGATGAAGCATGTGAGATACCCATTTGGATGTAATGTTTTCTTGAAGGTCTCGATCTCTACTTCAAGTGGATCTTGTGTACCATTTTTCTGGCAGGGCTCAACAAACTTATTATATTACGTATATGTCCAATAGAAACAAAACTGTTAAAGTTAAAGTACTGGCCAGTCCATGTATCTTATCGCTTCACTTATCCGGGTACAATGCCATCCCTCTATGCGTCTAATTATGACATCTAGAAATGGTAAAGTATTGTAAATATAACGAAATGTTATTTTACGTCTGATTAATGATAACAGCGACCGAAGCTGCTCACTGTTTGTCAGATATTATTATTAAAATATCGTTTACGTATTGTTCGTAAAGGAAGAAACCGTTGATATGAGTGAATCCGTTTTGTTCAATATGTGCCATGAAGATATTGGCCAAGATAGGACCTAGGGGCTTCCCATGGCTGCTATGTAAATTTGCCAGTAAATCTATTTAAGAAATTTAAATTGATATACATGTGCAGTACAAAAACTATGTCAGTAAATAACATAATACCTTTACCTACAGTATCGAAAACTAATAGTGATACGACACTAGATTATATATTCCCTTTCTGACAGTCAGCTATGTTAATATAATTTCTTTACAAGCGTGTCAGATCTGTAAAACAGAGGTGCACGCAATATTCGATTTCTGAAAAAAGACTAAGACGAAGGGTAGACAAACAACCCGAACTTTCCGCCGAAGTTTACAACAGGCGAAAGCAAAGAAGAAAAACTTCCTATCCATCAGTCACACTGCTAATCTAACCCTAAGTAACATCTAAATCATAGCAAAGCCCTAATGTCGTTCCACTATCAGTTCAATTATCTCCCTTTGCCATCCCAAACTGCCCGCAAACCTTCACAAGCAAGCCCTTCTTTGCGGTTGTTCTCAAAGTCCATGCGAACCTAGACCCGGATAGCATAGATTCAGTTCGTCCTGCTTTCCTCTTCCAAACTATTAATGCCCACACTTTGTCAGCGATCTATCAGCGATCCACTATCCTCATATCTACCCATACACAGCCACTCGGGACCCTGATAATGTATCTATCTGTAAAAGCATTAAGCTAGTTTATGTAGGCATGAATGTATGTATGTAAGCATGCATGTAAGCGTTGTTATATGTATGCATGACTGCATGCATCCATGTATCCATGTCAGCAAGGTTGTGTATGCTCTGTGTGTATGTATGTATGTATTTGTGTACATAAGCATGCACGTGTGCATGCATGAATATCTGGAAAGTATTGGTTGTTGGTTATACCGATAATATAAATTCTTTTGCGAAACCTAGTCAAAATCTGTAATGGGGGATATTTTCACCCTGATTATGAAGTTTAAGGTAAAAGCCTAAGGTTAACCAGAATACCGAGTGAAGCCAGATACTCGGATTAACCGAGGTTTTCAAGATAGGTGATGACCACGAGTTATCCGATGATAGCAACCACAGGTCGCCACGTGGAAGTGAATGACCACCACGTGAAACGAACACGGGGTATAATTTAAGACCCTAGTCTGATCAAGTTAGTATGTGTTGAACTGTCAGAGTGAAAGAACGGGAGAGTGATCAAGAGAATGACAACGTGAGACTGATTGCAGTGAGAGGAAAAACAGACGACGACATCCATTTGAAGCCAAGACCAGCCAGGCCAGTCTGTATGAAGTCGAGGAGAGAAACCAGATTCATCTTGCGAACTCTGGTCAGTGACTGCGTGAGAAACCAGCGTGTTAGAGTCTGAGTAATGTGGTGTATGAAAGCTGTTTCTTAGGACAAGGACCAGACGTTTATGTAAGTGATAAGATGTCAATAAACTGATGAATCGTAATGCTAAGTCGGTGTCGGCCTGTCTCAGTTATGTCATCGTAGAATGTGTGCTAAAAGCATTCAATACACACATCATCGCCTATACAACGACTCATTTCAAAATAGAAGGCTATTTTTAAATCACACTCTGATTTACTGGTTTGAAGAAAAAACATTTGCTATAGTGGCAGTATTCGTTCTTTGCATTGTGTAGCCCTTAAGCTCACTTCACATCAACCCACAGTATCATATATTAAGTAATTCACTATTCATGAACGAATAGATAGATGCCTTTCTAATCCTTGTACTCGTTATCTTTAATGGGGGCTTTTAATTCATTTGGCAGAAATGTTTGCGACATAATCTCGAGATTATTATGTAACATGCTTATACTGAGCCAGTCTTACCTTTCTGACTCCTGTCACGTAGGTTTGAGGTTTGAGCAACGGATCAACATCATGGCACACGAGTAGTTAAATTACCTTAACTGCTCTGTTCTTCTTCAAACTCAAGCTCAGCACAGTGCACAGTCTCTGTAGCACAGGCTAGGATCCTGCAATACTTTGGTGTCACATATCACTCCTGTCAAGTGCCTGATTTAGGGATTTCTCCTTAAGAACCAACAGCACTCAGAAATAATTATGTTGAGTCGTTGGCTCGTATTGGTCTATGGGATGCCCCGTGGCCAATATACGCTTAACTTATTTCTGGAGTAGGGCAACTCAAGTTTTGGCACTACAAAATATATAATATTCCTAGGCACACTTGGCTGGACATTCCTACTACTAAAAAAAGATAGCTCCCAGGTTATGATAGTCTACTATCATAACCATGTTAATACAGATGAAGATATTTAATTGAACATACATGTATTTTTGACAGCTAAGAACAATGAATGAGTGACACTCCAGTCCATAGTGAAACTTTCGAAATACTGTAATAAGTGTAACACATACATTATATAAGAATCAGCAAAGAACTTCAAGAACCCAGAGTGATATGAAGGACCAAAACCTTAACTCGATCTTGAACTGACTTAACGTGTATGAATGTTCCAAAGTTTGCCTAGATCATCCTGATGATGAGTGTGGACATTTAATAGTGAAGCCTGGCAATAAACCCATGATCGCCCACACTTATCTGAATCCCTGGTTTCTTGAACTGGCTGGATGTTCAGTCACTCTGTTGTTATGTTCAAGACAGTCCCACACCAGACACTTGAACACTGGAGATACACCCAAGCTCCTGGAGAGGATCTCGGGTACCAAGTCAAACACTTGAGGCACAAACAAAATGCCGGATGAATGATGGTGAAGGTACAACACCCATAATGTTGTCTGTAGACCAACTGGAGGATTTCATTAGTTGATGACCACAGTGAGGTTCACAATCATGATGCCCACCACTTCCTTGTAGGTGGTTTTGTGGACTTCTGATTCACTGCCTCCAAGGGGATATCATCCTGTATCAAGAAGGAACTCAGAATTAGCAGTCATATCAGGGGTTACATGTCAAGCCCAGTTTATTAACATCCACATTAGTAATCGCTCAGAGGACAGCTCTGGGGATAATGAGACAGTGTAAGTCTCTACATATCATCTCTATTGTTCAGTCAGTAACAGTGACAGGAGATGAGTGCCAGAGTGGAGACAGATAAACTATCAAACAGAGAACATCAACTCTCCTCGCCCACCCGCACTTGTAGACACACATCCCATCTCCCTCTCATATATATACATATTTTATACCATCCCCCATCTGTTCGCCGTACACACTTTGGTTGTGCAAAATTAACCTTTGACTCAGAATGCCAAGCTTGCTTTTGTCACAGCAACAAGCCGGCCAAAGATGACCCAGTTTACAAGTGTCTATTAGTCGATAGAAATCCTACGTTTGGTTATAGAATAATTACTTGTAGGGTTTAATATCTTTACAAATGTTGTAGGGTATATAGAGCGCCAACTAATTAGTCTGTACAGGGGAAGGTCTAAAGTTCTGATCCGGATCTCTGAATATCAAGAACGGTCGAACTCTTTGCGATCACAAAAACCGATTCTGCCTTCTCTGCAGCAGTGACCAACTTTAAAAACACATCATTTATGGTACACGTAAACTATAATTTACTTACCCAAGCTTAGGAAATGTCCTAGACACCAAAAGCCGCCTCCTCAAAGCATAGATGTACGAGGCCCCGTTGAGAACATCTGTTCTTCTAGGCAGTCAGGCAGAAAATGTCCGCTTCAACTACGCTTAGCGTCACTAGAAAAGAAGTCCCCTGTATTCATGAACAAGGAGTAAACTGGCTTACAGGAATTTCTGAATAAAATACCAGAATTCGCCAACCTATAGTTGCAAGTTTGAAAATGAAGATTTATCAAAGCAACTAGAGGGTCTAGAAATGAATATTTTACCAGATAAAGGTATAGATCAATATAAGGGACTATATACCTTTCCGGACGGGTCCAAGTTTGAAATTTTGATGAGCGCGAGGGATATCAAGTCTTGACTCGTCCACTGTGTATGGTGGCTGTTCAAATCATGACATTTGGGTAGATTTTTAACTTCAAATTTTGCCCGGGCAGCGCAGTTAGGCTACATATTTGAATTTCCAACTGCCATTTAGGTTTTTTTTCCAGTGCTCAACAATGCACACGGGCGTCTGATCTTACTACCCAGAGACCAGGGAAAATAAATAGAAATCCAAGTCTACGTGAACAAATCCCAGACCTTACCGGGGATAGAACCCAGAACCTTTAGCACTCGAGGTGGACACCATGCCCTGGGACCCCGCAGCCCCTCCTCAACTCAATCAAGTCACAGTCCCAAGTTCACATGTCCTTCCTATTTTGATTTACGACCACATTTACGAGCCAAATTTATCCCGAGATTGCAGACGCGGTGATGGGTAGGAAAGTCTGGTACTTTGCATTTCGCCAAACTATGTGGCTGGTCTTGATATTTTGTGGCCAATTCATAATTTGATTTTCGTAAGGTTTCTATTTTGTTCATTTTTTTCTATAGAGTCATCTAATTCTGGATTTTTGTCTTGTGTCTTCATTATGAAAGAGTTTTAATGTTAGAGTGATTGGCAAATATTTATAATATAACTCACATGGTGAATCAGTGGCATATAACAGATGAATTCAAGGTTGCGGTGGCTTTGTGGTGTGCGATCTGACAATTGTTTACTCTTTAGTAGGATGGTATAAACTACGTAATAATGTTGTTTTCTTTATGGGTACTAACTCGTTTTGCTTTTACTGGTCATCCATATAGTTAGTGTGTTAAAATCTTGAACCCAGTATAAAAAAAAAATAATAAACAGAAAGAATGAACTGCTATTCATGTAAGGCATGAAACTTACTGAAAGGAGCTAGAAGCAAAATTATAAAATAATAGTTTAGTATTATACCTCACTGTCACCTCTACTTCCGCTCGTCCAAATCACTATGTTTCCCGATTTCCTCCCTCCTCTCGCTCATACACACACTCTCTCTCTCTCCTCTCTCTCTCTCTCTCTCTCTCTCTCTCTCTCTCTCTCTCTCTCTCTCTCTCTCTCGTGTGTAGCAATGTATAAGTACGTATATGTTTGAGTCTCCGTGTGCATCCGTGAGCATGAGTGTTTTTTGAATGTATAAGAATACTTGAAATTGAAAATGTGCATAAGAGAATTTAGAGTGTGTAAGTGTGTGTATATGTGGGCATGTGTTTGTGTGTGTTTGTGTGTATATGCTTTAGATGTGTATGCATGTGTGTGTATATGTGGATCAATTGATGTACATGTGTTAGCGTAAGAGTACTTACGCATGAGTGTGTGTGTGTTGTGTGTATGCGTATGTACGTATACATGTGTGTATATGTATGAACGTAGGAACATGTATGTGTGTGTATTAGTATCAGCGTATGTATGAACAAATTTCAGTGTAAGAGTATGTACAAGTGTGTTTGACTATATTTGTGTGTATGTGTGTTTGAGTGATATGAGTGTAGGTATATATTTGACTTTATAAATATGTGAACGTATATGTGTGTATAAAAGTGTATTTATCAGAGGATAATGTGTTTGTGTTTGTACGTGGGTATGCATGTGGGAAACAGCTGTACGAGTTTTGAATTTGCTGATGATTTTGTTCTGATAAGTCAAAGCAGCAAACACATGCAAAGGCAAACAGATGATTTAGCAAATACAGCATCAATTAATGGACTAAAATAAGTTATGAAAAGACAAAAGTATTGCAGACACCAACAATAGATCTAATACCAGAGACAAACGTAAGCATAGTTACAGATCGATTTACTGATTCAGGTAGCAATTTTAATAGTGAACAGAAATACAAAGAAACAAATTACGACACGCGTTGGCAATGCATCAACAGTTTTCAAAAGTTTGACTAAATTTTAAAATTATAAATAATAGATTTTTGAAACCAAGTTACGGATTTTCAATTCTAATATTATTAAAAATCAGGTAACGTATTTTTAATTATAATGTTATTTCAGTTTTAATAAATGCAAGTAAAAGTATGATAGTGAATCTTGGTATGTTAGCAAATAAATTAGGAAGAGTCTGCAGTCAGGATGTGGTTACTGAGAATAATGTTGCCAATACGTTGAACTGATTAACTAACGAAGATTGCCTGTAAATTGCTAATGAAAGTAGAATATTGTATTCAACAATGAGAAGCAGACAAACATAGTTCTTTGGTCGGGTGATGAGAAAATATCGTGCCGACTGGAAAGATCACTGGTAGAAGAGGCAGAGGTAGACAAAGAGAAACAATGATGAATGGTTCGACACTGGCATGGAGGATTATTGTGCTGGGATTGATCCATTATTTTAATGACTGACATAGAGAGGTTAGAGAAGTCTGCATTCTTAAGAATAGGCGCCAACAGAGGATTTGGTCAGTGCGAATTTCTGGAAAAACAAGCACTAATATGCGACTAAAATGTGTAGAACAACCTAACTAGCTAGGGTAGATGACGTATGTAAGTATTACATAAGTATGTATGTATGTATGTATGTATGTATGTATGTATGTATGTATGTATGTATGTATGTATGTATGTATGTATGTATGTATGTATGTATGTATGTATGTATGTATGTATGTATGTATGTATGTATGTATGTATGTGTGTGTGTATGTATGTATGTATGTATGTATGTATGTATG
This sequence comes from Candidula unifasciata, assembly GCA_905116865.2. Lineage (NCBI taxonomy): Eukaryota > Metazoa > Mollusca > Gastropoda > Stylommatophora > Geomitridae > Candidula > Candidula unifasciata. Next base: position 415,604 of record CAJHNH020004157.1, read on the forward strand.
TATGTATGTATGTATGTATGTATGTATGTATGTATGTATGTATGTATGTATGTATGTATGTATGTATGTATGTATGTATGTATGTATGTATGTATGTGTGTGTGTGTCTTCTTCTTCTTCTTTTTCTTCTTTTTCTTCTTCTTCTTCTTCTTCCTCCTCTTCTCCTCTTCTCCTTTTCCCCTTCTTTTCTTCTTCTTCTTCTTCTTCTTCTTCTTCTTCTTCTTCTTCTTCTTCTTCTTCTTCTTCTTCTTCTTCTTCTTCTTCTTCTTTTGCTTCTTCTTCTTCTTCTTCTTCTTCTTCTTCTTCTTCTTCTTCTTCTTCTTCTTCTTCTTCTTCTTCTTCTTCTTCTTCTTCTTCTTCTTCTTCTTCTATTTTTTTTCTTCTTCTTCTCCCTCTTCTTTCTTCTTCTTCTTCAACGTTCTCTTCCTTTTCTTCCACTTCTTCTTTCTTTCTTCTTCTTCTTCTTCTTTTTTATTTCTTCTCTTTCTTCTTCTTCTTCTTCTTCTTCTTCTTCTTTCTTCTTCTTTTTCTTCTTCTTCTTCTTCTTCTTTTCTTCTTCTTCTTCTTTTTCTTCTTCTTCTTCTTCTCTTCTTCTTCTTCTTCTTCTTCTTCTTCTTCTTCTTCTTCTTCTTCTTCTTCTTCTTCTTCTTCTTCTTCTTCTTCTTCTTCTTCTTCTTCTTCTTCTTCTTTTTTTTCTTCTTCTTCTTCTTCTTCTTTTTTCTTCTTCCGGTTTCCTGGCAAGTTCAGACATGTTTTCACAGTGCTCCCAAATATATACATTGTAAACGACGTTTTATATTACGAAACCAAGAAGTCTCGACATGATTGTGTTATTAATTCGCTCGGACTTACCCTGACTGTATTTACGGGTAAATTTATTATATAGCTTTGTGTTTATTGTGCACTTATTCTTGAAATAAGAAGGTAATGGGATGGATTTTTTTGCTCACCAATCTTCGATAGACATTATTTATCCAGCCATGTGGTAGTAATTTAAACAAAGAATCAGTGGAGCGAACAGTTGTACAGCTCAAAAGCAATTGTCGCTTTTTTACGTGAAACTACAATGGCCAAGCAAGGCCTTAAAGTAAACACAGGCAAGGCGACACCGAAAACATCAGACACGCCGCCTAAACAACGGAAAAGTTGCCCGAGCCCCGCTCCCACGACGCCATCTTGCACTGTCATGTTGCCTAAAATGCCACACACTGTTATCACAAGTGAATTTTTAACAGGTAGTTCTCACCATCACAGAAAATAAGTCCATGTGAACACTTGCCTTCTTTGTCTGACAACCGAGCACATAACATCGCCTGTAGTGAATTAATTCAGTCATTGGAGAACAGGTTGAGGCTTTGCATTTCCGAAAGTTACCTCAACATTATGTCATCATTCAAAAAAGAAAATGAACTTCTTAGGAAAGAAATTAATCAATTAAAAGATGAGAATTCCTCATTAAAATCAACAATTTGTGCTTTAAAAACTGTCTCCGTTGACAGTACTACTCAAACAGACATTATCAGTGAAGTTACCAAATTTAACGAAACTGCTTTTGTGTCTGTGAACGAAGAAGATTGCAACTTTAAAATCTGTACCTGTTGAGAGAACACCGTCCATCTATCCCATTGGAATGCAGATAAACAACAGGTTTCAGATACTAAGTGAAAGCACCGACACAATGCATGAGCAAGTTGAACCTTCACCGTCTAGCGTGCCCCAGCGACAGCCTCTTACGGCACACAAGAATCAAGACCAAGATGACAGTCTCAAGTGGCAACAACAGAGCCCCAAACGTGAGCGCGGCCATTATAACATAAACGTTGACCCTAGTGCAACACATCTGATTTCAGGTGACTCGTTGCTAAAGAGCATTTACAGTGACCGTATGTCACCATCG
>CAJHNH020004157.1:422500-427500 GCA_905116865.2 Candidula unifasciata
AAATAGAAGTAGAATTATTTATTAATTTGATTTTTTTAAAGCGATAGGTATTATGTGCGTGCTTAACTGAAGTTACTTGATTATATTGCAAGAATTTATTATCGTGATATTGATTTTTCAGGTATTTTATTCATTTGGTAATAACTTTTACGTTGTGATTATATTATTTCAGTCATAAAAGTATTATTTCCTTCTGTAATTTTGGGGTGGTAAATATACAATTAATATTCAGAGTTCATCATCGTCATCATTATTTATTTCTGGAATTTTACAAATTGTATATGATTATTTTTATTAATAATCATAATTTTTGATAGTTTATATATGATCAGTGTCATTTACCTTCAGTATATATAGATTTTTGAATAACTTCTAGTAGATAGGTTCTTAAAATTATTTAGGGCAATTAATTAATTTATAGGTAATAAATTAATTAATAATTATTGAGTACAGTTATTTGATTAATTTATAGGTAATTATTTAATTAATAATTATTTAGTACATTTATTTAATTAAGTTATATGTGATAAAATTAAATATAGATTTATTACATTAACTTTAATAATATCTTAGTTATAGGTAATTAAATTAAATTCAGTTATATTTTATTTATTTTTGTGAATTATTTTCTCGAATAATTTTATGGTTATTTATTGATTAAGCTATCATCACAGTAGCCCTAGTGTGCATATCTTAGTGACAGCGGATTCCAGTCAAATGTTACAGCTATATTTAGGTAGCGATAGTGCAAGCTCATGAAGAAATAGGGTAGACATTTAATTAGATAAGTAGATAATTAATAGTGTTGGTTAACTAATATTAGAATACTTAGTCAATTTAGAATAACATTAGTTAATCCTAAGTCGGTAGTTAACGACTTAGTTTATTATTTGTTCAGTTGAATTTTAAAAATTCAATTGTTATTGTGTTGTTATTGTTGAGTGTGACAGAAATAATTGTAGAACAAAAGGAGTAGCAGGGAATCTTGATCATCCTATTCAAGAATGTCGGGAATGGCAGAGTGGATTGCTATTGGCAAGGAGTTAGGCTTTCAAGATGAGGAGTTAGGGAAATATGTAGACCAAAAGCACAAGGAGATGAAAGCGGAAGAGAAAGAGAAGGAGAAGATAAAAGCAGAAGAGGAAAGAAACGAAAGGAGACTTTCGAGAGAACGCGAGCTTCGTGTCAAAGAACAAGAGTTACTACTTCAGAAAGAGACAAAAGACCGAAAGTTACTTCTTCATAAAGAATTACAAGAGCGTGAACTACTACTTCAGAAAGAAACTAAAGAAAAGGAAGAAATACTGAGACTTAAGGAATTAGCACAACAAAAGGAGATGGAAAAGAAAAGGTTACAGCTAGAACAAGAGAGGTTGGCAGCACAAATTTACTCAGATAAAGAGAAAGCAGAGACACAGACAAGAAGATAAGAGATGGAGAACGAATCCAGAAGAGAAGCGGCTCTAGAGAAAGAAAGATTAAGTGCAGAGGAAAACAAGTTTAAGAAATACGCTGGCATAGTACGGAACTTCTGTGTACATAAAAATATATCTGCTTGGGTGGCTAACTTTGAGCTTCAAATGCAGATGAACAAGGTTAATAAGGAAGACTATGCGATGATTTTCCAGAAACACTTAGGCTTTGAACCACTTAAAGTGTTGGAATCAATACCAGAATTAGAGAAAATGGATTATGATCATATGAAGGAATACCTAATAAATCATTAAAAACTCAGCGAAATGGGTTATAGAAAAGAGTATGTTGGATTAAAACCCAGGAGTAGTCATACTTTTGTAGATTATCTGGCAAAAGTGCAAAACACGTTTCAAAAATGGGTTGATGCAGCGAGAGTTCAAAATGACTACCAATCTTTGGTGAAACTACTGATAAAAAGTAAACTTCTAGAATCTCTACCAGATCCGATGGCTACATTTTAAATAGAGCAAACACCAGTGGATCTGAAACATATGAACCAATTGGGAGAGGGTTATTATAATGCCCATCCAGACATTTTCAGCTCAACAGTTAACGATGTTATTGAATCAGGAGCTGCAGCATATCAGAAATCTCAGCAAGGAAGATACCCAATAAAAGACAAGAGGTACAACAAGAAGAAAGCTACAATGATCAACTGTAGCCATTGCAATCGACAACATGGTTCAGACGCTATTTGTGATAAGAACCCAGCATACGCAATGAGGGTTCAGGAGCTTATTGCCAAGAGGAAGAACAAGCTTAATGACTACAACAGGGTGTTGAAATGTTTTTCTTGTTTATGTTACGGCCACGTACGTAATCAGTGTGCTTTTAAACAACACATCAAAGAGGCACACGTGGCATATGGGTTGTCTGATGAAGACTCAGGTTCTGATACATATGAGGGTAAAGCTGTTGAGATTTGTTGCATTAATGATAGCTGCTTTGTCTGTACAGAATTTCAAACTGAGGGTAGCCTACCATGCTGTGGTTCATCCATGCTGCTAGCACAGCAGCACATGGCCAAGGTAGTTTAACACTACACAAAGGTACGGTACATTGACGAACCGTATCAGTCCTTCGTGATACGGGCGCCACGATATCAGGAAGTCGCCAGGTACTAGTAAGACCTAATGAGGTAGCACAAAAATGTATTACCTGTAGAACTTTTAGTGGCAGAATAGAGATTTATAGATTAGCCTATGTATGTGTGTCAACACCATTTTTAACAAAGAGTATTTATGTTGCCATGTTACAATCACAGAGTTCAGATTTGATTATAGGTAACAGAGAAGACTTAGAAAAGGTATCCGAGGAGGACATCACTAAATGGGAGGCAGAAAACATTCCAGTCAGCAAAGAGAATAGGGTGAATGATGTGACTCCAAACCACACATCCAATGTGGAAGTAATGAGAGAAAAAACAACGGAATGAGAGTAAAGGAGTAAATGATGTGACTCCAAACCCCACATCCATTGTGGAAGTAATGAAAGAGGAATGCTTGAATGAAATGAATGACAGTATAGAGGCTGGGAGTGTCCAGAACATAAGAGAAAGTGAGAAAGTAGCTGTTCATGAGATAGCGGCAGTAATGACAAGTATAACTGCAGAAGAACAAATGTTGAGAAAAAGCAATGAAAAGATTGAAAGCAAGAAAGATAATAGTATGAAATACATGTATCCAAATCCCAAATCCAGTATGCAAGACCACGTACATAAAAAAAAACTGAAAAACAAGTATTTTAAAATGAAGATGCCGAACATGAAAGAACAGAAGATTAGAAGTGAAAGTTCTAATCAAATTCAAACAAAAACGAAGATAAATTTAAACCACTTGACTCATGGGTGTCAAAATAACCATTTTATTCAATGTACTTGCAGTCAAAAGTCTTACAGGTTTTTGGAACCGGAAAGGGTAACAAAAAGAGCAAGAACAGTTTGTTGGACAACCAAAGGTAATCACGACCCAAGAGACCCAAGTCGAACACATCAAGATAACCGCTCACAGCATACAGTCAAGTATATGTGGTTACTGCAAAACTTATTGCTCATTTTATGCCAATTTTAATTTGTAACAGGTTAAATGAATTTACTCTATTCTATACTATCAACATAATTCATGATCTACAACTTTTAGGAATTATCTATCCTGTTCACAGAGGCTTTTTCATCTCGAAATTATGTATATCTACAGAAATTTGTCAAATTCTGAAATGTGGTACACTATTAGCATTAGTGCTTCTGAAACTATTACTTTTTGATCAGGTCTATTTCAAACACTTTCCTCATTCTGAAACTTTGAATTGTTGAAACCAGTTTTAATTTGTCATGAATTTTAATAAAATGAACTTTGTTTTATATTAATGGTTCATGAATATGTGGATATCACCTTGCAGCATATATCTAGTACAAAAGTACTTATTACTTATGAAGTGCAGAATTGAGTAATATCTATGTTGTAAAACAAATCATGTCAACATTTTGAAACAATATTTTAAAATATGTGATGCCAATCATCAAAGTATTGCAGATCTAAATGAATCTTGTACAAGTGCAAACATTATCATCAAGTTTTATATTGGTCACAGAAATTAACATCCACACAGCAGAAGTACAGCACATTTGAGAAGGAAGCATTAGCATTAATTCTGAGCCTGAAGAAATTTCAAAAGTATTTATTGGGTAAAGAATTCACGATCTTAACTGACAACTTAGGACTTACTAAATTAATAAATATGGAGTCAACAAACAACGCTAGAGTATACAGATGGGCTCTATTGATTGCACAGTTTAAATTTAAAATACAGCACATCAAAGGCATCCACAATCACCTGCCTGATGTAATGTCAAGATTATAAGAATAAGTCTGTTTTAGTATGAATGTTTGAATATTTGCTTCGTAATTGTTGATCGACATATAGGATTTATATGTATGTATAATGTATATGTATAAATTGTATATATCATGTCATTGTGACGAATACTGGACAAAGACATAGGTGACAAGACGGAAATAGTTTAGAATTAAACATAAAAATTTATTAGCTACAAAATGTAAACGAAATATTTTAGAATTGAATATGCAAATTCGTGACGATAAAATATGCTATTATTTAATGTTTTGAACATGTGATGATGTCACTCAACAATTGAAAATGTACACAGGGAATTTAAATGAATAATATACCAGGAAATACGTTGTAATATTTTTGAAAACGTAAAGGGAGATAAGTATTGGAAATGAAATAAAGACTGGTGGAAAATCACTATAGGTAGTGGAAATAAAATCCATAGCACCTGTAAGGAGAAAATGAATATCTAATGGAAACAAGATCAGTGGATGTTCAGTGAGTATAATGGCAAAGGTGGGACTTTATGGGTTTACATTATTGTTCCATAGCCGTTATGGATTTCCGCACTTGAAAGAGTAGTGTCTGGGGTGATTTTCTGTCGTTTTACAGACTGTGGGATGATGTGGGAAACGCGTAGAGCCTTTATGGTCTTCCGCAAATGAGAGAGTATT
>CAJHNH020004157.1:435000-510502 GCA_905116865.2 Candidula unifasciata
TTCTTTCTTCTTCTTCTTCTTCTTCTTCTTCTTCTTCTTCTTCTTATTTTCTTCTTCTTCTTCTTCTTCTTCTTCTTCTTCTTCTTCTTCTTCTTCTTCTTCTTCTTCTTCTTCTTCTTCTTCTTCTTCTTCTTCTTCTTCTTCTTCTTCTTCTTCTTCTTCTTCTTCTTCTTCTTCTTCTTCTTCTTCTTCTTCTTCTTCTTCTTCTTCTTCTTCTTCTTCTTCTTCTTCTTCTTCTTCTTCTTCTTCTTTCTTCTTCTTCTTCTTCTTCTTCTTCTTCTTCTTCTTCTTCTTCTTCTTCTTCTTCTTCTTCTTCTTCTTCTTCTTCTTCTTCCTTCTCTTCTAGTGCTTCTTCTTGTTCGTCTTCTTTTGTATGTAAATAATTATTGTGTATATGCATGTACGTTTTATGTATATTTGTATGTTTGCATGTATGTATGCAAGTATGTATATGTATTTGTTAGTATGTATGTATGCATGTATGTATGCATGTAAGTATGCATGTATTCATGTACTTATGTATGTATGTATTTGTTAATGTATTTATGTACGTATGCATGTATGTACTTACAAACATACCATTATGCATGCATGCTTGTGTAATGAGTGATATTTTCACCCTGATTGGGAAGGTTGGGGGGGAAAGCCCTAAGCTAACTATAATACTGAGAGAAGCCAGATGCTCGGATTAACTGAAATTTTCAAGATAGGTGATGACTACGAGTTATCACGTGTAACACGATGATAGCGACCTCAGGTCGCCACGTGGAAGTAAAGGATCACTACGTGTTGCCACGTGAAACTAATACGGAGTATAAGTCAGACCCTAGTCTGATCAAGTTAGTATGTGTTGAACTGTCGGAGAGAAAGGACGGGAGATTGAGCGAGAGAATGACAACGTGAGACCTATTGCTGTGAGAGGAAAACCAGACGACGACATCCATTTGAAGCCAAGACCAGCCAGGCAGTTCTGTATGAAGTCGATGAGAACACCCAGATTCATCAGTGCGAACTCTGGGCAGTGACTGCGTGAGGAACCGGCATGTTGGAGTCAACGTAATGTGGTGTGTGAAAGCTGTTCACTAGGACAAGGACTGGACAACGATGTAAGTGTTAAGATGTCAATAAACTGATGTATCGTACTGCTAAGTCGGTGTCGGCTTGTCCCAGTTATGTCAACGTAGAATGTGTGCTAAGAGCATTCACTACACATATCATCTCCTAGATAACAGCCAGTGTAAGCAGAGCTAGTACAATTAAAGCTTATTGCAGCATGTATGAATGTTTTATGTATGTATGAATGTATGTATGCAAAAATGTTCTCTGTATGAATGTATACTTATACTTTGGTGTGTGTGTGTATCCATGCCATACATGCATGTATATATGTATGTATGCATACATACATCATTTGTGTATTATGCATGCATGCATGCATGTATGTATGTACGTATGTACGTATGTATGCGTGAATGTATGTTTGCATGCATGTATATATATATATATATATATATATATATATATATATATATATATATATATATATATATATATATATATATGCCTGTACGTAAGTTGAGATTGTGTGAATATATCATATATGCATGGGTTAATGTGGACGAGTGCATGTGCCGCTTCTCTATCGTACTGTTTTTGTTGAGTGCAGCAATCGCGCATCTTACCTTCTTGAGCAGCTGCAAATTAAAATATTACAATACGCTGTAGTAAATCTATTTTAAATAATCTGAATAAAATTTAATTGACTGGCATTGAACTATTTTGCGTCAACTCTCACAGAATGTATTGTAATCGTGTTAGCTTTTTTTTAACTATAATTAATTTTTTTTTTTTTTTTTTTTTTTTTTTTTTTGGTCAAACGTCAGGACAGGTAATTACAGAAAGATTCTAAGAATACCATGAACCAAGAAGACACACAAAAAAAAAAAAAAATACCGACTTCCTACATAATCTAAACATCAAGGAGAACTGGTTCATAAACAGCTTCCTGTTCAGAAATCACAGCTATTGTCATCCTGTTCACTTATATTGTTGTGTCACCATGGCACACCCGGGAAGCAATGATTAGTGACACGCACCGTACCAGGCGTGTCGTAAGGGTCCACTAAAGGTACAGCTGAGCTTGAGGTTTGCTGCTTCATCCTGTAAAATTAATAGCCTAAAAAAACCAACCAACCATGGAATCGTCAAAACAAGAAAAACCCAGCCAACCGAGAAAAATGCTAGGGTCCTTCTAGTGGAAGAAGTATGTCAAGGTATGGAAAAGGCCGAAAGGAGTCCGGATCGTCGACATACCTCTTCTTACCTAGAAAACAATATTGGCACCTGGAATGTTAGAACTTTGTACGATGTAGGAAGAACAATGGAAGTATCGAAGGAAATAAAACGTTAAAGAATTAGTGGTTTAGGATTATGTGAAACTAGATGGATTCAGTTAAAATGCAAAGAAATAGAGGATCTTGAAATAAAACACAGAACCAAGGAAATACATTCAAATATAATAAAACTTACAAGCAAGGAAAAACATTTAACAGGAAAGCGTTGTATTAGGGGGGAGGAGGGAAAAATTATTGTTGATAAGAAAGATATAATAAAAAGATGGACTGAATACACAGAAGACCTTTATTTACTTTTGGAATTTATATTATAACAGAAAGATGCAATGACATTTATAAATATGGGTACATTCCCAGGGACATGAAAACATCTGTTTTTATCACACTACCCAAGAAATCAAAAGCTGTTGATTGTGAAGATTACAGAACTATTAGCCTAATGAGTCATGTAACTAAGATACTCTTGAAGATAATACAAGCAAGAATTCAAAATAAAATAGAGAAAGAAGTTTCTTAAGAGCAATTTGGATTCCGTAAAAACAGTGGTACTCGAGAGGCCATAATTTGTCTAAAGATGCTGACTGAAAAATATATAGAAGTTCAGAAAAATATTTATGCATGTTTTATAGATTACAAAAAAGCTTTCGACAGAGTGCAACACGAACAACTAATTGCTGCTCTTCAAAACATAGGACTAGATGGAACGGATATCATACTTATTAGAAACTTATACTGGGAGCAAGAAGCAACAGTAAGATATGACAACATCTGCTCACCCCAGACAGAGATCAAGAGAGGAGTAAGACAGGGATGTGTGCTGTCGCCTAGCCTTTTTAACTTATGTACAGAAACTATTTTTAAAGAAATTTTAGAATTACCAGGACTGCTAATCAATGGTAGAATAATAAACAATCTGGGATATGCTGACGACACAGTGTTGCTAGCAGATAGTGAGCAGGAGTTGCAAGACCTAGTGGAGCAAGTAAACAGAAGGAGTGCAGAATTTGGATTAGATATTATTTTGAAAAATACAAAAACCATGATATTTAGCAAAGAAAATAATCAGCTAACAATAAATATCACAGTGAACGTGGTGAAATTGTAACAAGTTACAAATTTCTTATATCTTATACAAGTAATAACATGTGATGTACATTAAAAATGAGAATTGTCAAATGTTATGTATTCTCAACCTTACTGCATGACCGAGAGACATGGACAATGAACAAACAACTGGAAAATCGTATCAATTCTTTGGAGATGTGGATATACAGAAGATTAGGTCGTATTTCATGGAAACAAAAGCTATCAAATACAGAGGGAGGTACTGAGGAAACTGGGAAGGAAAAGAGAGTTGCTAGGTGAAATAAAAAAGAGACAAGTGAAATATTTTGGCCACATTAAAAGGCATAACAGTATTGTAAAGATCATCTTAGAGGGAAAGGTTAAAGGTAGGCGAGCAAGAGGCAGACAGCGTTACAAGTGGGAGGATAACATCAAGAGATGGACGAACAGCAGTATGAGTGAGTGTACATCAAGGGCAAGAGACAAGACTTGTTGGAGATCCATTGCAGCCAACCTTCATTGTGGAGACGGCACCTGATTGATTGATTATAACTATATGGAACAGGGCGGGAAAAAGTATTCTAAAGTCAGGTAAAAGTATTTTGTACTCAGGACATACAAAAGAAAATTCTCCTCACAGTGAAGAAGTGGCCCTGATGCTGAAAGAAGCAGAGTGGGTGCTAAAAGAATGAGAAGCTGTGAGTCCTAGAATAATAATAGCGTCATTTAGAACAGCAAAATAACAGAAGCTGAACATGTCAGTATTCACGGTTAAGCACTGATACATGATACGGATGCATCAGTTAATTTTACATGCAGCTTCAAAATATTATAAATAATGAGAGAAAAAGGAAATATAAAAATGTTGATGATTGACCTAAATGCTAAATTGGGATCAAATAACACAGGTTATAAAGAGATTATGGGAAAACATGGGTTAGGAGTTAAGATGAAAATTGAGAATTATTCATCTATTTTTGTGCACGAAACCAGTATGTTATTGGTGGAAGCCTTTTCCCACACAAGAGAATACACAAGGCAACATGGGAATCACCAGACCCTAACATACCCAATAAAATTCATCAAATATAAACGCAAAATGCAGATCATTCCTTTATAATGTTAGTTCTTTCAGAGGTGCCGATGTATTTTCTTATCATTTTCTGTTACTAAGCAAACCAAATTGAAACTTAAAAGATCTATTACATCTAAAATGAAAGAAACCAGTAAAATGTAGGTTATTTCAGGGATAAAGAAGTTATAGAACAATTTTCAGTAACAGTCTCGAATTAGTACCAGCTGTTGCATCAATTAGCTGAAGAAGTAAGCACTGAAGTCTGCTGGGATCAGATCAAGGGAATCTGGAATGAATCTTGTGTAGAAGTCCTGGGGAAGAAAGAACGTGGACAAAAGAGTGGATAACATTACAATTAATTCATAGACTATGAACAAGCTTCTGACAGTATTGATAGGAAGGCAGTCTAGAAATTAATGGGGGACCATATAATCCTACAGAAAATTATTACCTGAGTAAAGGCAACATATAAAGACATGACACATTCTTCATGAGGGAAAGCTAACAGATACATTTGAAATGTGTGCTACATTTATTTATTTATTTTGTCACCTTTCCTATTTTGACTGGCTATAGCCTGAATTATGAAGACAGCAACTGCTAACATCAAGAATGGAATTCAGTGGACCTCTACAGAACAGCTTGATGATCTTGACTTCGCTGATGATATTTATGTTCTTTCCACTCACGCAGTCTGATGCAAAATAAATTTAATATACTTTATGCGAGATGAATACAGATTGGTCCAAAATTCCATAAGAGAAAAACACAGATAATCAGAATAAATCAGGCTAATAGTAATAAGGTTTCTCATAACGGTATCCTACGCGAAGACGTGGAGTCATACACCTGTTTGGGTAGTAATGTAGATAAAGCTGGAGGAGCTGATAGAGATATTAAAATATAAATACAAAAGGCAAGTTGAGCTTTTAAAGCACTAGGGAATTTGTGAAAAAGTAATAAAGTAGAGATCCCTTTTCATGACTCGCAAGCCACGGACGCCGCATTAGGGCTTAGAGCGGCCGAAAAACAGGTGTTTGTTTGTTTAAGTATCCAGAAGCCATGAGTTGTTAACCCTTAGGCTCGGTATTATGGATATCGCAACCTTTCGGCCTTTAATTCCATTGTAAATACCGTAAATCTGGGAGAAAATGTGGCTTTCCTGCCTACCCCCGGGATTGAACCCGGACCACAAGGAATTCGTCACCCGGTCTCCGCGCAATCCGGTTTAGCCAACTACGCTAGAGAGCCGGGCAAAAAAACAGGTGAAATATGGGAATATTTAAAAGATGTACTCACATGTCAAGGTTGGCAGCATAGCCAGAGAGAGAGCCGGGCAAAAAAACAGGTGAAATATGGGAATATTTAAAAGATGTACTCACATGTCAAGGTTGGCAGCATAGCCAGAAGACATAGGCAGATGGTTGAAATCATCATGTTGGTGATTGTGTCTGCAACGAAACAAAATACATTTAATTCAAGCACACATTGCAAATAAAAGAAAGGACAAAAACAAAATTATCTGCAATACAATTGATATAAATGTTCCAAATATAGTTTAATATGGTCACACTGGTTAATGAATGAAGAAAAGCAGCAAGACAAACTTTAAGCATCACGGTGAAAAGTCCCTGTTTGTAAGTGGTTCTAATTTAACAGGCATGAAAAACAGCAGTAACACAACAGTAAGTATCACAGAGAAGCAGTTAGTGTTTGTGTCAGAGGTATTTAAAAAAAAAATAGGTGCCATTGTCAACTTCTGTGGCATGGAGGCACTTTCTGAAAAGTATTACTTGGCCTAAATATGTTCATTTGGGAAAGCTATATAACCCTGAGTGCCTTATCTGGTAATCTGGTAATTTTAATTTCAGCTTCATAGCAAACGGGTCACGCCATCTTTGCTCAGCCCCTGTGCCAACGAAAAACACACAGAATGTTTATCACAGCCCCTTGTGGAAAGACTGACAAACTGCTGTCTCAGCAAATCTAGTATACACTCGCATTAAAAGCATATGGTAGCCATCCTAAGTGCTAACACAAACAGTCTGACGTTAGAAATGCTGTTCATCATTGATGGTAGCAGAAGTCACCAAAAGATCAGCAGTTCCACACGCGATCAATTTTAATCAAATATTGGCCTTACCAATATTGCGACAACCGGCATCGCGCCATTTTCTGAATCTACAAATCACACCACCACGTTGGCCAGTCGAAAAACATTCCAAATGAAACTCGCAGCTCACAGTGTCACGCCATGCACTTAATTCAGAAGCTGGGTAACGAAACTATGTACTTCCCGTCTACAAATGGAGCAAAAAAGCAACGGCCACAGTCTGGCAGAAGCAAAAAAAAATTTTGCCTCGGCTCAAAACAGTGGCAGTGCCTAGTGTTCATTTGGACCTGAAGCATTATGTGAGGGTTAATAAACTGTCACCCCAGCAGTACCCTACTATTAGCTGGGGAAGGGGTTTAGGACATTACATCCACCAGCAAGCGTCGCCCTAACAACGACCTGACTGCCTTCGTTAACGACTGTTCACCCAACAGCCATGCAGTTCTTTGGCACAAAGGAGACACCTTGAACTTGGGTTTCGGACTGCCGACTCCCTACACGAAGATATATGTGTGCTACTGGTGTCCCGTAGCCAAAATACTATCTCACTATAATACTAAAACTCAGCACGCATACTCAAACTCGCAGTAGTTTACAACAACAACAAAAAAAAACACACACACACATATACATACACTCATTACCTGCCACCCGCTTGCTTGCTGGTGCAGCACACATGACTATATATATATATATATATATATATATATATATATATATATATATATATATATATATATATATATATATATATCGGGAGATGGAGAGAGTGAGACAAGGGAAGAATCATGCCGAATGACCACACACATGTAAGACACTGACACAGGGAATTCCCTATGCACACAAGATCGGCATGACTGGCTCCAAGAAGGGGACAGCAAATTCAAATGGCTCAGTCAGATCAGACACAGTCCCTGCTATGACAGAAAGTTGGCTGTAATAAAGGACTGCCGTAGAAAGGTGCACCCAAGGGACGGTTTCAGAAAGAGATGCATACTTTGTGGTAGGGTAACATCGCTTGAAAAATGTATTCTGCAAGCCACCAGAAGTTGCATTCACATTTTCTAGGTTCTAACAATAGTAATACACTAGCGATGACTAATAATAATAATTAACAGCTCAGCCAATACATGCATAAATCGGCGTAGACAGAAAGAGAGAGATGGAGAGAGAGAGAGAGAGAGAGAGAGAGAGAGAGAGAGAGAGAGAGAGTGCCTTAGGGTGCTGGTGTTCCCTGATCGGGTTTCCTGTTGGGCCATTACATCAGCACCATATATCAATGTATCTAATACATGACCTCTTTGGTAAATGCTACTAAAGTTTCTTGTATTTTGCTTTTATAGATCTTACCTAGGCATTTATTTGGGTAAAGTCGAAACGGTCTGTTCAACACACTGGAAAAGACTGGGTGTCCACCTACCCTACTGATTACTGAGTCGTTCCACACAGGTGTGAAAGGTACAATCAACTTTGACGGAGTAACATAGAAGGAGTTTGTAATCAACAATGGAGTGAAGCAGGGGTGTGTACTTGCTCCTACCCTTTTTGGAATATACTTCTCACTTCTTTTAACTCATGCCTTTCGAGATCGGGAGGGTGGTATATTCATTCATTCTCGATCTGACGGCAGCCTTTACAATGCTAGGAAAGATACTTATCAGAGAGCTGCTGTTTGCAGATGATGCAGCAATAACCACCCACTCAGAGGATGAGCTGCAATGTATACTGACTGCATTTGATAATGCATGCTGTGAATTTGAACTAACAATCAGCAAAAAGACGAAGTTTATGGTACAAGGTGTAAATGATAGACTTGCAGTTTACATTGGTGATGAAGAGAGTTCTAGACAGTTGACCATTTTACCTGTCTGTGCTCCTCAGGAAATAACAAACTCTCCCTGGATCAAGAAATCAACACAGAATAGGTAAGGCAGCAACAGCAGTGGGCAGATTAACCACACAAAAAAAGAGTTTGGAAGAACAGAAATCTCTCAATTAAAAAACAAAAACTCTTGTCTATCAGGCTTGTGTTCCCAGCACTTTTTTTTTAAGCAGTGAAACTTGCTAAGCTTATATGTATCTGAAGAGACGGCTAAACAGCTTGCACATGCGAGCTCCAGTTATACATTTTTTTTCGTTGCTACTTCATAACTTCAAGGTATTTGTGTTTTCCAATGGTTTAGGCGATCCCTGTGAAATGGTCGTTCGACCTAAAAACCAAGAAAATGTCGCAGGCCGCAGGTTGAGAACCGCTGCAATATGTAGTAGCTGGCGTATCATTTTCCTTCAGAGCTTCTTTACAAACTCTGTTGTATAATGTAAGTGGGTCCTCTTTCAACAATTGTTTCGGCCCGTTACCCATCCTAGACTTTCATGACACCAGGCTTCAGACTTCTCCTGTTGCGCATATCTGACAGCAGGAGTCTACCGATCAACAGTAGGTGGGTCCTCTTTCAACAATTGTTTCGGCCCGTTACCCATCTTAGACTTTCATGACACCAGGCTTCAGACTTCTCCTGTTGCGCGTATCTGACATTTGGACAAGACACAATAGGGATTTTGTAACAGGTACTTGGGTCATCATTTCTCGGCCATGTTATGGGAACAGGGTAAATAGAACATGTTGCGACCACTAGAAAGATCTGTGGAGGGAGGGACAGAGGAAGACAACAAGAGAAGATTCTTGACAGTCCTGTTGCATGGCATGGAGGTGTGTCGGCACACGAACTGATACATGCTGCAGGAGATCGCAGACCGTGGAGAGGCATGATCGCCCACACCAGGCACCTGATGATGATGATGATGACTGAAGTTACAGTGGGTATATATATATATATATATATATATATATATATATATATATATATCATATATATATATATATATTTATATATTAGCTGTTAGCTAAAAACTCGGAAACTACTGAACCGATTGCTTTCAAATTTGCACACAACGTTGCCTTTGACTCAAGGCACGAACGACGTAGCTCCAGCAACAGTCAAATCATTATTTGTTTTGTTGCTGGCTCGGATTTGTTTTTAATTGATTGGCCATGTTGGACTGCTGAGCTCTTATTGAACTTTGCATTATTATATAATGTCATTTTCACTATCTGCTTGAGTGTTTGGTAGCGTAGTTGGTAACTATTCTGCTTATCATGCAGGTGACCCGCGTTCGATTCCCGGCTAGGTGATATAATTCTTTTAGCACTTAACTGGGCGGCTGGCACGTTGTGTTGTGGTTTACAGCCAGCCTGCGATATCTAACCTAAACTTTACAGTCGTCGGTAGCATAGTTGTAAGTATATCATCCTTCACCTTGGTGACCAGTGTTCAATTCCCCGCTGGGTGATAATTGTTTGTTTTCCCTTAAAAGGGTGGTTGCCACGTTGTGTTGTGGTTTACAGCTAGGCTGCGATATCTGCACCTTTCGCAGACATCCGATTTCAGTTAAGTCCTAATTAGCCTCTCCGCGACGCTTCTCGGTCAAAAACTATTCGGTGGTGACAAAAACTGTTAACTAAGACGGCTTACATTCCAGTTTATTTTGGGTTGACACGGATGCCAAGGTCAGTTAAAAATCGTTCCATAGAAGAGGGAGAGATGACAGGTGCGGGGTATTTTTCTACGCTATTCGTGAGTATAGTGTACCTTTCAATGTGGGTTTAATCACTGGTAACGTGATGAAGGTTTTTTCCTATGTCGGGGGCAAAATTAAACTAAATAGTCCGTGGCGACAGCACCGACCTACACCGACCTACACAGGCTGTAGTGACAGTTTTTGTTGTTTTTGTTGTGATGGTGGTGGTGGTAGTGGTTGCAGCAGTACTGGTACTGGATGGGTGATGTGGTAGCTGTTACACTGGCTAAATTTACTTCTCTGTACAAGTTAATGCTACCTATTTAAGTCTTGGTGGACACGTATGCCAAGCTAAATTTAGTTACAATATTTCGTTACACGGTGACATTACCATCCTTCGGAGAAGATTATATGATTGGGAAAGGAGAAGAGGGGTTATGCCAGACACAGTTAGCTGATAGAGCCTAGAATATTATTTTAAAGTTCTCATTTCTTAACTATTTCTATTTTAATAATTTCGCCAGGTGATGATTTTCCAATCCTTCGGAGAGGGAAATATGATTGCATCGACGGGAGAGGAGGGGGGTATGACAGACACTGTTAGCTGAGAGCAATTTTTTTTTCCTCTCTATCCCACCATTCTGGGCCACAGCAACGCGTGGCCGTGTACAGCTAGTATATATATATATATATATATATATATATATATATATATATATATATATATATATATATATATATATATATCGTCCCTGTGGCAGCAAATTGTGCGCCTCCACAACGGATCTGAGAAGTTGAATGCATGCGGCAAAAACAGAGAGCAGTAATTACATATTTACAGAAGGTGCGATAGAAACACACATTATACAAGAGGATGCCGAGAGGGCAAAAGGGGCTAAAAAAGAAAATGTAAAATGAGTTAGTGTTGTGCTGCAGATGCACAACAAGCTAACTTAGAACATTTTATAAATAACATTTTAGGGGATAAGTCACCCTGTAAGTTCTAGAAACTAGCAGACAGATGCACTAAAAAGTTAGGCCTATGACAAAACGCATTATGTATACAGATAACGGTATATTTATGACAACAGAGAAAAAGATGAATAATTGTGGCATAGATTTGTAGCGTACAGATAGGGAACTTAGAAATTCCTTTAAAGATAATGTATCGAATTTCATAGATGACAATTTTTTATAGGATATCAATATGGTAGAGGATATACCGAAGATAGAAAATTGGATAAAGAAATTATTATTAGATGCAGTAAAGCAAACCAAGTATTGGGACAGCTAGCCCCCCTCTTACAGCATAAGACAATCCCAATCAGCACAAAGAGACATCTTATTCAAAGCATATTTATTCCAACTCTGTGCTACCAGTGCCAGACGTGGTCACTCACAACAAACCATAAAAGAAAATTAGTAACCACGGAAATGAGATGTCTGAAAAGGGCTGTAGGAGTGGCCATAAGAGATAAGATCAGGAATGAGATAATAAGAGAAAAAGTCGGCACAGAACCAATTCTGGATTACATACAAAGACAGCAAGTGAAATGGTTTGCACTTAGAGAGAATGCCTTATGACACCATACCATACAAAGCCTACATGGAAAGAGAAGAAGGATGTAGAGCACGAGGTAGACCAAGAACAAGATGGAAGGATAACATCAGAGAAACTCTACAACAGCACGATGTGTCAATGGTCGAGGCGGCCAGAAGAGCTAGAAACAGAACCTTATATCTCCCTCGACACCCACAGCGGTAAAAGAGGAAGTGAAGAAGAAGAAGAAGAGGATATACAAAAAAACATAATTCAATAGCAGAAGACGCAGCATTAAAGCCAGACGCAGTCAGATATGGACACAAGAAGGCCTTTCCTTAAAGACTTGAAGGTGATGGCTTTTTACTTCATGCAGAGTATCATAACCGCATCATTTCCCCATTCCTGGGTGCAGAGATATTAATCCCGCTGCTAAAACAGGCAAAGACCACTCAAGACTCACCGCTTTCCTCATTATCACGCTATAAAATACTGTTGCTAGAGAACGTTTTTGTCGTTTAAACTGCAGACTGGTTTTGGAAAGGAAAGAGCTCATACCAGTAGGTTTGGGTAGTTACTGACAAGGGAAAATTACTTGATCAAAAGCAGCCACGTTTGCACGAATGAAGGGTTCCAGAAAAGACAGGAGACAGTACTGGGAGTATTTGATCTTGAGGATGCCTACAATGGAGTCAGATCTGATATTTTGATACATGCGCTCAAAAAGAAGGGGTTCTGTCCCTGATGAACTGGATATCAGCTGTCCTGCATTCACGTATCATGCTTACCCTTCGCCTGGGTGCATTGACCTTAGAACCATGCAATATCGCCTCAGGATTAACCCGAAGTTCTGCATTTTCACCGGTTCTATTCAATATGTATACAACCAAAATTGCCCAACATGAAGCACCGGGGGAGGGAGGGAAGGGTGAGGATTTAGACGTTTGCAGAATGTGTTCTTGTATATTGGCAGGGTCTGATGAGATAGGCAACAGACAGCCAATAGCTACAGGCAATTGTAAAATGACTGACTAGTGTGCAGAAATGTATGTTGTCATAAACCCATAGAAGACGGCTGTTTTGTGGTGCTCTATGGACAATAGAATTGTAAGCGCTGGTGCCCAAAGCCTCACAGTTAATAATAGAAACAACACGAGAGAAAGTAATCTGTGGCACCTTGGTAACTTTTTCGAAAGAATCACGAGGAGGAAGTTGAATTTTAAGGCAGCAATGGACAAAGAACAAATAATTATGTTCACAATGTTCCATCATGTGATCCTCAGCATGTGAGGAGGCACAACTTATCATCTCGGTCTGAGGAGAATGGAGTCACCAGTTTGGCTGAGGTTCGACACTCAAAGGAAACCAAGGCGAATATGAAGTCAGACTGTTACTGGTGCCATTAGCACTCTACATTTGCTGCAAAAGATAAAGATGGAGCATTTGTGAATGCCCCGAGTGTTGTGATGCGGATTATGAATTAAACATTCAACATTTAAAACATAACATTGTAATACTTACAAAGATAAATCGTTGGCGATCTGTTCGGAAGAGAGCTCTGATTTGGCGCCCAACACTAGAGTATCCTAGCTTTTATCCTGTGACAGGACAACAGAGACACTTGGCTATGCTTCATTGGTTACTTTGTGTTCCCCAGATAGACACAGACACAAAGGTCATGCATCGTGAAGCAGAGACTGAGCGATACCAGTGGTTGTAAGAGTGGGATTAAGCTTCCTCAGATATCCGATTTTTCGCTTTAGAGAATTACGTCTTTTCATGGTGGATAAGAGGGGGATCACTCCAATAGCTCTGGCTATCATGACATGATCATGTGATAGGTGATAAATCAAATAGATGTGTTGTTTCATGTCAGATGGTTCTTTTTCATCATCAAGTGTTTTGCCCACTGGCCATTTAACTATTCATACTTTATTCATACATCAGGACCTGATGGGGTCAGGTATGGCCACATGAAAGCATTGAGTGATGTAGAACTGACGGAGATGACCGACTGCTTTAACCAGAGAATTAAGATAGCATCAGTACCTCAGGATGGGTGCACATCTATCTAAGCCCACTGCCAAAACCTTTTAGAGATCATTTAAAGCTTAGTGGCTTTAGAGTCATCACCTTAAGAAATATATTTGGGAAGGTCTTGGAGAAGATAGTCGCTGTCAAGCTGCAAGAATGTTTGTAAAGGAGGAGGCTTCTCCCCAGAGGTATGGAAAGCTACAAGCCAGGAGAAGTTACTTGGTCAAATGCAGCCACTTTTGCTTTTGCCGTCTTTGAAGGGTTCAGGAACAGACAGGAAACGATGCCTGCAACGCTGGATCTTCAGGATACTTTTAACAGAGTAAGATACGACATTGTGATGACAGCACTAATGGAGAAAGCGGTTAGTCCCTGGTTGGTGAATTGGGTTCCAGCTGTCCTGTACTCTCGTCGGGTTGCTTTCTGTCTTGGTTCATGGATCTCTAAAATACGTATCATAGCCTCAGGACTGTCACGGGGATCCAAAATCTCGCCTCTGCTCTTCAACGTGTATACGAGCATGACTGCAAGCCTAGAAGCATCAGAAGTTGAAAGGATAATGATATGTACAGATAATATGTTCGCATACAAGAAGGGGGGGGGAGAGAGAGAGAGAGAGAGAGAGAGAGAGAGAGAGAGAGAGAGAGAAAGAGAGAGAGAGAGAGAGAGAGAGAGAGAGAAGAGCACAGGAGCTACAGGTAACAGTAGACAAAGTAACTTATTGGGTACGAGTGAGTGTTGTCGTCCACTCAAAAGGTGTCTTTTTTTTTTTTGAATTTCTCTAGACATTAGGATTGTTTTAGCTGATGCTCTAGGTTTCACGATAGATGGTAGAAATATCAACTTAGAGAGCAAACTGAAGTATTTGTGAATCACATTTGACGGGAGCCTATCCTTCAAATACAATATGGAGATGGTTGTGACAAGATGTCAAGAAGGACTCAATGCACTTAAGACTGGCTGCAATATGCATACAGACGAGAATTATGTTCACACTATATCAGCACTTAGTCCTATCACTGATTCATTATGAACTAAGACTGCTTACTGCCTCAAACAGTCACATGGATAAACTAGAGCGCATACAGAACGCAGCTTTGCCGGTCATTTTGGGTTGCACCAGAGTCACCCCAGTGGGTGTATGCGATACATCTTTGGTTTGCTGTCTGTTGCAAGTAGGCTCAAAGTGCTGCTGCCGAAGTAATATCCCAGAATACCCGAAGACACAGATCACCCTTTGCACGAAGCTCTGGGCGCAATTAAGTGTCAGCGGCTGATGAGAGCTAAGTCATGGATGGCACAGGCAAAAGACACAGTCAGAAAGGTTTTCATCCTGGAGAACATTAGTCGAGGAGAGAAGTGGGTCAAGGTGCCAGCTGAACAGGCAGATTTGTGTAGAATCATAATCACACTAAGCCGGTAATGCAGAGAGTTGCCAGCTTGTTCCATTCGGGTAGAAATGCAGCAATTATTTCAAGATAAAACTTGGTCAGAGGATGTGGTTATTTATTCAGACGGTTTAGTGTCAAGAGGCAAAAGAAGTGCTTGGTGGTTCGCAGCAAAAGTTAATGGTCCACGTCTGGTACATGAGAGCCTAGAATATGATACCACAATATCCAGCTTAAGAATGGAGGTGGAGGTGGTCAGTGCAGCTTTCCGCTGGTAAGAGAACACGATACACAAACACACCCATCGTAACTGTAACTGACTCAGAGAGCATGCTGAGAAAGGTGAGGACAGACATGCTTCGTGCAGAGTGGCAGGCTTCGTTTCTAGGATCACGAGTGAGGAGCATTGTCTGGATCTTTTCTCCTGGGCCCACCTGTGTGTTGGGAAATGAACAGGTGGATAGACCGCCCGGCTCTGCACATCTTAGTGGAATACTGATGCATGATAAGGTGGACGTGGTTAGTGCCCTGTGGGAGACCGTGTACAGTTTGTAGGAGCAAATGAATCACCACAGTCTGGGGAGAGTGCTGCAGCAAGGAGTGACGAGGGGATCTGGCCGATATTTGATGCTCAGAGGAAAGTCAACACGGAGGTATAACAGAATGCTACTGGCACCACTGGTATTGGAACTCTGTGAAGATGAGGACGAAGCGCTTATGGAAATGCATCGACTGCTGTGGTGTCGGTCTTTAATCAACTAATTTCTTGAGCACAAATACCCACCAAGACGAATTTTTAAAGTTGGTCGAAGACCCCCAGCATAAAATTGACACCAAGAAATTTTATAGAGGTGAAGATGGTTACATTATTTTGACGAATCAACCCTTCACATGACTTTGATATGTTATAATTGTGGGCTTGGCGTCGTTCTCTGATTCAGACTTTGTTTGCATCTCTGATTCAGACCTTGTTTGCATCTCTGATGCAGACCTTGTTTGCATCTCTGATTCAGACCTTGTTTGGAAAACAGTTTGTAAAGAAATGTTCCGGTTTATCTCTGTCTTCCCCGCTTACCAGGGCACGGTACGTTTGCCTTGGGCGGCAATTTCCGCCTGCCAATACAAGAGATATCTTTATGTGCCATACGGCATAGTTGTCCCAATGTAAGTGGACATTTGAATCTGTGGACAACGTTTACCAGGCCATGCACCAACCCTGCAATTAAGAGGGGCTGGCTAGAGCTTTTATTTTGTGTGTAACGAGTATGTTTACTTTCCCCATCTCCCCCACAACAGACAGCTGGCTTACCTCCTAATGTGATGATAAATGGGGCCACTGACGGATGTTGATCGGATATAGTTGGGCTTATAGGAGTCTTGAATAAGAAGGAGGAGGAGAAAAAGAAAGAGAAGGAGGAATTGGAGATTAAGGAGGAGGAGAAGAAGATGAAGACGAAAAGAAGGAGGGAGAGGAGGAAAAGAAGAAGAAGAAGAAGAAGAAGAAGAAGAAGAAGAAGAAGAAGAAGAAGAAGAAGAAGAAGAAGAAGAAGAAGAAGAAGAAGAAGAAGAAGAAGAAGAAGAAGAAGAAGAAGAAGAAGAAGAAGAAGAAGAAGAAAAGAAAACAGCGTGTCAATGCTATACATATTCAACAGTTACAGCTGGTAATCAGGCTCATCAATGATTCTGGTCTCAGGCGCTGCTGCAACGCTTGATAAACCGTGATGTTGTCTCTTGATAATTTCTATCATTCTCATTATCGGCTGAACTGTACTAATCCGATGCTTTCATGTCAATTTCACGCCGATTTCTATCCGATACGAATTGATACAAATCTATGTCTATGATGTGACAAGGATTTGAGGTGATTTATGTTGCCTTCCGTAAATAATACAATAATCAATGGCGAAGATCACTATGCATCTTCATGTCTGCTGCTTGCTGTGGGTCCGCAATATCAAAGTTGTCATTACATATTGCATATTGAAGTTTCATTTTTGGCTAGAACGTGACCATCGATAGTACCGACGGTCTCGGCTAGAACATCGTAAAGTGAATTAGCTGACAGATTATCTTCATTGCACATTGAACCATTTAGTCCATCGGTGCTCGGATCCACTCCTCCGTAAATCGTGTAGGTGCTGATGACACTGGTTCTGCTTTACTTTTTTTTTTTTTTGGGGGGGGGGGGGGGTCACTTCATGTATATGTCTATTTTCTAGACACACACCTTTTCACCAACTGTTCTTGCAGTCTCGTCATGGTTGCAGATTCACAGGTATCACTTGGTTCTCGTGAACGTCTTACTACTCAGAAAGCATCAGCCTGATTCAGGGCACATCTTCCCTCCACGGAATCTTTACATCAAGCCTATTAGCTTGCTGTTTCCTTGTGCGCCTGCCCGCCGTGGTGTTGAAACTGAGATATGTCAGCCCTGACTATTTCAGAGATTCCAACCCGGCCTAGCTCTATCCTCCTGAATATGTTAAGGTTAGTTGCGTTTCCTTTACAGGACGTTGCAGAACCAATTCTGACAGCCTCTGGCTGTTGTGTGGTTTCTCTAGGCAAATTTGCGTCCAGTATTTTGCTATTGCTCTCTGGGCGGTCGGCTTTCTTGATACCACTGTCAAAACCAACGCAAGGCGCGTGGCCCGCAGCTGAAATCGAACCCGGCATCCCGGCATAACGAAGCTCCTGAATATACTCAATGAGTTATGAAAAAACATCCGCGGGCAAAGGTCTGTGTCTCCAGCCACGTTACTGCTTTGGTGACTGCTGTGACCTCCGTAGTCAGACTACTTGTAGTCGAGGCAAAAGGACACAAATTTTGACTCACAATGCTAACTCCAGCTTGAGCCGTAAAAGCCCACGAGATTCGCATGCGGCGAACCCCAGACCCATCTATGTAAATGCTAGCGTCCTTTCGGTTTCTGTTGAACAATCACCATTACAGGTATTTTCGTGTGACAGGCATCTTTGATTTTACTTCTGTCTTCTTTATTTTCTGGAAGAGTTCATTCTCTTATCTCTGGTTTTGGACAGACAATGTCTAGAAACAGATGATGCATATGTTAATCAACACAGGATCTTGCACATTTCCCAGGATCATCACAAAGGTCAGACTAACAAATAAAAAACAAAAAATACTGCAAATGGCACCAACAGCATGGGGGAAACTGTTGATAACAGAGGATAGTGCTTTTTTTTTTAATTTTTTTTTTTTTAAGTGTATAGAATGATATAAAATAACAAAAACGGAAATGAACTAAGTGATCCAAAACTCAGTTAGTTAGCTAGTTAGTGGACAGATTATCAACATCACACATTGAACAATTCAGTCCATAAGTGCACTTATCCCCTCGTCAGTATCTCGTATGACACCAGTTCTGTGTTGGTTTACTACCTCTCTTTGGGCCCCTGTGTTGGCCTGTTGCTGGTTTTACCACTTTTGATGCTACGTTCGTGTAGTCTCGTCAGTGTTGCAGATTCACAATCATTACTTGATTCGTTCAATCGAGCTGCCTCTCTGTGGGCATTCAGTATATCAACCCTGTCCATTGCTTGTCCGTTTCCCATGTGAGCATCACTGCAAGTCTGTCAGCTTGATTATTGTCCTTTACACCAGAATGCCCTGAAACAAACATGAGACTGATTTTTGTCAGCCTAGATATATGCATGGACTCCATCCGTTGTCAGTATATGCAACCCTTTTCGATCTTCTTAAGCAGAAAACTTATCTTAGAAAGGGGATAAGAATACTTTCTTTATCTACTCAATAATCCCTCTGAAGAGAACGAAAAATTGCATTACAATATAATTAGGACATCTCAATTTGAACCAAAAATAGTGAGATCAGAAGAGAAACAATTCGAACTGCTACAATGAAAAAAAGCCTTGATGACATGCCTGTCGCATGAATCAAAGCTGCATAAAATGTTGGAGTGTACTGGCTGCAAAAGATTTCACAGTTTAGTTTTGACCAAACAGGAAGCACCTGAAGATTGGAGAGACTTTATCAAGTCCCGATCTAGCAAAAAAAAAAGGGGGGGGGGAGCATCAAGAGAGACTGCACCGTATACAGAGTAATATCTTTGCTGAGCCACACTGGGAAGAAGTTTTTAAAATTGTTGGAAAAATATCTGGCCCAATCATAGAACTTCAGTCAGCATCTGGTCAACTTATGTAAATGCGTATACCATTTTCACTTTAAACTGCCCATCCCCCTTTTTCCCTTCCCCACCCCCAACAAATAAAACTGGACATTTTTAAAATCATACCAGACACTTTTCAAATCATCTACGACGTTTTTCAAAACAAACTGAATGATTTTCAAAACACCTATACGGTTTTCAAACCAAACTGGATGATTGTCAAATCAAATAAGAAAGTTTTCAAAGCGAAGTGGGCGAGTTTTGTATTCAACAATTAACTCATCTAAACCAACAAAAGGGTGCATTTTGACAATGACAATACCAATAAACAATCTATAAGAATCAGTTTACTACAGGTGGTCCCGCTACTGCTGCAGTCAAGTTCATCATCGTGTGGATGACGTTATTAGGACAGTTTTTTTTTTTTTTTTGCTGCTTTATGGTTCCAATTTCCCTTCAGTGACCGTGCTTAGTTTCCGGTGGAGCGTCAGTTTGCTCAGCAGGCGCAACTCTGAAGCCTTATTCATCGAAAAGACATTTTCGGCTAGGTTCCGCCTTTAGGGTAAGGTGACAGGAACTTTAGATGATAAGCCGATCCCAGATTTCTCCAAGATCATCTGACTTGTGGATTATGACATTGTCCATTATCAGCCAGCGTTGCTGTTTAACTATTCTTTGCTACTTACATACGCCACTAGCTCCGTTACGAATGTGCTGAACTTTTAGCTATTGCAGGGGCCATCACTGATGATCTTTGAGTGAACTGGGCCCTGGTTATTCATCGCCACCATTAGTGTAACTCCTGCAGCCTCTCATTGATTCTGCAGCAAAAAGTGATAAATGCAAACTAGATACAATTCAGCCCCAAATACTATGCATCAAAGCAGGTACAACCAAAACTACGTCAAAGGAGGCTATAGAAGTAGCACGGGGAATTTTGTCCCTGCACTTTAGAAGAAATTAATTAAGTCTAAATTTCTCCATCAGAGCTACCAATGAATACACACACACAGCAAACAGTTCACATTCACTGAAGCACAACTAGAGATATCTAATATGAGGCCCCAAAAAAATTCAGACAACTATTAAATGCATAATAAATTTGAGTAATTCTGCACCCTTGAACAGCCTTTCAGTAACTATGAAACTAACAGCCCTAAGCTCCCACCATGGCACTTCAACCTCCCTGAGACACACGACAATATCGTTAGTGTTATCAGTAAGGTTTCATACCCTCAGTTGATAAAAAGTATAGCTATGGAATACACACAACATCAAATAAATGATAAGTTCCCAACTTGCACAGATGGAACCAAAAGAAAAAGATGAAAAGCTAGGAATAGGATTATAAATTCTGCATTGGAGAAAAACAGTAACATACCTGATATCTACAAGTTTCGCTGCAGAAATTACTGGTGTACTCAAAGCTATTGAAATGGTACATGACAATCCCCTGAAACAACTAACAGTTTTAACAGACTCCCTGTCAACTATCCCAGCTTTAAATTCTCAAAACTGTATAACAGACAAGACTTAATAAAAGATATTTCTTTCGCTACCACACATCTAAACACACGAGGATGCTCAGTGCTGGTTGTATGGATACCTGCTTGTGTTAGGATACATGGTAATGAAATTGCAGATAGGGAGGAAAAAAGGTAGATCGAATCGAAACACTGTTAATATAAGTTTGAGCACAGAAGACCACTGATTAAAAAATGTATGCCCAAAAAAGCGTCCTTAAATTGAAACCAAGGCCTCAGGGGTAGACATTCATATAAATTGTTAAGTGCACCTAAAAGACAGTCAGATAACAGATTCACTTAAACTACCATGCAGTCATAAACTGCTTAGACTACAACTTGGATGATCCTGCTTGACTATACAGGAAAAGACCTGTATTGTTCGCCAGAAGTACAGTTCTATTAGGCACTAACTGCTGGAGTGTGGGTAATACAAAAAAAAAAAAAAGGAAACAACTGATTACATAAATCTCTGTAAATTACCTATGACGATGAAAAACTTGCTGCACAAAAACAGCCCCAGAGAGAGCGGCGTAGCAAGGTCATGCAATTTATTAGTAGGACTAAAAACCATATAAAGAAGGGTAAAGAATGCCCATGGCATTTATGAAGAAGTTTCCCCTAAAGATCAAATCAAGGAGAGTAAACAGTCATTGCACACTGAGGAAACGAGTTAAGCTGAGTTAAGAATTGATATCGCATTACTCGGGGCATTCCCATGCCTGCTCCGTAATCATCTTCAGCAGCCAGTTAAGAGTTCCAATACTGATGGTACTGGTCACCATCTGGTTACATGTCCGTCTACCTTTCCTCTGAGTGAAGTGAACCGGCCAGACCCTCTGGTTACACTCAGGTGCCTCATTATCTCCAGGCCATAATAATCTTGTTTCTCTACTGATTCTGTTGCTTGTTCCCAAAGACCCTTGACCATATCTGCTTTGTCATGTATCTAATCACCACCCAGTGGTGCAAATCCAAACAATCTGTCTGCCTGTCATTACCCACCACACCGGAATGGCCTGGAGAAAAGATCCAAAGTATGCTCACCACCTGTGACCTTTCCAGTGAAGCTTGCCACTCTGATCGAAAAATCCCCTTCTTCACCTTTCTGAGCATGCCTTCAGTCTGTTACAATTACGACATGTGAATGCCAGGGCTGCTAATGGGATTTTTTGTTTTTTGTTTTCTTGAAAAACCCACCTTAACTGAACAAAAACCCAAGCAATGCATAGATAGAAAAAAAAAAACCCCCAGATTGTTAAAATGTACAAAATGTATATTTACGAAACGAAACATTTACCACTTTTATGTAAGGATATATTTTTAAAAAACACCAGGTTTCCCGCAGGCGTCAAATAAAAACCCAGATCTGGGGGGGGGGGGTGGGGGAGGGGGCGGCATTGGTAGCCCTGGTGTATGCAACTTGTTCTCTAGCCACCGGTGAGTTGAAGTTTCCGCCTCCACCTTCATTCTCATGCTAGATGTTGTGGTGTCGTATGCTAGGCTGTCTTGCACTAAAGATTTCCCATTGGCTTTTGCTACGAATCCCCTTCTCTTTCCTCTCAACACCGAATCATCTGAATAGATAAGCAGGTCACCTGGGCGTGAATTGTCGTGAACAAACTGACTTCCCCCTCAGTAGAACCCGCTGGCCACTCTCTGCATTCCCGGCCCTGTGTGATTATAACACTACATAGGTCAGACTTTTCCGCTGGTAATCTGACCTACCCCTCTCCTCGCCCAATAAGGAAACAGTAAATACACTAATAGTGTGTAGTTAACATGGTGAATATACTATTTAAGGAAACAGTATATCCACTATGTTAATTACACAATATTAGTGAGACTGTTTAATTACTCATAGCACAATTTCTACCATAATCACATCAAAATCAAAGCAAAATGTGAAACAAAACAAATTATATTTTAGTCATAAAAATGATTACAAGACATATACATTTAAAATAACAAGTATACACGCTGAGAACTCAATTAACACTTCATATCCCAATTTAACTCTGAGGGTGGAACAGGGTATTTTTACAAAACTACAACTACTACTACTACTACTATTACTACTACTACTACTACTACTACTACTACTACTACTACTACTACTACTACTACTACTACTACTACTACTACTACTACTACTACTACTACTACTACTACTGTGGGCAGGATTATGTTTGATAGTGTCCCTATTCTTGAGCGAGCCTGCATCTGCCGCAGATGGGGCAATATCCACTTCCACCAATGACAATGCATTTCTTGTCTTGTGGAGCATGTACCGATTAAGTCCAGAGCTTAAGTCTGCTGGCTTACGATCGTCGTAGGGCTGTTTTAGCGTTCAAGCTTGTAGTGACACTCCTAAAGGAGGATCTTTAGCCTTCTGACGGCACTAAAAACAGTAGAAACAGCCAGGTTAGTCCCATCTCCTTCAGTCGCTGCTGTATTTTGAACAAAGTATCTTTTGAATGTCGTTTAATATGTTTTTATTAAATATCGATATCTGCCTCTAGTGCTAGAGGTCTCGGGTTCAAACCCAGGTCAAGGCTAGAATTTTTTTCTCGTGGACTTCTAGTAATCTCCCGTGGTCTCTAGCTAGTAAGAACCATTGCCTTCTCTAATTATGCCTAACAACTGAATCACGATACATTTTGACTGAGTCCCTTCGAAAATAGGTTACTTGATGCGTTTCCATGTTGCATTGTGTGACAATATAATATGCTTACAAACTTCTGTATTCTGATTGTATTCGTATTACAAATCGACAAGCGGATATTGTAAAGTGGATATACAAGATTTTCCTACTTTGTTATTAGATTACAGCAATTTTAATTTTAATTGACGGGAGACAGTAGTGTTGTGATGTGTGTGTCACTGTTTCTAGTCAGTAGTTCGAAGTTTGGGGAACTGGCTGTTTATTACTTTTCTACTTTAAATGTAGAAATCTTACTTTTAGGGAAAATACAAAAAGGTAATTTAGAAGCCATATCTGGAGAATATAGACAGTTGTCAGGTGCAAAATATCTTTTGTTGGAAGAAAACTATTGATTTCATATTGACTGTGCATAAATGGTGCAACCACACTGTGGATAAATTGTGTCAAGATATTTCGGAGCTCTAGGTAAGTGGATGAAAATAATATTTAATTTACTAACTAACCTCTCCAGCAAGTCACTCTTTGCCTCTTTACTAATTGTTGACTAACAGTATAATTATATGTTGTAGCAGTACACTAATAATATTAATCCTTAACCATTTGCGTTTTGTTTCGCGAACACTGGCTGTAAACTCTTGCGGAAACTTCTGGTTGTTCATCCACTTTTTATGCATATTTGAAGTTGTACGGTTTGTGTTAATTTTTGTAAACTGGCTTTTGCTTTGCTTTGCAAACACTGGCTGTTAACTCTTGCGGAAACTTCTGGTTGTTCATCCACTTCTTATGCACATTTGCTGTTGTACGGTCTGTGTGAATTTTTGTAAACTGGCTTTTGCTTTGCTTCGCAAACACTGGCTGTAAACTCTTGCAGAAACTTACGGTTGTTTATCCACTTCTTATGCATATTTGTTACCAAAAAATTCACAATGATAAGGAATTGATTTCATCCAACAAGATGAAACTGGACAAATTTGTTTGTGCTGTTTGTACCTTGAGGATACATATTTAGTAGTGCTATAAGTACTGGTAAGAAAACTACTCTGGGTGAAAAAAGTATTGCACATATCAATTTCATAAATATACAGAAGGCCGTGGTAAGAACGGACGCCATTATGTACTGTTACGTACGTAAATAATACCTTCGCAGTTTTAATCAAGAAAGAGTAGCCTAACGGGTAAAATTTAGAGTGCCGGTGCACTGCACTGAGAATCTTCAGACTCGGGATTGAGTTAGAAGTAGAACGGAACTCTTGTTGGTCACACCCGTGTGTCATTATGTCGATCCGTTGAATAATCTTAAACATAAAGATAAGTGTATTCGCTGCAGGACAGTGGAATTTGATTTTCTCAGTTGTTTCCCCTGCAATTTCGCTGGAAAATGGCACCTCCTCGTTTGAAGGAGTGGATGACGTTTCTTGCTGGGCTCCCTTAAGCTGTCTCACTGATAGTTTTCCCACAAGAATTGTGTCCTGCGCCTATGAAGCTCGCTTGCACTGACGTTGTGAGGATAGCTGATCGTTGTTTTTTTTTTTTTTTTTTTATTGAATACCTTCTTGAACCATCTTCTTCATTTTTCTACACCTGGAATTGCTTAAGGCATAAGAACAGGAAGAGATATTCGGAACGAGCCCTTCTGTTCGCTCTGTATAAAATAATTTTCAGTGTCTCTGATAATTTAGTGGTCCGTATTCTGATTGGTCGACCTCTGAATTTGTTACCGTGGTATCTGAATAGCATTGCTCTCTGTGGTGCTCTGACTGATGCCAGTCTTGTTACATGGCCAAACAATTTGATTTGTTGTCTACCTTAAAAGTTCAGTATTGGTTCTGTGCCGATTCCCCTCCTGATAATATCGTCCCTGTGTCAATTTTTAATCGTTACACCAAGCATAGTACGTAAACATTTCATTTCTATTGTGATTAATTTTGTCTATGTCTTCTGAAGACAATGTCCATGATTGACATTGATAGCATACCATTGATAACAATATTGTGTTGAACAGTGTCTTTTAGTGTTTTATTAACATGCCGAACGAGAGAAAGGTTATATTTACCTTCTAGAGTCTATCATGGATGTGTCATATTCTGTGCTGCTATTTATTACTTATATTGATCAAATCAGTAAGGCATCCCAAATGAATGTGGCCAAGAAAATGCAACGAGCTTCTTTTACAGGTATTCTACGCTCTGAATGAGTATAAAGCATTCGGAAGTCGCAGTTAACCCCCATCATCTGGATCTACACACCTGGGCTCGCAGGACTAAATAGTAATGAAAGAGCTGATCGGTTGCAAGTAATGCACTAATGCAAACGGGAAGAAGCAAGGGCGAAGCTGATAAAATCAACGCTGTACAAACTAGGTTGGGAGATAATGGCGATCTATGGCGCTAACACGACTGCGTGACCGAGGAGCTAAGCTTGGTGAAGCACGTCTATGTCGTCTTCGAGGTAAAGACAGTAGATACTGTAACCAACGCCGCATGGTACAATCAGTAGAGATACCTTGGAGTGGCTGCTGCATTGGATGACTGATCATGCATTGGAACTAGGGCTGTACCGAATATTCGCTTCGTATTCGCTTCGGGGCCGAATAGTGAACCCAATAACTATTCGGTATTCGGCCGAATAGTTGCGGTGAGGCCGAATACGAATAGTGGTTACCTCACAACCGTTTCTGGACTGGTGGAAAAAAAAAACACCAAGACTTCCCACCTTGGTTTATACTGTGAAGCGTTATCTTTGTGCACCACCTACGAGCGCACCAAGTGTCCCTTTATTTCCATCTTGCATGTGTTGCGAGTATAGTGTTTTTAGGTGTGTTGCTGTAGAAACAAAATGCAACACTTAAAAATGTAAGAGGGGCAGAAAAGCAAGTGTTCTAGTGTTGTCGGCTTGATTTCTTTGAGTGGAGTGTCCTCTTTGTTGATTCTTTGAAGTTTCGGGAGTTCGTCATCATTTATGAGTGTCGTATATGTTCTTTCGTCGTCTCGTGGAAACGGCAGTGGCTGAATGTTTTGATCGACGTTGGGTTTCTTGATTGTATTTGTTGTTTGATCTTCTGGCGTTGGCCGCCCGGCGTCTGGTTTCGTGAGCTCGCGGGGGGGGGGGGGGGGTGTTGGCCGACTTGTAAGGACGGCATTGTTTTCTTCGTCGGCGTTATTTTTGTTTTTGATGTTTCGCCTTGCGGGTTTTCATTTTGACTCTCTGTATTTGTCGTATTTTCCTGTTTAGTACAGCTGGAAATACCTTCAGTGAGACAAAAAGCTGGGCTAATGCTGACAACATGGAACAAAGGTTTTTCATGGAGGTGTGTCAGCACACGAACTAATACGTGCTGCAAGATCGCAGATTGTGGCGAGGCATAATCGCCCATGCCAGCCGGCAAAGCACATGATGATGATGATTCACTATTCGTATTCGTATTCGGCCGAATAGTTGGTCCAGCTATTCGTATTCGGCCGAATAGTGAAAATCACTATTCGGTACAGCCCTAATAGGAAACCAATGTGAAAGGACGTCGATTGTGATATTATAACATAACTCCTTTTCGCAGACGGCTTCGTTTTCCATAGCAACTGCAGCGAAAGAGCTCTGTAGTTACATTTATAATCTTAATTTTGGTTTTTTTAACAAAGGATCAACATCATGGCACACAAAATCATGGCACCCATAAGTACTACGTTCGGTTCTCCTTTAAACTACGGCTCAGCACAGTGCACAGGCTCTGTAGCACCGGCGAGGATCCTGATATACTTTGAGTAGATTTTTAACTCCAAAATTTTGCCCGAGCAGCCCTGTTAGGCTACCCTTTTCGATTTCCAGCTGCCAAGGGATTTTTTACATACGCAACAATGCACACACGGACGTCTGATCTCACTACCCAGGTGAATTACTAGAATTCCAAGTCCACGTGAAAAAATGCCAGCCCTTACCCTCGATTAAACCCGGAACCTCTAGCACTCAAAGCGGACACCATGCCTCGTGACCACATAGCACCCGGATAATCTTAATATAGAAGTTTAATGACAAAACACGAAAATTAACACTGGAAACGAAACAAAAATTGTTAGGATCATTGCAAGAACAGAACAACTGTTAAAGATATGCCCCTCCCCCCCCCCCCAAAAAAAAAAAAAAATAGCAACTCTAGCAAGCAAAAGACTTCGAGTAGCGTAGCTGCATAATTCACACTGCATCCAAGGGAAAAATAGAAGCATAGAACATAGATGTAATAAAGCTGACACCTCTTAATATCATGACAAAATGCTGTCAAGAATTTGTTCAGGTAGTCTTCCTGCGAAAATTAGGACAACAGAGATGAAATGCCTTAGAAAAGCACCAGCAGTTTCAAGAAAAGACATAATACGAAATCAGACGAATGATAGGAATAAAGCCAGTCTTACATGTCATCAAAGAACAACAAATGAAGTGATTTAAACACATAACAAGAATGCCCTGTTACTATCTGCCACAGGGAGACACTAAACGATACGACGGGTATAGAGCGAGCGGAAGTCCTCGGAAAATATTGAGTGATGGTATTAAGAACAGCCTTACAAACATGAACATCAATCTTAACATGCTCTTAACAGAGCTTATCATCAGTTCTCGTTATGCCTAGTGGCACATGAGGCTTCAGAGAGGACTTTCCATGCTTTCCTGTCCTGTGCAATCTTCAGTGCAGTTTTCCATGTCAAACATGCCGCACTCAGGTCACTTTCCATCGTTCGTCTCCATGTTGTTTTTGGGCGCCCCTATTTTCTCTTTCCCTCTGGTGTCCATGTGAGAGCTGTTCTGGCAGGTATGTCAGAAGTCATTCTCATAACGTGGCCAAGCCATTTCCATCATCTCTTGGTAATCATTCTGTCTAAAGTTTCTTGGTTTGTGGCTTGAAGTAGTTTAGTGTTTGAGATTGTATCTGGCCAGAAAATTTTGATAATTCTACGTAGACATGTGTGGTAAAAGGTGGACAGCTTGTGTGCATCCTTTCTGGTCATTTTCCAGCATTCCGCTCCATAAAGAAGAACTGGCAAAATGATGCCCTTGTAGAGTCGCAGTTTCGTTCCTCTGCAGTAATTGTTTGATTTCCAGATTTGCCTCATCCTTCCAAAAGCAACTCTAGCTTTGTTAAGACGTGACTGTATGTCTTCCTCTGTCCCTCCCAGTAGGGACACCACACTGCCAAGATATGTGAAATGTTCTACATTTTCAAGTGATTTGTTACTTATGGTCACTGGTTGTTGGTTTGGACTGTTTGTCATGATCTTAGTTTTCTTTGTATTTATTCTCATAAATGGTGGGACTGAAAATAACAGAGCTCATCAACGAATGTTACATCTTCCCCTGACGACACTTCGCTGAAGTAAAAGATGGAAGAGAAAAAGTCTGGCAAAAGAGGGTACAGATAGGTACAAGTGGGCAAAACTATTAGCACAAGCTTCCGTTTCCTGATGCACACGAACTTCGTGTAAATATTAACCTGCTATTTAACCTCAGTTTGTGGGAATAACAGGTGTTAAAGTTAAATGTGACTGGCGGACGAGTACTATCTGGAGTATCCCGTGGATTTTCAGGGTCTCTGTGAGTTTATTTGTTAGAGTCTTCATGCAATTACTCCAGCGTTACCACATTTCATATAGTTTTTCTTGAAATATAATCACTGCATATGTCTAGATTCGAACAAGGAGTTTTGATTTTTTTTGGTCCAGTGGTGTAGAGGGATGGACGCCCTTATGTTCGGTAACGGCGAGAAAGCAAGTACCTCTAAGTCTGGTGTTCGATTTCTGCCGCCAGCTTTTGATGATTCAATAATTTTTGTATATGTATATTTTTTTGGTCATAATATTTTTTTTTAATGATGATGTTAGACCACTAATGGTTATATATCGTTAATTAATATGTTTTTTTTTTTTAAATCCTATGTAATTATAGTATATATAGTCATAATTAATTGTCTTCACTAAGTGAAAGTGTGACTGTGACGTGACTAACTCTAACAACTCACTAAGTCCAAGTCCTCCGCATATTTATATATTTTTATTACTACAGTTTAAAGTAATGATATAATTATTGATATTTCTTGAGATTTTATATTAATTTTAAAGATTAACTATTAAAACTAATTGGATTACTAGTAAGAATAATAATAGTTAAAAAAATGTGGGCCATCTTCCGAATGACGGTCCCAAATTATCGAAGCCGAAAATATACCCTAACACGGCCTTAGTCACGTGTCAATTGCGAACTTTCAGCAATCCATGCCGCACGTAGCGGCGTAGGAGATACTCTTGGCAGTGGCGGAAGTGCGCAATTGACAAGTGACTGAGGCCCTGTTAAGGTATATTTTTGGCCTCGATAATTTGGGACCGTTATTTGAAAGATAGCCAAAATTTTATAATATATGCTTAGAAAGTATTGTCTGTTAATTAGGAATTAGGTGTAATCAATCTATTAATAATGAGTAGAGAGACATTGGAGAACATCATGAAAACTGGAAAGGTCAGTGGAAAGAGGGGTAGAGGCAGAACAAGAGAGATGATGCTGGATGGGCTAAAACGATGTCATGGTGGGAGAACATCAAGGGAGCTGTTCCAGTCAACCAGGGATCGTGATCTGTGGAGACGCTTGTGCGCCTATGCCAGTTGGCAGGGAACATGATGATGATGATGACGATGGGCTTTACTATTCGTAGCCAATCCTGATGGAAAAAAAAGTTTCCATTTTTAAAAATAGTTATCCCCGTGTGGGTTCCGGGGTCCCATTGTGGGGAAAACAAGAATAGACCCACTGCCTCCCCAAAAGCATGTCGTAAGAGTCGACTAATTGGGTAGCTTCCTTTGAAGTCGGAGTGCATCTGCCTGAGAGGCAAGGAACCAACAGTCTGCATTCAAATGAATCAGATCTGTAAAACTGATGCACACGCAACACTCAGGTTCTGGAGCAGGACTGCGGTTCAAAAGTGGTCGAACAACCAGAACCTTCCGTCAGAGTTTACAGCTGGTGAACGCGAAGAAGAAGAAGAAGAAGAAGAAAAATAGTTACTGCGTGAATTTCATATAAATCTTGTTCCCTCTTTCAGGTTTCAGTAACTTGAGGAGTTGATGACAGCTATCTCGGTGAAGGGACAACTTTAAATTGAATATATTGATCTGAAAATGCCCAGGGCATGCTCCCAGTGTGGGTGCACTGAAATAGAGACTGATCCTACCAGAGGACATGCTGTGTGCACAAACTGTGGTACAGTCTTAGAGGATCAGATTATCGTATCAGAAGTTCACTATCAAGAAAATGCTGCTGGTGGTGCCTCGGTCATTGGCCAGTTTGTGTCGAATGATGGTAATATTTTCTTTGTTCATAATTGACTGAATGTTGCCGCTGTGCAGCCAAAGATTCCAAAGTAGATATTGAATATAGCACTTATTGATATTTATATCTACTCATAGATTCATAAGTAGATATTATTAATATTGCACTAATCAGAGCCAAATATTCATAACTGAATGTTGAAGATAACATAGCACAGGCAAAGATTTCATAGGTTGACATCACTGAGCATTGCACAGCCAAGCAGTGCACAGCCAGAGATTCACAAGCAAATTTTTCACATAACAGTTTCATTTAACAATGCACAGTCCTAGATTAATAAGTAGATGTAATTGAACACAGCATTGCACAGTCCAAGATTCATAAGTAGATATGATTGAACACAGCATGGCACAGTCCAAGATTCATAAGTAGATATAATTGAACACAGCATTGCACAGTCCAAGATTCTTAAGTAGATATGATTGAACACAGCATTGCACAGTCCAAGATTCATTAAGTAGCATTGCACAGTCCAAGATTCTTAAGTAGATATGATTGAACACAGCATTGCACAGTCCAAGATTCATAAGTAGATATGATTGAACACAGCATTGCACAGTCCAAGATTCATAATTAGAAATGACTGAACACAGCATTGCACAGTCCAAGATTAGTAAGTAGATGTAATTTATGTATAAATAAATAACTACAGTGGTGGCTCAGTACAAATTCATTTGAAACCTATTCTTGCTGCACTGGACATAATTGTGTGTGTTCAGTATGGTCATACACATGTGATAAGTACTGACCAATGAATAAAGGAGACTGTTTATTGTCCAGTGATGCATATGCTGGCTTCTGACCTTTAAGAAAGTGGCTTTTTTTAAATCCATGCATGTATGAGAATGTAAGAGTATATATACATGTGTGTGAATGTGTAAAATTGTGTACACATGATGTGTGTATGCATTATTATGTAATGCATATTTCTTTATTATATCCATAACATGCATTATTGATAACAGATATTGGTACTCTGAAAAATGAGTGCTTAGAAGGGTCGGATGTCAGACGGGCCTTGCGTGCCCAATTTGTAACCCTTTGAAAATAAAGTTTGTTCGTTCGTTCGTTCCAAAATCACACCTACAAACACTGTTAGTCACTAACTGGAAAGAGAATGTCGATCACAGAAATGAATGGAAGCAGATGCTATCTGCTGCAATGAACTTTATGGACTCAAAATGTTGAAGAAGTAGAAGACACTTTTGGATTTTTTAAGATCTAATCTTCTTTGTTCAAGATATTCTGAGAATCTTTCTATAGCATTTCAGCCTTAAAGCTCCCAATTCTCTTTCTTAAGGACTGAGAGATAGCCCTCCACTCACATCCGTATGTAGCCACAGGGAAGATGCATGCTCTCAAAATTCTAATTTTTATCTCCTTGCTGGTGCTTAACCATAGACTTTTAAGGCTGTTCAATCTTTGCATTGCTATGGCCATCCTCCTTTTAATTTCTGTCGAACAGTCTCCATTGTTGTTTTGTATAGAGCCTAGATATTCAAAGTTTGTAGCATTTTCAATTTCTTCATCATTTATTGATATTTTTGGAAGCCACAACTATTGTGAAGATAAAGATGCAATAAAATATAACAATAGCATAGTAACAGATTTATAACTATTCATACACCATTATTATTAATATTGTTATTAATTTGATTTGATTATTGAGACTGAATATTTGGAAATTTCCAGGTTCGAGAGCACAGTCTTTCCATGGTGTCTATGGGCGTGGGTTCAGTTCTGAAGATTCCAGAAAGCTTACTCTTGAAAATGGTAATTATGACGTAGATAACCTAGACCTTGTTTTTACATGTGAAATGTTTGCCTGCAAGTGTAAATTTTTTTCTTTTTCTTCACTTCCTCATTTACCACTTTAGATGTCAAGGGAGATATAAGGTTCTGCTTTTTGCTCCTCTGGTCGCCTCAACCATAGACACATTCTGCTGTTGTAGACTTTCTTTGATATTATCTTTCCATATTTTCCTTGGTCTGCCTTGTGCTCTCTGCATTTCTCTTCTTTTTATGTATGCCTTGTATGGTATGGCCTTACGAGGCATTCTTTCCAAGTGGGCAAACTATTTGATTTGCTGTCTTATGACCTCATTCCTGATAAGATCTCTTCTGGTCACTCCTGTATTCCTTCTCATTTCTAGGGTAACACATATTTTTTTCTGATTTGTTGTTGGTGACCATGGTGCTGATGTAAATTATTACATCCACAGTCATGTGCGATTAAAGCTGAAGAAAATCATGTGACTACACACAAAGCAAACCTATTGGTAGTCGTTTTATCACAGTGGTCTTGGGTACACACTAAACATTCCTTTGCACTATCAGTTCTCCGCTGCAGCAGCAATTATAAGTTACCTCAGAAAATTGGTATCAATGGTAGAATAATAAACAATCTGAGATATGCTGACGACACAGTTTTGCTAGCAGAGAGTGAGCAGGAGTTGCAAGACCTAGTGGAGCAAGTAAACAGAAGGAGTGCAGAATTTGGATTAGATATTAATTTGAAAAAGACAAAACCATGATATTTAGCAAAGAAAATAATCAGCTAACAATTAATATCACTGTGAACGGGGTGAAATTGGAACAAGTTAAACATTTCTTATATCTTGGACAAGTAATAACATGTGACGGCAGCAGTGAAACAGAAGTCAAGAAAAGAATAGGGATGGCCAAAAACATTTTCAACAACATGCAACAGTTACTGACATCAAGAGAAATAAGCAATACATTAAAAATGAGAATTGTCAAATGTTATGTATTCTCAACCATACTATGTGGCACAGAGACATGGACAATGAACAAACAACTGGAAAATCGTATCAATTCTTTGGAGACGTGGATTTACAGAAGATTAGGTCATATTTCATGGAAACAAAAGCTATTAAACACAGAGGTACTGAGGAAATTGGGAATGAAAAGAGAGTTGCTAGGTGAAATTAAAAAAAGAGACAAGTGAAATATTTTGGTCACATTAAAAGACTTAACAGTATTGTAAAGATCATCCTAGAGGGAAAGGTTCAAGGTAGGCTAGCAAAAGGCAGACAGCATTACAAGTGGGAGGATAACATCAAGAGATTGACGAACAGCAGTGTGAGTGAGTGTACATCAAGGGCAAGAGACAGGGCTTGTTGGAGATCCATTGCATCCTTCTTCTTCATCTTCTTCAGCAATCTCTGGTCATGCACATAATCCACTGTTGGTCATAAACTGGGATGTCTTTTCAAGGTCTCTTAGGTTTCCCCAAAGCTTAGTTGTCAGTTCTACTGGGTGTTGCCATATGTCGCTCCGCAGCTCCGCCAGGAGAGGACATTCTTGCAGGACATGTTCTGGAGGAAGGCACCAGCAGAGAGCTGTTTGGCTCATAAAAATTTATGTGAGTGTTTATTGAGTCTGCAGTGTCCATTGCGTAAGCGAAAAACTGTGACTTGGTCTGTTCTGTTCAAATGTTTCAGAAAATCTTTTTCGTAGTTATAACCAGTGTTGGTTTTCCAATCTGTTTCTGATTTTCTCTTAATGAGAGTTTTGACTTCTGGAAAAGGTAGTGGCTGGTAGGTCTCTGGTTTGTTACTGCCTTCCTTGGCTAAAGCATCTGCGCTTTCATTGCCTTTGATGCCACAGTGTGACGGAATCCACTGCAAGTGAATTTCTGCCTTATTTGACAACATTGCATCCACTTTGTAGTGTGCCTTCACTCAAGGGCCTGTAGGAGAGTCAGTGAGAAAAACTACCTGATTGATTGATTGATTGTTGTCAGGGTACTATGTGGCTATGAGATGACAGGGTATGATGATGGCAGTAATTAGGTTTTTGGCAGTGGTTTCTCCTCTCTTTACCTTGAAAGCAACACAGAAAACTTAAGCCCGGCTTCACTCAGAGGTCACATTGTTCGATCAACATCAGACTCATCTTAGTCCATGTCATCAGATAAGATCCCTGTGTGGGTTCTGGGGCCCTGTTATAGGGAAAACAAGAATAGACCCACTGCCTACCCAAATGCATGTCGTAAGAGTCGACCAATTGGGAGCTTCCTTCGAAGTCGGAGTGCATCTGCCTGAGAGGCAAGGAACCAACAATCTGCATACAAATTAGTCAGATCTGTGAAATGGATGCACACACAACACTCAGGTTCTGGAGCAGGACTGCAGTCCAGAAATGGACGAACAACCATAACGTGTTGCCGGAGTTTACAGCTGGTGAACAAGAAAAAGAAGAATATGAGATAAGAATACCTCGGACTGCCAGAGTAACTAATGAGGATTGCTTGAAGGAAGCTAGTGAAAGCAGATCGATATATACAGCTATAAGGAAAAGACGAGCACTGTTCTTTGGTCATGTGATAAGGTGGTAGGGGGGGGGGGGGTTTGGAGAATATTGTGATGGCTGGAAGATCAAGGGTAGAAGAGGGAGAGGCCTGCTGAGAGATATGATGTGATAACGAATGGACTGCCACAGTGGCACTGAGGAATATCATCAGTGAAAATGTTCCAGAGTACAAGGGACCGGGTTTTGTGGAGATGCATGAACACCTGCACTGTTAGACAAAGATAATGATAGTCAATATTGCATTGATTATAACAGCTCAGTCCGTGTGTCTTCCTGCATGTAATATTGCCAGTTGGTCCACTTGTTTATTGCCTGTTATTCCAGCTTGTGTGAAGTTGAAATCAGACTTTCATTTTAGCCTGGGCTGATCTGCGAGCCAAGGTCATGTTATACAAATCTGCATTCATGTAAGCCTCTGATATTATTTGTGTTTTGTTTCCAGGTTACCGGCGGCTGAAAGAAATGGGTGGACAGTTACGTATGCACCAGAGCAGTATTGAGACCGCCTTTGGCTTCTTCAAACTGGCTGTGGCGCAGCGGTTTACTCGAGGCCGGAGGATGGAGCATGTTCTGGCTTCTTGTCTTTATCTTGTTTGTCGAGTTGACCCAGGAGGAAGTGAGGATTTGGAATATATCCTTTTGCTTGAAGCTGTCTTTATGCACCTGTTTATTTCTTTAGAAAGTTATTGTAGATAAAGATCTATGTCATGCATGTAAAATGGCTCATTTAGTAAGATTCACATTAGGAGCATATCACAGATTTTCTACTCAGGGTATTCTGGTGTGTAGGGTAATGAGTAGGCTGACAGACTGGCTGCTGCTGTTCTTTCTGGGTGGTGAACTACTTTATTATAAAGTTGATGTGGTGAAGGCTGTCTGAGATCAGTTGGAAAGTGCGTCGGAACTGACAAAGTATCAAAACCCTGAAAGACTGATCCACCAGATTGCAAGCAGAAGGTCTGGATGGTTTTCAGACATACATAGGAAAAGACAGGCAGACTGTTAATCAGCTTGTAGATGGCACCATTGGTATAGGAAACTCTTCATTTGCTGCTGAGGAAGGGGACAGAGCACATATGGGAATGTGCTGTGATGTAAATTCTTCATTCATTAGAAGGTTTCTGGATCTGTTATTTGAAGTTGCCAAAAACTGTCTTTGAATAAAATAATTTTATGTTTTTGAAAAATAGGAGCCGCCAGTGTGTAGTGGCTAGATGCTGGCCTGCAGTTGGTGGGTCGTGAGCTCAGGTCCTGACAATGCCAGACTGTTATTTTCGGTTCCCAGATGATCCAGCCAAGAGTTGGTACCAGGGAAGTTATATAAGTGCTATATGCCTAATATGCCGGAAGGCTTTGAAAGGGTTCTGTACTTATTTAGTATATTTTCAGAAGTGTATTTCATTTATTCAGAAACTGAGTAGAAGTGCAGAGTAGAATGATGTACCATGGGGACAGAATATGTTTGTTATTAGATCATTTACTACCAGTCATTTCTTATACAGATGTTCTGTAATGTCATAATGTCAGATTGCCTAGGATGCTCTTTCTTGGTCTCTTGTCTGTCTTCAAATCAACTTTGTATATGTTTAATCCTGGGAAAAGCGACTTAATTGCACTGGGTTTTATCCCATATGGCTCAGTCTTTTTCCTTTAAATGATGTGTCAAGAGTGTCGTACAAACCACAATCTCCGTGGCTCTGGCGATGATCCCCTAGGGGTTTCTGTAAAACATGCACTTGTGAACTGAACAACCAACTTTAAAATGAACACACAGCCTTCAGAGGGTGAGGCAAACATTTTAACAGCTACGCCACGGAGACCCGATGCACCCACTATTTTATTTGTGTTGAATACTTCAGTTTTCCTCTACCTGATATGCGCCCAGTGAACATGAATAATCGTCTTCTGATACATTTGACTCCTTTTAAGTTAACTTTATTTTTGAAACATCTAGTTTTTTTTTTTGAGTGGGGGGGGGGGGGGGGTCTCTGTTCTCCCCATATGGGTTCTAAAGTCACATTTGGGGAGGGGGGGGGGGAGGGTTTACTGCATCCTAAAAATGTGTCATAAAAGTCAAATAATGAAAGGTGTTTCCCTCAAAATTGAAATGTATCTGCTTGAGAAGTGAAGAGCCAACATTTGGAAACTAAATAGCCAGATCTGTAAAATGGTGTACACAGCTCAGTTCTGGAACAAATCTATAAAGTCCAGACTTTTCCACTGGGGTTTACAGCCTGTAAATG
Organism: Candidula unifasciata; assembly: GCA_905116865.2. Taxonomy (NCBI): domain Eukaryota; kingdom Metazoa; phylum Mollusca; class Gastropoda; order Stylommatophora; family Geomitridae; genus Candidula; species Candidula unifasciata. The sequence goes on from CAJHNH020004157.1 coordinate 472,428, forward strand.
CTAGGAAGAATAACTTTTCCATTCTTCTTTACAATGACATATATGTAGCTTTTACATAACTTCTCACTAATCAGTCTAAATATTTATGTACATCAGAATCTGCTAATATATTACCTCTGTTTTAGCTATTAAATTATTCTTCGTATTTTTCTAACCAAACGCATGTGCTTTTTTCCTTGACTTTAAATACTGATGTTAATTGATTTCAGTGATCTGATCCAGGTAAGTTTGTGCTCTCAGGCCTAGTTTTTTTCTATGTGTATGTTTGTCTGAAATGGAAATGCCAGGCATTAAAACAAGAAATTATGCACAGAACTCGTGTGATCAGTTGTTTTACTCTTGAGGAGCTATTGACGAGGGGATGGAGCACCTGTGGAGCTGTCTGGAGTGCTGTGATGATAGTCCTCTCATTATAAAGCAGAACAGTACGGGGTTTGTTAGAGTAGAGTGCTCTGATGTTGAGTTTGAATTCATTAATCAAAAATTAACATCACTGCAATGGGACATTTCCATATGTGTGCTGTCCCCTTTTTCATTAGCTGACGAAGAGTTGACATGCTAATGGTACCATTTACAACCTGATTAAAAATCTGACTGTTTCCCCTTCATGTTGAATATCTCCCAGAACCTCTACTCACTGTCACTGAATTAGTCTTTCGGTGTATGGATTCCCTATCTGTTCTTTTGCACTATCCATTTGATCCCATAAAGTCTTAATAATTAATTTAGTCACCACCCAGAGGAGCAGCAGCTAATCTATCAGCTAATCTTATCGAGCGATGCAAGTCACTCTGATGGCAGGATGCCTGTTTCAGTTTTCCATAGCATGCTTTGTGAGTCTGTTACAATCACAGCATGTCGGGCTGTGCTGTTCCCAAGCCATCGGAAAGTTACTGTTACTGCCTCCACCCGCATTTTCATAATGGATGTAGTGATGTTGTTGAGTTTGAAATAACCAGTGACAGTACACCGTGTAGTAAACAGCTTCCGCTGCTTCCATTCTGTACATTGTCTTTTTTCTTTCTGTTATGTTTATTCTTGTTTCTTCACATATTTAGAGCACTAAGAGTAGAGTCACTGGTAGAAAATCAGAGGATGTTGGGCACAAATCAAACAGTAGGATTCAAACAGAATAAGGGGAGATTGTTAGAGTAAGCAAGTAAGAAGCAACATAATTTAAACAGTTATAGATGGAATATTGGGGGAGTGTATAGCAACTTGTACTTCTGAATAGTGGCTTAGTAACATTGCTGGGGGCTGGGACTATGGTTGTCCCAGTGTACAGCAACTACACATAGAAGTTATCATTGCTTAGACTGCATAGCCTACTGTATGTCACTAATCAGTGTTCTAGGATTCAGATAGCAATGACAAACTACTGAACGTAAAATTTGCCTAGAAAAACCACAACAGCCAAAAGATGCTGGGGGTTAGTTCTGCAATGTCCTGTAAAGAATACACAACTAACTTAGGGTTTGACTGGAGAACACTCAGCTCAGGTGTATCCATACATCACATTATTTGTACTCACAAGATATTCTGCATGCATACTAATGTTCGTAGACAATCGCTGGTGTTCTTAACCTCATGCTGACATCTCAGACAAAACAGGAAGTAGCATCATCAAGCGGTCTTCAATCTTGACCATCACAGCGCCGGATATTTTCAGTCTCTGTAGGCTGCTTGAGTTATCTTAGTCTTCAGCTTCACTCGCATTCATTTTGTCCATGCTGCTCGTCCCATCGCCAAACACAGACTGAGGTTCAATTCATTCATCCTTCTTCTCATTCATTTAGTCTCCTAATCTCATGATTGTCTTTCATAGCCTATGCCTTTCTAAGCCCCACCTCTTATGTTAAGTGGATGTTTGTGTGGTAAACTTCTATTGTTATCGTAAAACTCATTACACTCCTGTTCTCTTTCATTCTTTTCTTTTCTTTCTTTCTTTGATTATTGTTGTCGTCAGCTAAGAAACAATTAAGCATTAAAATGTTTATCCACAGGCAAATGTTCATGTTTTGGGCCGGACTTTTGTGCAGCTGGCAGCCGAACTGTGTCAGAACATCAGAATTGTTGGTATGTTTGTTTTATCATCAGTTTATAAAAGTTGTGCTTCCTCTAGTGTTATCTAATGTATCACATTAACTATATTATTATTATTATTATTCCAGTGTATTCCCTTCATATCAGAAAGAGACACTCCTCAAATTTTGGGTCATATTGTGAGAAGAAAGAAACTGGGACATGTGACCACTAGAAAGATCTAAAAAAAAAAGAGACAGAGGAAAACAAGCAAAGCAGTTTCTTGACGCCCTTTTGTCACGGCATAGAGGGGTATCAACACACAAACTGATACATGTCGTTGCAGATTGTGGGGAGGTGTGATCAGTCACCTAGACCAGTTGGCAAGGCACTTAATAGTAATATTCTTCACAGTCTAACCTCAAAATTTTTGGCATTTTGATTTTTATAGACAATTTTACGTTCAGCTTGTTGCTTTGTTACTGTAATTATACCTGTAGTTACACGTGAAAGTGTTACGTTAAAAAGTTGTTAATATTACTGTAATGATTAACATAAATCAGGAGTCTTTGTGGTGTGGCAGTTAGACCCTTGCCTGTGGATCGGAAAGCTGTGGCATGGGTTTGCGGTCCTAGCGGAACCAGGCTTTCTTCAGAAATTACCTTGATTCCTAGGTTGACCCAACATTGAGTAGGTACCATTTGCAGTCCTGGGAAGTAAAGGTGGCTGGCGTGATGTTGTTCACATCACCCACCAAGTGCCGATTGGTCTATAAAATATAGATGTGGTAGAGTATGCCTGGAAACATGGAAAAGAGTCATTTTTAAAATATTTTTTAAAAATTTATAATCAGCACTTAGAGACAGCTTATTCAAAGCATATTTATTCCAACTCTGTGCTACCGGTGCCAGACATGGTCACTCACAACAAACCATAAAAGAAAATTAGTAACCACGGAAATGAGATGTCTGAGAAGGGCTGTAGGAGTGACCATAAGAGATAAGATCAGAAATGAGATCATAAGAGAACAAGTCGGCACAGAACCATTTCTGGATTACATACAAAGACAGCAAGTGAAATGGTTTGCCCACTTAGAGAGAATGCCTTGTGACACCATACCATACAAAGCATACATGGGAAGAGAAGAAGGACGTAGAGCACGGGGTAGACCAAGAACAAGATGGAAGAATAACATCAGAGAAACTCTACAACAGTACGATGTGCCTATGGTCGAGGCAGCCAGAAGAGCTAGAAACAGAACCTTATATCTCCCTCGACACCCACAGCGGTAAAAGAGGAAGTGAAGAAGAAGATGGAAAAAAATAAAGTCTGCAGTATTTAATATATTGGGCAGATATGGGAGCAGCAAACAGAAAATGACCAAACAGCCTTGGAAAACAAACGGGTTGAGGCAATAATGTCCAATTTTCTGGACCACATTCCATCCATGATAAAAAGATTACACATGATTGTGTCGGTAATGGGCAAGTAGATTAGGAGCCCTATGCAACATATTACCACTCAACATGATGATAACTGTTCTTTTGCTTTGTTCAGCTTTAAAAGCGCGGTTGGCATGTAGTATTGTGGTTTAAGGCTAGACTGTAATATCTGCATCTTTTGATCCAGAGACATCTGAATTAGTCGCCTTTTACAACATGCTTGTTACAGAGCAATGTTTGTCCATTTTTCCTCAAAAAGGAGGCACCAAAACTCAATGTAGGGAGAAGATAGTAATTACTGTTCAGTTTTTAACTTGATTTGAAAGCAGTGGCAAACTACTGGATGTAAATTTGCCTAGAAAAACCACACAACATCCAGGGGCTGTTGGGGTTGGTTTTTCAACGTCCTGTAAAGGATACGCAACTAACCTCTATTTAGTTTATTTATAAATTACCTGTCACAGTATTTCATTCTCCTTGCTTTGCCATTCTCTGCAGACCCCATTATATACATCCGCCGCTTTGCCAATCAGCTGCACTTTGATGACAAGCTGAACAGAGTTGTTGAATCAGCCACAAGACTGGTGTCTAGAATGAAGCGGGATTGGATGCACACAGGACGTCGGCCTGCAGGGCTTTGTGGAGCAGGTGGGTTCAGTTTAAATCACTGAATTGTTCTTCATATTTTATAATTAACATTTACAGAAATTTTGATGCAGGTTTCAAGATTGGGCTGAGGTACTGAATGGCTAAACAATGTTGACCTGTGTAGGTTCCACGGCATTATTTTCAGAGGGAAAAGGGACTAGACCCTCAAACAAGTTTATATCGTAAAGGTTAAATAATCAGGGATTTGCTGAAATCAGAAAACATGGCTTCAAAAAAGCTATTTCATTCCCAAGAAAATGTATCTGAATGCTAATTTTACTGAATGTATTTAATCTTGGCCTCCTAAACACTGCAGGCATGAATGTAGTCAACCTTATCAACCATGCATCCCATGTCACTCTTGTACATTGGTCTCCAGCTTTTTTGCAGTTGGCGCCCCCTTAAGAATATGGCATGACTCCCACCCCCTTACCCCACAGCACAACAAAATGTGATTAAAAAGAGGACAAAAAGGGAAAATCCCAAGAACTATTAGCAGTAACTTGGAGAAAAAACATGCACATAATTCACCGAGCCAAATAAGAAAACAAAAAACACACAAAAGAAACAATCACCAGCTTGTAATTTAGTGTAAACATATCTGTGTGGTGGTTGATACAGTTTTGTCTTGATGATGTCTGCTATTATCGGTGTGATGTTGGACAAGGCACAACCTAGATCACTCTCCACATCAAGCTGGCAGCGTTATTTTGTTTTAATGACTGTAAAAGCTGACAATTCCCATTATTACAGTTATAATACACAAATTTCACAAAAGCTTGGCGCCCCTTTTGAAACCTCTTCATGTTCTCCCCACACCCTTTAGGTTGGAGACCACTGCTATAAATCGTTGGTAAAGATGAGATGTCTGAGAAGGGCTGTAGGAGTGACCATAAGAGATAAGATCAGGAATGAGATCATAAGTGAATAAGTCGGCACAGAACCAATTCTAAATTACATACGAAGACAGCAGGTGAAATGGTTTGCCCACTTAGAGAGAATGCCTTGTGACACCATACCATACAAAGCATACATGGAAAGAGAAGAAGGACGTAGAGCACGAGGTAGACCAAGAACAAGATGGAAGGATAACATCAGAGAAACTCTACAACGGCACGATGTGCCTATGGTCGAGGCGGCCAGAGGAGCTAGAGACAGAACCTTATATCTCCCTCGACAGGCACAGCGGTAAAAGAGGAAGTGAAGAAGAAGAAGAAGAAAGCGGCATTTGCTGGAAATTGGACTCGACCAGAAGTGTCGATTTTGCAACTTCTGTTGAGGGAGACCAGGGGGAAACAAATCACATTTTTTAAAGTTTTTGTGGGTGGGTGGCTCTTTTAACCTTGAAAGTCTGTTTTGCCACTCCGATGTCATGTTTAGGCATTTATTTAATGGTAATCCTACATAATTCCAAACAGCTTTGCTGATTTCTGCCAGAATGCACAACTTCAACAGAACTATAGATCAGATCATCAAGATTGTCAAAGTTTGTGAAAGCACAGTACGGAAAAGGTAGATGTCTTGGATATGTTTCTGTTTTTAAAGATGTTACTTGCAAAATATTTTGTGTATGTATTATTATCTTGGTAATCTTAGTTTAAGCTTAAAAGAAAATGCATCACCCCATAGTTGCCCCGCTCCTGTGCCAATGACAAAACAACAGCAGGATGATGATGACTTGACAAGAGAACACTCCCTCCTGTGCTGACAGGAGCAGGACATGCCAGGGTGGTGGTGAACCAGTTGTGGGCTGTATTTTAGGTCAGATTTGTGTCATATATTTTAGGTCAGTTTGTGTCATATTTTAGGTCAGTTTGTGTCATATTTTAGGTCAGTTTTGTGTGCTATATTTTAGGTCAGTTTGTGTGATATATTTTAGGTCAATTTGTGTGCTATATTTTAGGTCAGTTTGTGTCATATGGATTTCAGGAGTTTGTGTGCTATATTTTAGGTCAGTTTGTGTCATATGGATTTCAGGAGTTTGTGTGCTATATTTTGAGCCAACTTGTGTGCTTTGTTTCAGGACAGTTTGTTATATTTCAGAACAACTTGTGTGCTATATTTCACAACTTGTGTGCTATATTTCAGGAGTTTGTGTGGTTTATTTCAGTACAAAATCTGTCTAACCTACAACAATTGGAATGGTTGGTGTTAAATACATTGCCTACTAACTGTCCATTTTGGGTGAGGACTTCAAGACAAAACACTACACTATTCTCAGAGAGATCAAGTCTGATATTTATTTATTTATTAGATTTTAGTTCAGTAAAATTAATTGACCCTTTCCACACCTTCAAGTGTTTGGGTTATGTAATACTAGACCTATATTTTTAGACTAGTCAGCACTTGATGCATGATATTGTCAGCATCATGCTGGCTGACGTTACATCTCAGGACTTTACACAGTATCCAGTTAAGGCTAGGATGACCTGCGAGCACAGGTCGTTTTTGAAGGAAAGGAATGTCTAGCTCCTTGCAGATTTGAACCCACAAGATTGGGGACTGCAGGCAAGCTTCTAACCACTCCACTATGGCTGCACCTTCTAATTCAATACCATATAGTATTTCAGATCTCAGACAGTATTTCAGATCTGAGACAGTCTTTCAGATCTCAGACAGTATTTATAATTATGTTGTTGCCAGATGCTTTCAGATAATGCAGACATAGCTAATGCTCATTGGTTTGTTTGTGTCTGCAGGCTGTTGGAGTTTGATAGCACACCTTCGGCTCAGTTGACCATCGAAGAATTTGATAATGTTGATTTAGAAGAGGAGCAGGATCCTCCTTGTTTTACTGAGGGAAAGAAGAAAGCAAAATTAGCCCAGGTTAGTGTTTCTAGTATCCGTCTTTGTCAGTTTGGTGAGAAGAGTTATTAGGAGTAATGAGTTATAAGCTGGGTTGTCCTTATGACACTTAAAATGAGTTATGAGTTGGGGTATACCTAAGACACTCCAAATGAGTTATGAGTTGAGTTATCCTTTCAACACTCTAAATAAACAGATGGTTCAGGAAAGAGAAGTGCCAATGGAAAATCTTTAGTGCAAGACAGCCTAGCATACGACATCACAACATTTAGCATGAGAATAGAGGTGGAGGCGGTAACTGCTGCTCTTTGGTGGCTAAAGAACCAGATGCATACACTTGTCGTAATTATAAAAGAGTGAACACATGCTTAGAAAGGTGAAGATAGGGATGCTTCGAGCAGAGTGGCAAGCTTCACTGGGAAGGTCAAGAGTAGTGAGCATACTTTGAACTTTTTCTCCAGGTCATGCCGATGTAGTAGGTAATGAACAGACAGACAGATTGGCTGGCTGGATCTGCTCCTTTGGGTGGTTAATTGAAACATGACAAGGCAGGTGTGGCCAAGGCCCTTTGGAAACAAGCAATGGAATCAGTAGAGAAAGATTATTATGGCAAGGAGAGAATGAGGCACCTGGGTGTAAATAGAGGGTCTAGCCGGCTTACTACACTCAGAGGAAGGCGAGACGGACATTTAACCAGATTGTGACTGGTACCATCAGTATTGGAACTCTGCACTGGCTGCTAAAGATGAGGACGGAGCACACATGGGAATGCCCTGAGTGCTGTGATGTCAATTCTTGACTCAACACTCCAAATGAGTTAAGAGCTGGGCTATCCTTATGATGCCCTAAATGAGTTATGAGCTGGTTATGCTTATGACGCTCTGAACATAAGGGCTCAGAAATCCCACTCAACATTAGAGATGCTTGAGGTGTCTGAGAAGGGCTGCAGGAGGGAACAGAAGAGATAAAAGTCTGGAATGAGGCCATAACTGAAGAGGTCAGCACAGAACCAATTCTAAATTATATACAAAAACAGCAAATCAATGATTTTGCCCATTTAGAGAGAATGGGTTTCTATTGAATGTCCTTGCCCAATGAAATCCCTTTATTTCCCATTTTCAGTACCTGTTGGGTTATTCTCTGCTCATTTTTCTCATGATGTGTCCAGTTAGGGACATCTTCTTTGTTTTCCACCTGTCGTTACAATGCCTATTGGCCAAAGTGAAAGTTTATAATAATGATGAATGCTTAGCTATGAATGATTGGTGTGTTTTGTCTGTTCACAGTCACAGATGAAGGATGAGTTGTCCGACAAGATGCTGAAGGAGTTGAATAAATTTGAGGAAAATATTAACAAGTCCTTGAAGAGAACGTTCATGATCTCCGGTGGTAGGTCATCATTTAAAACATTTGTTTTTGTTGCCCTCTAATGAACTTTAGAATGCTTGAAATCATGTTAGCATGCACTGGACTGCTAAATTTTCCTCTGGTTTCTGGGGTCCTGTCTTTGTGAGAGATACTAAATTGAAGTTAACTCGTCTCCCAGTTTCGATGTCAAGTTTTTTAAAATGTTTTTTTTAAATTTTCATAATGTCAAACTGTTTTCCCAGAACGAGAAGATGGTGTGAAAGAAGTGGCTACAGCTGTTAAAATCATCGGTGGGACGACCGTCAAGGAAGCAGCTGGGGATGACTGGAAGACGCCTGACGGGGCGGACGATGCCGAAGATGCCATGAGTTTCACAAGTGAAGATGCAGATGTTACAGAGAATTCTCTTTCTGAAGGTTCGTTAACATTGTCCATGATTTCTATCAGCAGTGTTGTCTTTTGTAATGAAAAGTAGGAAGAAATGTTGTGTTGTGGTTTTTGGCCAGACATATGTAGTGGTGCGATCATCAGTACTAGTACTAAACTGTCAGAAGGCAATGGATGAGATGGTTTAGACATGTCTGAAGGTTACCCTGATATGGTACATTACACAGAAATGTGTAACAAGGAAAGATCGACTAAGGAATGATGATATCAGGAAGAGAGTTGGCACAGAACCAATACTGAACTTTATAGGTAGACAAATAAATCAAATGGTTTGGCCATGTAACAAGATACAACGGTAACAGACTCAGAGGTCGACCACACAGAAGATAGACTGCAGAGGAATATCAGAGACATTGAAAGTACTTTATATGAAGCAAACAGAAGGGCCTGTTCCAGATATCTCTTCCAGCCATGACGCCGCCAGGCTTTTCCAGGAGTAGAGAAAAGACAAAGAAGAAGAAGAGTACGCCACAGAGCCTTGTCACATAGACACAACAGACACAGCTGGAGGTCGCCTGCGCAACTGATGCGTGGATGGCAAATACCAGCATCCATCTAGCACACACCATTAATCCATATAATCAGACGGTCACATTTATGAGTGGTCCATTTCACTCATGCAGACGTATTTTTTAATGGTCCATTTCACTCATGCAGACACATTTTATGGTCTATTCACTCAAGCAGTCACATTTTAAGTGCTCTTTTCACTCAAGCAGTCTCATTTTTTAGACGTCCGTTCACTCAAGCAGTCACATTTATGAGTGCTCTGTTCACTCAGACAGTCACATTTATGAGTAGTTGGTTCACTCAGGCAGTCACATCATCTGCCTGTTCACTCAGGCAATCACATTTATGAGTGCTCTGTTTACTCAGTCACATTTATGAGTAGTCGGTTCACTTATGAGTATTTCGAGTGCTTCTTTCACTCAGGCAGTCACATTGTCTGCCTGTTCACTCAGGCAATCACATTTATGAGTGCTCTGTTTACTCAGACAGTCACATTTATGAGTAGTCGGTTCACTCAGGCAGTCACATTTATGAGTGCTTCTTTCACTCAAGCAGTCACATTTATGAGTGGTCCGTTCACTCAAGCAGTCACATTTATGAGTGGTCCGTTCACTCAAGCAGTCACATTTATGAGTGCTCCGTTCACTCGGTCAGTCACATTTATGAGTGGTTCAATAATCTTACATTTAAATATTGAATGTGCTGTAAGAATGTGCTGTAAGAACAACTGTAGGCATGACAAAAAGGTTCCAAGTTTCATCTGGGGTAGGCTGTTTATTGTCACCATTCTTGTTCATCATCTGTGTGGATATGATAGCTAAGGAAGCAAAACACACAACAGAAGGATTTCATTGAGCTGATAATTTCCACCGACTATGCTCTCGAAGATAATGATAATCTCGATCACCGCATTAACACCCTCAACACCTGTTGCAAGAAATGTAAGAAAAATAAACGCTGTGGGGAAAAAATAATGACAGTAAGTAGAGCATCAGTGCAACATGTCGTCACTGTTGAAGGACAGACATTTGAATTGTATCGTATCGTATAAAATTAAAAAAAAATTCCAAGCTTAGTCCTTTTTTAGCCGCCTGATGGCCTGCTTTTTCAAGGACGGTTCCTTTGCTATCTTATTTATTTATCTTCCTTGTGTTGAGCAATGAACAAGCTAAGGAGTTTTAAATACCTAGGCAGTGTACCCACTGAGGATGAAGGATTGGACAGAGAAACAGAAAGCAGAATACAGAAGGCTAGAGACATAAATTACCAATTACCACTTTTGAGGCATCAAAATATTAACATGCACAGGGAAAGGCAGCGGATAAATGTGCTGTTCACACCAGCTTTGTACTATCAGGGACAGTCCTAGAAAAACAAAAACGCAGAATTACAACATGTGAGATAAGATGTTTTAGAAGTCTGGTGGGAAATACAAGAAGAAACAGAGTTACCAATGAAGAACTAAGAACAGTGGTAGGCACAGTACTGGTAAATATTTCATAGAACATCCAAGAATTAAATGGTTTGGTCAGAATTGAAGCAAAGCACTTTCTAGCAGCCAGCAGCTAGAGTGTAGTACATGAGAAAAGCAGGCCACAGAGCAGGAGGCCGACCAAGAAAAGAGATGGGTAGAGGCAGAAATAGAGACACTACAGAAATGCAATATGAAATTAACATAAGCTACACGATTAGCAAAAGACAGGAAACTACATTAAACTCCTCTCTGTGAGGCTTCACGGCATAAACAAGAAGAAGAGGAATCCAACAACTCTTTACTTAATGGCGTAAGCAGCAGGACAACATAAAGGGTGAAGAAAAAGATAACATTTTTCATCACACAAACATATTCATGCCTGGTCTATTAATCTCATTAATTAATTCATGATTCTAACTTGTATCTTTGCAGAGACATCAGTTGTAGTGAAATCTCAAAAGACTGAAAAAGTTGAGAATGAAGAAAAGGAGAGTGAAGATAAAAAGTTGGCAGTGGAAACAAAGTCTGAGAGCGGAGAACTTGATCTGACTGGCATTGATGACGAAGAAATTGATAAAGTAATGTGCTTGCATAATTATTTTTGTCAATTGTTAGTTGTTCTTTCCTCTTAGGCCTGCGGGCGGCACATAGGGAAGAGGTCATAGCTCTCCATGTCTGGTGGTTCATTGCCACCTACTTCTAGTCTTGGATGTTTGTTAGGCCCAATGACTGAGCTTTTCCTGATGATGGTTCTACGTGGTCTTTCTTGGTCTTCCTTGTTTTATTTTCCCTTCCGACGTCTGTATGAGGGCTTGATGGCGAAGTCTTGTCTTATTTATTCTGAGTGCATGGCCAGATGTAACTGCAGCAGCGCTTTCTTATAAAACTGGATACACTGTTATGGTCTGGTCTTTTCTCTCTCATTTTTAATGGCTGATTTGTCTCTCAATTTGAATAAATAGCTGGTAGTGAATAGTGTTGATAGCTAGTTAATAATGTAAATAGTTAGGTAATAGTTATAATGATAAATTAATCAGGAGTTTGCTTAATCAACCAAATGCAGATTTTATCATTGTGTGTTTTTCTTTTTTCTTTTTTTTACCTGTCTTTTATTCCCTCCAAAGAAACATAGGCTCAGTATCATATGTGCATATATGTATAAATATATAAAATATTTTCCTTTCATTTCCCATCAGCTTATCCCTTGTTTACCCCATCTGTTTCATCTGATTCTCTAATTTGCTTTGTGTCAGGTTCAGTTACATTTTAGGCAACACAATTTTTAAAATCTGGCCACGTTTAAACTAAAATGCAGCTTCCATCTATATCTATAATCTAGTTTTTGTGTCCAATTAAGTGTCTAAGAGGCAACATTTTGTAAGATTTGACCATTTTCAAACAAATTTAATGAGCAGCTCCAATTATAATTGTCTATAGGTGTATAATTTGGGCTAAATGTATGTCTGAGGTGTATTATTTGGGCTAAGTGTATTGTCTGAGGTGTATTATTTGCACTGCATTTAATGGCTAAGGTGTATGAATTGGGCTAAATTTAATGGCTAAGATGTATTATTTGGGCTAAATTTAACGGCTAAGATGTATTATTTGGGCTAAATTTAACGGCTAAGATGTATTATAGGGCTAAATTTAAAGGCTAAGATGTATTATTTGGGCTTAATTTAACAGCTAAGATGTATTATTTGGGCTAAATTTTATGGCTAAGGTGAATTTTTTGGGCTAAATTTAATAGCTAAGATGTATTATTTGGGTTAAATTTAATGGCTAATGTGTATTATTTGGGCTAAATTTAATAGCTAATGTGTATGAATTAGGCTAAATTTAATGGCTAAGATGTATTATTTGGGCTAAATTTAATGGCTAAGATGTATTATTTGGGCTAAATTTAATGGCTAAGAAGTATTATTTGGGCTAAATTTAATAGCTAAGATGTATTATTTGGGATAAATTTAATGGCTAAGATGTATTATTTGCGCTAAATTAAATTGCTTTAATAAGCTGCAGTTTTTGTGTGTGTGTGTGTGTGTGTGCTGATCTGTGTTTATACCTCTGACCCTGTGGTTTTAAAGTGCAAGGGATTTTCTGGTTATATTGCAGGATTTCTCATTGTTGTGTCCTGTCCAGTGCCAGCATCTTTTCCTCGCCTTTGAATTTCACTATGATTTGTTTATTTTTCTCTCAGGCTTCACATTGGTGATTTTGTCATGCCATCCCTCTGTGGCCTGGCTTGCTAGCATAGTTGGTTAAACTGACTTTGTGACCGGGTGACGAACTTCTTGTTGTCTGGGTTCACGCCCGTAGTAGGCAGAAAAGCCACATTTCTCCCAGATTTACGGTATCTGTCATGGAATCAAGGCTGAAGGGTTACAATATCCATAGTACCGAGCCAAAGGGTTAACAACTCTGGTTTCTGAATATTTAAAACAAAAAAAAAAAAATAATTCCCTCTGTGCTATGCAGGGACCAGTTAATGAATGTTTGTAGTTTATTTTATAATTGTCTTAGGTCTCCATGTTTCAGCTAGAAAAATGTCTACGATTTTTTCAAGGATTATTAGTACTATGAATGAATTAGGAATAGGGCTATGGTAAGACAGTGGCTAGATGCCTGCCTACTGGTCTGACGGCCTTGGGTTTAAACCCATACCATGCAATTAAAAAAAAAATTGTTAAGACCTCGGCTTCTAGTACACCTTGTCTAACTAAAGTGTGTACCAGGCAATGTCCTTGGAGGTAAAGATGGCGGACATGATACCTCCCACCTAGTGCTGTTTTGTCTGTACAGACAAGTCTAGCATGAAATGTCTGATGTTCGACTGATGTCAGAAGTCTGTAACTTTTCATTTGGAAGGACAGCAAAGGTGCTAACAGAAATGTGTCCATGCCATGACAATAATTAAGAAATAAATGCTATAGTTTTCAAAGTAGACTGTCCCAAGTTCAACATTTACGGACACAACTTCTGGCCAAAAGAAACACTGGTGGAAGCCAAATTATACGGGCAGCTAAGTGAATTACTGACAGTAAAGTTTTTACTACAGACAGCATTGCAGATGTTGATAATTTATTTAAGCGAATGACAGCATAAGAGCCAGAAGAGCTAGAAACAGAACCTTATATCTCCCTCGACACCCACAGCGGTAAAAAAGGAAGTGAAGAAGAAGAATGACAGAAGAAGAAAAAAGCAGTTTTTAAAGTCTACATTCCATTGTTTCTGGTTGTTGCTTGCTTGGTGCTTTTGTTGTTGTAAACACTGATCATGAAGCAGTTTGAAAGGTGGTATGATAAATTTACATTTTCAGATGTGTGTATATGTTTTTTGTTGTTTTTTTTTTTTGTTAAAAAGATAATAGAAACATTGATACAACAGTAACAGGTTGACCACACAAAATCTGGACCACAGAAATATCAGAGACACTGAATAGTACTTTATACGAAGCAAACAGAAGTGCCTTTTTCCAGAGATCACTTCCTGCTCTGACACCATGAGGCTCTAAGAGTAGAGAAAAGAAGACGAAGAAGAAAAATTGACTTTAAAAAATATTATTAAACATTATGAAGTTAAAATCTCAGGTTTTAAAATGGATCTTGTTGTTTTAGCTAATGAAAAAAGGTGTATGATTTGATGTGTCTGCTTTTCTTTCAGTTGATTATGTCTGAGGAAGAGGCTCAACACAAGGCCAAGTGGTTTGATGTAGAGTTTGGCGACTACATGGAAATAGTCAAAGGTAGTATATCTTTTTGTGTGTGTACCACATTTTTACATGTATAAGATATCCCCATATGAAAGGCGATCCCTAAAATTTTAGAACTGGATTAATAAAGCCTGACTTTTTCATAAATGACCTTGACTCCCAGGTCGACCCAGCCTTGAGTTGGTACCGGGTGCAGTCCTGGAAAGTAAAAGGTGGTAGGGGTGATGCTGACCACATCACCCGTCTTGTGACGATGGGTCTATAAAAATATAGGTCTAGCCCTATATGCCCTATATGACTAAAAGCCTGGGAAAAGGACCTTTACTTACTCTATATCTTGTACACGGACAAATTATGGCATCTGATGGGTTCTTGTGAGTGTGGGATAAAAACAGTTTATGCAACCACCACAGTGAAGGTTGACTGCAGCATACTACTGTCTTTGATATTATTACTTAGCGAGACCCTATCTCTTCTGTGGTGCAACTCTCATACAACTATCAGAAAACCGCATAATTTTTTTTTTTCTAACCTGCTGTGCTGTCTGCACCTTCCTTTTTTTTGCCCAACACATTTGATTTTGGCAAATCCTTAATTAGTCATTTCTTATGACATGTTTGTTGAAAAGCAGTGCACATCCCCCCCCCCCCCCCCCCCCCCCCCCCCCCCCCCCAAATTGAGAATAATTAATGATGAATGTTGAGTTGAGTGAACAATTGATATCACAGCACTCAGGACATTCCCATGCATGCTCCATCCTCATCTTCAGCAGCCAGCGCAGAGTTCCAGTACTGATGGTACCAGCCTCAATCTGGTTATGTGTCCGTTTTGTCTTTCCTCTGAGTGTAGTGGGCCGGCCAGACCTTCTGGTTACACACAGGTGCCTCATTCTCTTCAGGCCATAATAATCTTCTTTCTCTACTGATTCCGTTGCTTGTTCACGAAGGACCTTGACCACATCTGCCTTGTCATGTATCAATACACCACCCAGTGGTGCAGATCCAGCTGGTCTGTCTGCCTGTTCATTACCCACCATGCCAGCATGGCCTGGAGAAAAGATCCAAAGTATGCTCACTACTTATGACCTTCTTTATTTTCTTTTTCCTTTCATTTAATGATGCAAATGAATTATTATTTTTTTTTCCCTCAGAAAGAGAAGAAAAGAGAAGGATCAAGGAAGAAGCAGCAGCAAAGAAGAAGCAGAGAAATGTAAGTATGTGAATCTTATCATATTATAGTTTTGACCCCATGTAGGATCAGAACTGGGGTTTGCATTACATAGGCTAATAAGGCCAGTTAAGTTACCAGGGGATCTCGCCGATGCTCGACACTCAAGGGAAAGGTGAGATGTATATACAGTTAGACAGTTACTGGTGCCATTGGAATTGGAACTCTTCACTTGCTGCTGAAGATGGGGACAGAGCGCTTATGTGAGTAACCAGATTACTGTGATGTCGATTCTTAATTCAGCATGTAAGACCAATAGTCTTATAAGGCTCTGAAACCTGAAGTAAAACTAAACGAAACAAAGCCTAATTAACATTTTTGATTGAGACAACAGGGAATCTGTGGACTTGTCAATGAAGCAATCTCTAGACATAAGTATGAGCGCCAAGAAACAGATTATAAACAGCATATTCATACCAACACTTTGCTGCCAGTGCCAGACTTTGACATTATCAAAGGCTAACCTACATAAAATTAACACCTGTGAAATGAGATGCCGGAGAAAAGCTGCCAGCTTAACAATCTGAGTTAGAAATAATATTATCAGACAGACTGTAGAAACAGCACCACGCAGCAAATTTATTGAGAAACAAGTTAAAATGGTTTTGGTCATCTAGTAAAAATGCAGCTACAACAACTGTCAGTGCAGGCGCTACACATGAAAAGTTCTGAAGTGAAATCGGACTTTAGGTCCAATACATCTATAAGACAGGAAACAAAACAAAAATATGTGTCTGATTTTATTAGAATGCGTCGCTGGAATTACATCGGTCACGTACTCAGAATGGACATACAGAGACTTCCCCACCAAGCCTTCATATGGTCACCAGAGGGTAAAAGAAAACAGGGAAGACCAAAAGAAACTCTCCGTAGAACCATCACAAGGGAGAGCTCAACCATAGGTCTCAGTCGCACTCAAGACCTACATCAAGTGGCAACGAACCGACAGACGTGGAAAGCTATGACCTCTGCCCTATGCGCCATCTTTGGCACAAGAGGAATAACTAACTAACAACGACATAGAAGGACAACAGCCATTGCTGCCCATCAAGCAATGAATCGCAAACTGTTCTGCCCACAATGACAGCAAAAGTGGTATTTGATGATGATGCTAAACCACCAGAGAATTCATGTCCAGGCTGACAAACTTGGGTGTGCAACCTGAATCTGTAGGGAATTAACATTTGACCATCGGCACAAGATGTTTGATTAATCAACACAGTACAGGCATCACGTGTCATTTTATGTTAATGGAGCTTTTAGGGAGGAGATTGGAGCAATTATGGATCTGTCCAGAGTGATGATAATCCTCAGTAATATTTGTTTTTGCTCAAAAGTAGACAGAATCACGGCTTTTTTATGGTGGTATACAATATCTGAACCTTTATTTAGAACACTTTTTTTGGGTGAGTACTGGTAAATTTTTTTCTGTTAAATAAAAACGCTCTGGGAAGAACACAGCAGCACTGACACCATGTTTTTCTTATAATGATGCACTGATAGTTAGTTGATTGATCATATTCACTGCATATTGAATCATTCAGTCGGCAAAAGTACTCATATTTATTTTTCAGTATACCCTTGGCATGTAAAGGCTAACAACATTAGTTATGTATAAAAGTTTAGTATTCATTTGTGGCTTCCTAAATTGTGTTTATATCTGGCTTTAGGCCCTTTTGACCTGCTTTTTTTTGCAGTCTGTGGATTAGGCATTGCGAGCACTCTTCAAAATGCCAGGTTGGATCCCAGGTGCAGTCTTTTTCTTCTTCACGTTCACTGGCTGTAAACTTTGGCGGAAAGTTCTGGTTGTTTGTCCACATCTGGACTTTAGGCTTTTTCCAGAACCTTAGTGTTGCATGCACATCCGTTTAACAGATCTAACTTAATTGTATGCAGATTGTTGGTTCCTTGCCTCTCAGGCATGTGCACTCTGACTTCGAAGAAAGCCCCAGTTAGTGTCGTCTTTTACAACATGCTTGTTGTTGAGGCAGTGGGTCTGTTCATGTTTTCCCCACAATGTGGCCCCGAACCCACACAGCTGCAATCAATTTGGCAGCAGACTGTAGTGATTGTTTTGGTCTGCTACCAATAGCTGACCATTTAGAACACACTGGCAAACCACGGAGCGTAAAATTTGCCTAGAAAAACCACAACAGCCAAAAAATGCTTGGGTTAGTTCTGCAAAGTCCTGCGAGTGATATGCAATAAACTTTTTTTTTTTTTTTTCAAACAATCTTGTCATTGGTGCAGATTCACATTCATCACTTGATTTGTGAAAACATCTTAGTTCTTATAGGTTATTCTGTACATAGATGATACATCGCATAAAGCAGTATGAAAACCATCTCATATTTGTCTCAAAAATATTAGGTTTAAGTTAAGAGGATTTTATCCCATTTGGCCTGGTCTCCCTTCTAGGACAGCTAGCCGCCTGCTGAGAGCATGAAACAAAAGACGTCTCCGTAGCTCTGGTGATAATCCCCAGAAGTCTGCATAAAAAATTGCACTGAAAAAAAAAAAAAAACTGAATGGTGTTGCCATGATATGGATCCACACATTTAGAGTGTGAGACAAACGACTTGACCGCATCACCATGAAAACCCCAGTCTCTCAATCATAGATACCATTTAGCACTGTCATTATCACAGCAAACCGGTAGGGAATTTATTTGTTCACAGGAAATTGCTCAAGAATTTTGGAGGAATTTGGAGAATTGTCACCATTATTAAGACATCCAAGCATAACTATGAGTGCAAAGAGACAGATTATTAATAGCATATTTATTCCAACATTAAGCTGCCAGTGCCAAACATGGACACTATCTAAAGCCCATATACGAAAAATTACCACCTGCGAGATGAGGTGCCTGAGAAAAGCAGCCAACCTAACCATACGAGATCGAGTGAATAATAAAACTATCAGGCAAATTGTGGGAACGACACCTTGTACTACATTCATTGAGAAACAGCAGATCAAGTGGTTTGGCCATCTTGTTAGAATGCAGCAAGATCAAATACCATCACAAGCACTACATCTCAGAAGACCAACTACAAGAGCAAGAGGACGGCCACGGAAAACATGGATCGACAACATTAAAGACACTCTACGCCTTCACGGCATGACAATAGCCAGTGGCAGCCAACGTGCACTGGAACGCAAATTATTCCTCCCCACGTCGCTTAACGGCAGAAGTGGTTTATGATGATGATGATGATTTCTTGCTTCCCATGTGTCTCATATTCTTTTATTTTGTTTTTTTTTACTGTCCAACAGCCAAAGGCGAAAAAGAAAAAGAAAGGATACAATCTTGAAATTGAACTTGCAGAGTGCATGGAGATCTTGGAAAAAGGTATCCGTGAGAAGAAGCTGTCAGATAAAATCAACTACAATGTACTTAGTGCTTTAGACGACACTACTCCCAGAAAGTTGCCGGCCAGCGAGCCAGTGGAAATCATTGATGATGAGGTTAGAGAAGATGTAACCGAGCACAAACCACAGATAATTAACAGGTCAGTGGATGTTTGTTGTAACTTTAATTAATTTATTTGAAGTCATGATGGCATAGGAGGGGCTTAGGTTCAATTCATAGCACACCTCCTCTACTTTTGACCATCTGCACATTCAACCACAAAAAGTAAATTAATTTTAAAATGTAAAAATAAAATAAAAAAAGGGCATTAGTAGGGTCAACAAGTTCCAGAAACTGATGCAGTAGACAACTGTTTTCAGTGGGACAGTCCCTTTTTTTTTTGTCTGCATGCCCCAGCTGTCCCGTCAGTACTGCAGAAAAACCTCAAACGTCCCATTTTATAAAAATTTAGTAAAAAGCTTGAGGATAGAACATAGACGAGGGATACTTTTACTTACTTACTTAGTCGCTCCTCTTCTACCTTGGGGTGTAGAGGTTTGCCAGAGAGATCACCAGACGTCTCTCTATCATTGTTTTCATGTTCCTTTGTCATTCCAGTACCCTCTGTCAGTTAGGGACTGTCGGATGTTGTCTTCCCAGCGCACCCTGGGTTGTCCTGGAGGTGTGGTTCCCTGGTTCTTAGCCTCCCATGCCTGCCATGGTGGCCGATTTTCTCCCATTCTGCATACATGTCCAAACCATCGTAACCGAGACTGATCTACTCGGGTTAGTAAGGGCTGGGTATCAAGATCTTGACGTATTGTCTGATTGCGGACTTTGTCCCTTCTTGTCACTTGGACCACCTTTCTCAGATATCTCATTTCCGAGGCCTGCGAGATACTTTTAATGTGTGAAATATGTCGATGAGATGTTTCATTGTAGCATGTTCCTTGTTTTTAGTGCAGTTAAAGAGCCATGTATTGTTTTTTTTAATGTCTTGGCCTCAATGCTTCAAGTTTTTTTTTAATATACAATCCTGAGTGAGTATTTAACCCTTTAAGTCTGGTGACCTAGAAAAAATTGGGAGTGGGGTTAAACTGACTTGATATAGATGTCCCATTTTAAGCTCAAAATATGAGTGGGATGTCCTATTTGCAGATCAGGATATTTTAACACCATTCTGGGCTATCTTCCGAATTATGGTCCCAAATTAACGAGGCAGAAAATATACCTTAACAGGGCCTCAGTCACGTGTCAATAGTGTACTTCTGGGGACTATACCGCCACCGGAGAATTGCGAACTTCCGGCGACTCCCGCCACCGCCGAGAGTATACCCCCACCCGTGCCCCCCATGGTGGATTGGGGCTAAACTAGATGGCTAGGACTCACGAGCAAATAAAATGAAGGCAGCTGCAGGAAATGCGGTAGCTGCTGCTCGTGAGTGGGGGACACGTGGCAGGGGGATACTCTCGGCGGTGGCGGAAGTCGCTGGAAGTGCACAATTTAAGTCGCTGGAAGTGAGCAATTGACACGTGATTGAGGCCCTGTTAGGGTATATTTTCTGCCTCGATAATTTGGGACCGTAATTCGGAAGATAGCCCCATTCTGTTTTAAATGCAAAGAATAACTCCTGCAGACTAATACAGCCATCTACTGCATGATGCTTCACAATTAACAGCAGAGTACATTCTTTGATGATGTCATGTACTTTGTTTTTCACATCTGTTATACATACACAGTGTAGTGACACCTTACAAACATCTTGTATACTTAATTTGACATTTGTGTTACAAGTGAACTGTTTATATTTGTTACAAGTCAACTGTTCATATTTATACATTTGTGTTACAAGTCAACTGTTAATATTTATACATGTATGTTACAAGTCAGCTGTTCATATTTATACATGTATGTTACAAATCAACTGTTCATATTTGTACGTGTATGTTACAAGTCAGCTGTTCATATTTATACATTTGTGTTACAAGTCAACTGTTAATATGTGTACATGTATGTTACAGGTCAGCTGTTCATGTTTGTACATGTATGTTACAAATCAGCTGTTCATATTTATACATGTATGTTACAAGTCAGCTGTTCATATTTATACATTTGTGTTACAAGTCAACTGTTCATGTTTATAAATTTGTGTTACAAGTCAACTGTTCATATTTATACTTATACATGTGTGTTACAAGTCAGCTGATCATATTTCTTTTAACTTTCTTTATTTCAGGTTCAGCAAAAAATCTTTATTAACTCAAACAAACACAAAAAAGGTAAGATAGACATGACTGTTAATTGTGGTGTTGGAATTTCATTATCTTTGTTCCTCATGTCAAGAGAGTGTATCACTAATATTTATGCACCCATAAACACAGAAATCAGTGTGTCTAAACTCAACAGTTACAATACTTTGATAGCTCGGAATTGTAACGCTTTAATAGTTAAATAGCTTGGAATTTGAATGCAATTTTCAAGTAAATTTTTCCTGGGAACTTGAATGGCGCCTTGGAAACTAAACACCTGCCAGCCGCGCTACCATACACTGCCACCATGTGACTTCAGTTTATTTTTGTGTGCTGTGCTCAACACATTATGTTTCTGCTCCTCATCTCATACGGTTTTTGGTACTAATTTGCCGTTATTCGCTGTTTTGTTTATCTATAAAACACTAGTTTATTTGTTATGATTGGTAAAATGTGTAGTGTTGGAAAACAGAATATGTAAATAAGCATTTGGAGCAACACTTAGAGCAAAAGTATCTTATCGCTAAGCATGAAAGTGGTATTCATGTATGTGAACTTCGAGTCTGTTGAACTCTGGAGCCTATTATAATAGTTCCTGTTTTTTAAATGGGAAAAATTGCCTTGGAACTTGAACGATTTAAAATTCAATCACTGTCGCACAACAAATTATGTTCTAATTCTGAGACACCACTGTATTTCCTGTGTGGGTTCATGAGCCTGATTTTCTGGCAATAAAGGGGGTGGGGTAAATAAACCAACTTCTTAATAAATGTGTCATAATGACAAATTAAGTGTTTGTTGAATTGTACGTGTTTGTACAAAAAGGAGGCAGCTATCACTGCCTAGCTGTAAACCACAACACAACATGCCAGCCTCCCTTTTAGGAGCAAATGAAGAAGAAGAAAAAGCTATTGTGTTTGTTGATCGAATTATTATCTTTCTCATAAGTACAAATGTCATGTTGTCTTGCAGAGAACTGCATCCAAACGGGTCACGATACAAGATAAGGTTGAGGAGGTCACATTTAAAAAGCCAAAGCTGGTGGTTGAAGAGGAGGTCAAGGCAGCAGTCGTCATTGAGGAGACAAGTTGTCAGTTAACTACTTACAGTGAGCAAGGTATCATGTTGACTTATTTTGTGCATTGTTATTATTGCTCATTGTTTTTGTGATGATCTTCATCACACAACAGACATAACAATAAGTGTTATCTCCTTCTGAGTGTCTTTCCAAGTGTTTTTAGGCTAATAACTCCCATTCTTTTCTGGTTGTTAATAAAAGTAGGTATGGTTTTGAACAACATATCAACGTCATGGCACACGGGTGTAACCCATAAGTACTCCATTCTTCTGAGGTCCGAAGAAGCTCAGCACAGTGCACAGGCTCTGTAGCTCTGGCAAGGATCCTGAAATACTTTAGGTAGATTTTTAACTATAAATTTTGCCCAGACAGCACTGTTAGTCTACTCATTTTTTTGATTACCAACTGCCAAGGGATTTTTTTTTTAACGTGCGCAACAATTCATACCGGCATCTGATTTCACTACCTATAGACCAGGGGGAATTACTAGAAGTCCATGTGAAACAATTCCAGCCCTTACCGGGGATTGAACCCGGAACCTCTAGCACTCGAGGCGGACACCATGCCTCGAGACCACACAGCCCCTTGGTATTCAAAAGTTCACACACATAATGTATTCTTAGTGACTCAATGAATATGCTTCAAAAAATCCAAGCTGGATTTATCAGGCAAGAATGGATTGCAACACTAAGCACTTCACGAATAGCTACCCTAACCTTCTTCTCTGTGCCAGGTCATGCGGATGTTCAGGGAAACGAGCATGCAGACTATCTTGCTGACACTGCGGTTGCTATGGCTGGTCCAGTACTGGACAGAAGTGATGTTATCAATGTCATGCGCTGCACTTACTGTACCGAGGAGAACGTCAAAGGACATGACTCCGAATATCTGTCTAGACTGATGGACGTGGGGGTGCAGCCTGGAGCTGCAAGAAATGAACATTTCACTAAGGGGACAAGACATTTCATTAACCAACACAGAACAAGCGTCGTCAGTCATTTTACACTTGTGGAGCTTTTGAGGAGGAGATCGGAGCACCTGTGGATCTGCCCAGAGTGCTGTGATCTTCTTCGCGTTCACCAGCTGTAAACTCTGGCGGAAAGTTCTGGTTGTTCATCTACTTCTAGACTGCAGTCCTGTTCCAGAACCTGAGTGTTCATCGTGTGCATCTGTTTCACAGATCTGACTCATTTGTATGCAGACTGCCGGCTCCTTGCCTCTCAAGCAGATGCACTCCGACTTTGAAGGAAGCTCCCAATTAGTCGACTCTTACGACATGCTTTTTGGTAGTCAGTGGGTCTATTCTTGTTTTCCCTTTAACAGGGCCCCTCAACCCACACAGGGAAGTGCTGTGATGATAATCCTTTCTAATCACTAATCACTAAGTGCTACCCATTGAGTACTGGGCAGCAAACTGTTCAGCCCCCAAGACTTGATGACAGCTTCTTCCTTTCTTCTTCATGTTCACCGGCTGTAAACTCAAGTAGAAAGTTCTGGTTGTTTTTCCACATCTGAATTTTGGTCTTGTTTAAAAACTTGAATTTTGCAGATCTGGCTTAATTACATGTAGACTGTGGGTTCCTCGCCTTTCAGACAAATGCAGTCCAGTTTAGACAGAAACGCCCCTAGTTGTTCATCTTTTGCGACCTGCTCATTAGCGGGCAAGCAGGTCATTGCTTCAATCCCTTCATAGAGCTTATCAGCAGTAAGGGAATTTAATGATGATTTGAAGGGAAAAGTATTGCCGAACACAAAGAAAAGCATCTGTAGTATACTGACTGTTAGTGCTTTTAAGCGCAGATTTCTTTCCTATAACAATCCATTTTCTCTCTCTTTTCCACAGCTGAAGAAGTGATTGATGATGAAGAGGAGGAAGAAGATGAGGAGGATGATGAAAGTGATATCTTAAGTGCACGGCGGTTACTTAGTCAAGAGGGTATGTATGAGATTTTTTGAATTAAGTTTTTACAGTGGCTTGAGAGGTTTTTTAGAAGCAACACAAAATAGATATTTAGCATCTCTAGAAATAAGGATTTGCACAGCTTCAGAAATGACATTTAAGGGATGTTTAGAAATGATGTTTCATCTAATTTGCAAGTGCCATTATTTACTAAAGGGAACTTTTCATATCTATGATACATCAGACATATACAGGTCTCCTTGACTTAATGACTGAGTTACATTCTGACTAACAGTCTGTAAGTCGAATTTATATTTTTCAACCCTATTTTCCTTTTAAGTTCATAAATCTGTTTGGAGGGTTTGTAGCTGTAGGTGGTGTTCTTGGGTTGCTCCTTTCTTCACCACTGATCACTGGCATCATGAGAGCTAATAGACTTAAACGGTTGGGGCATTTTGAAAGAATGTCAGATGATAGAGAAGTAAAAACTGTATACACCAGGGAGATGAATTGACATAGACCACGAGGGAGACCAAGAAGACGATGGAGAGATAATGTCCAGACAGATTGCAAACACTTGGTGTCACCAACTGGAGAGAGAAGGCCAACCAGAGAGATGAATCGGGGCGGGTGATATCTGCAGCAGTGAACCTCAAGGGCTCGGAATGCTGAAGAAGAAGATTTTCCTTTAAGTGGTTATGAAATTGTATGTAAAACACAGACTCTGGTGTCTAGACAAAAGATGCTACCAACATAGTGGACTTTATTTCTAAATTTATTTTGGGGGTGATGGTGTTCATCAGTGTGGATGTTTGTAGGTCGCAAAGGTCGTAAATTTGAGGAGAAGATCTGGTAAGTAAAAAGTAAAGTAAAGGACCCTTTTCCACGCCTTTAGGCGTATAGGGCTAGACCTATATTTTCATAGACCAATCGGCACAAGATGGGTGATGTGGTCAGCATCAGGCCGGCTGCCTTTACTTTCCCGGGACTGCACCCGGTACCCACTCAAGGCTGGGTCGACCTGGGAGCCAAGGTCATTTTTGAAAAAAGTCCAGTTCGAAGATCCAGTACTAGACCTAAATTTATTTAGACCAATTGGCACTCACCAGATGATGAGGTCAGCATGATCTCAGCCGCCTTTACCTCACCGGCTCACGTGACATTACCTAGTACCTGTTTGAAGCTACGCCAGCATAATGTAACATAACCCTTGAACCGTAAGGGTCGTGGAGTTGTGTCGATGGAAGCACTAACACACAAAACCCACCATTTTTCTCTGTCTTCTGCTTGATGAATAAGTCCATGATAACTTAGTCCTGTCCATTTCTTGATGTTGCCATTCCAGGTTTTTCTTTGCCCTCCTCTTTGACTACCCTTGAACGTACAGTCTTTGCAACTGAGTCATGTCCTCACCAAGGTCTATTTTAAATAATCCCGCCTCGGTGAAGATTTGAACTGTATACCTTGGGGGGCCAGCAGGCAAGCATCTAGCCACTGCCACCACAGCTCCCAACATTACCTCAATCAATCACTAATGTGCCATCTCCACAACAAAGATTGATTGTAGTGGATCTCCAACACTCTGTATGTCTTGTCTTGGTAGTACACTCTCAGACTGCAGTTTGTCCATATCTTGATGTTGTCCTTCTAATAGTTTTCATTGTTGCTGTCTTGCCATCAACTCTAGTATGGTTTTAAAAGAGTTTTATGTCTTTAAATATGGTCAGAATGTTTTAGTTCTCTATTTTTCTTATTTATTTCAGTAACTGCCTTTTAATCTTTCCGGAACCTCTGTATTTCATTGTTTTTGTTTTCATGAAATATGATCTATTAGAATTACATAGATCTTTAAAAATAACATTTCAAAGACCCTTCACATTTAGGATTTTATGTCTTCATTGGATTAGAATGAGCTTCCAGAAGCGTTTTTGTTTTAATCAGTGAAGGGTGAAACCTATCCAAATTCAGTTGGTTAAAGAAAGTCCATTCTGGCTATGCATGCCTGTCAGCCCGCCAAGTGTCTGAGTGGAACAGGAGGAGTTTTAAAATGGTGTGACTTCTGTGATAGACTGTTCACAACTGGGTCAGCCGCACTGTTCACAACTGGGGCAGCCGCACTGTTCACATCTGGGTCAGCCGCATTGTTCACAACTGGGTCAGCCGCACTGTTCACATCTGGGTCAGCCGCACTGTTCACAACTGAGTCAGTCGCACTGTTCACAACTGGGTCAGCCGCACTGTTCACAACTGGGTCAGCTGCACTGTTCACAACTGGGTCAGCCACACTGTTAACAACTGGGTCAACCACACTGTTCACAACTGGGTCAGCCACACTGTTCACAACTGGGTCAGTCACACTGTTCACAACTGGGTCAGTCACACTGTTCACAACTAGGTCAGCTTCACTGTTCACAACTGGGTCAGCCACACTGTTCACAACTGGGTCAGCCACACTGTTCACAACTGGGTCAGCCACACTGTTCACAACTGGGTCAGCCGCACAGTTCACAACTGGGTCAGCCGCACAGTTCACAACTGGGTCAGTTGCACTGTTCACAACTGGGTCAGCTGCACTGTTCACAACTGAGTCAGCTGCACTGTTCACAACTGGGTCAGTCACACTGTTCACAACTGGGTCAACCACACCCAGTAGTGACCACAGAGTCAGGTGCAGCCGTTGATGACCTCCTGGTACAGGGAAACCGCCGATAGCTGGACTGACAGACATGCATCATGGATCTTTATTTACTGATGAATTTCTGTAGGTTTTCCCGCTTCACAGATAAAATAAACATTTAACTTAACAGAATGTTGTTCCTCTTTGAGGAATGTTAAAAGTGGGGCGGCCATCTTTACACTGTCGATATTGTCGTGTTTATTCTATGTGTGATATCATTTGATTATCTCTGTTGACCTGACATCCTAAGCAACAGTATTGACACGTTACAAGGCAATCACCAGTCTCTTCATTAACCACTTCTGCCGTTAACGCATCATGAGGTGGAATAATTTGTAATCCATTGCACGCCAGCTGCAAGTGGCTGTTGTCATGCCATGAAGGCGTAGAGTGTCTTTTCTTTGTGTGGGTCTGTCCTCTTGGTTTTGTAACTGATCCTCTGAGATGTAGTGTTTGTGATGGTACCTAATCTTGCTGCATTCTAATGAGATGGTCAAACCAATTGATCTGTTGTTTTTCGACGAATCTTGTACAAGGTGTCATTTCCACAATTTGTCTGATAGTATCATTACTCACTCGATCTTGGAGGGTTAGGTTGGCGGCTTTTCTGAGGCATCTCCTCTAACAAGTGGTGATTTTGCGTACATGGGCTTTAGATAGTGTCCATGTTTGACATTGGTAGCTTAATGTTGGAGTGAATATGCTGTTTATAATCTGTCTGTTTGCACTCATTGGTATATTTGGATGTACATGACAACGGCTTGGTTATTGTAATTTATAACACACTTTTAAGAATTTTATTTGGAATTCCTTCAAATTATCTTGTAGCTGTGAAGATTAAAATGTTCAAAATCTTCTGTTAATAAGTTAAAGAATTATGTATGATCTTGTTCTTTTGATGGTAAGGGTATTTACAATCTTCAGTTAATTAATATGTTAAACGGTTATGTATTATCTTGTACTTATGACGATAATTATTTTTAAAGATGTGTTAGTTACTAAGTTAATTAGTTGCGCATTAACTTGTTCTTCTTTTTTCTTTGCAGTCTCCAATTATGAGGAAGACAACGAGTATTACTATTAGATGTCAGTCTAATCTGTACTGTAGAAGAGCACAGATAGAAACTTTATGCAGCTGTTTTTCTGTAGAGTAAAGAGCTTTTTCTGTCTGTACATACAGTTATATCATCTGTGTGATGTACTGTATGTCTGACGAGACAGTCTACACCATCTGTGAGGTCTACAGTATGTCTGACAAGGCAATCTACGTCATCTTTGTGATGTACAGTATGTCAGACAAGACAATCTACACCATCTGTGAGGTCTACAGTATGTCTGACAAGATAATCTACATCATCTTTGTTATGGACTGAAAAGACAATTCATCTACATGATAGAACCGCTCTCATCATCTGTGATAGCGGGTCCGACGGTAAAAAGATTTATAAGTATGTCTGACCCCCACGCTCTCCATCCAAGCAACCTTTCTGAGAGAGATGGTTTGACACAGCTTCTGTAAGCGAAGGTTTGACTACTTGTTCACAGAGACTTAAGCAAAAGAAACCAAAGAAAAGGTGTAACCACTACCAATCAAAGAATACAAGCAGATTGCTTTTATATAAGCTAGCTATAGAGTGAAAGTGACCACGGAAAGCCTGATTTTTTTTAGCAGGCTCTTGCCAAATGTAAAAGGTTAGAGGACACACCGCGTGATGTTGAGATTGAAGAGAAACAAAAATTTGAAGAGTGTTTGCGATGCTTAAGCCACATACACCGACAAAAGAGGATATAACTACTTTGAAAAACTTCAAGTAGATTGTTTGTTAAACAGGTTAAATATTGTGGTAGTGTCTACTGGGAAAGGCAGATTTCTACAATGTTCTGGACTCAAAAATAGGAGTTTAGTGAAGAACGTATATAAATATGTGTACTACCATATGTACAAGAGTCGGCTCTGTGGCTAAGTCAATGCGAACAATTCGTACAACAATGCGATCCCAGCTGCGGGCCATGCGCCTTGCGTTGGTTTCGACAGTGGTATCAAGAAAGCCGACCGTCTAGAAAGTAATGGCAAACTACTTGATGTAAATTTGCCTAGAAAAACCATACAACAGCCAGGGGCTGCTGGGGTTGGTTCTGCAACATCCTGTAAAGGACACGCAACTAACCTTTATGCACAAGGAATTCATGATTGGGAATTCAGATCTTTGACCGTAGGGACAGGCAGCACAGAATACTGCGATCTACATGCAGTAGAGAGATGCCATGTTTAGTCACTTGGCGTTCAAACAGAAGCCAGGCGGTATGGAACAATAGAAGACATGCGTTGCATCACAGACTTCCACTGAGGCTGGTGACTTTCTTATCTAAAAATCGCTGTCAGGGAGAAAACAATTAAGAGTAGAAAACACACTAGGAGATTGAAGTGGAACAGGCAATTATTACAGTGTGTTTCTTTAGAAGTCATTAACGTGTGTATCTTGTGACTGGCAAGATTAATGGACACAGGAACATTGTATATTTATTTTAATTCTGTAAATACTATAAAGCGGCTAGATGCTTGTCGCGGATCGGAAGGTTAGGGGTTCGCTCCCTGGCGGAGCTGGACCTTTTTTTTTCTTCAAAAATGACCTTGGCTCCCAGGTCGACCCAGCCTTAAGTGGGTACCGGGTGCAGTCCCAGGAAGTAAAGGCGGTCGGTGTGATGCTGACCACAATACCTGTCTTGTGCCGATTGGTCTATGAAATATAGGTCTAGCCCTATATGCCCTGTTTGCCTAAAAGCGAGGAAAGGGGTCCTTTACCTTAGCTTACTTTCTTTATGCTTAAATTTTATAAGGATGATTGCTGTGGCTGTTCAAGAAAGATAATGAAAGAGTCACAGGGTCTGTAAGTGATTTTTATTGAAAATTACCATGTGACCATTATACCGGGAGCTGCGCATGTGGTTGGTTCTGTAACGTATACCTGATTCTATCGCTGCGCAGTGAAGGCTACGCAAGTGACTAGCTGTACAAGTATTACGTGAGCCTTGGGAATTCGCTGTGCAGTGATGAGCTGTACGTATACGTGAGCCTTGTCTCGCTGTGCAGTGATGAGCTGTACGTATACGTGAGCCATGTCTCGCTGTGCAGTGATGAGCTGTACGTATACGTGAGCCATGTGTCGCGGGTTTTGAGCGCTTAATATTGAGAAAGCAAGCTACGTATCCGTTGAGCCATTCCACTGCTGTGCAGTGAGAGCTTACGTATACGTGAAGCCATTTTTCGCTGTGCAGTGAGAAAACTGTACTGAGCGTGAGCCTGTCTCGCTGTGGAGGATGAAGAGGCTGTACGTAGGAAACCGGAGCCATGTTTCCCGCTGTGCAGTGAAGAGACTTAACGTGTGTTGATCTTCGCTGTGCAAGATTACTGGACGTATACACGTGAACATTGTTATTCGCTTGTTGGCATTGATGAATCTGTACTTATAAAGCGGCATAGATCGCTGTGCAGGATCGGAACGTATACGTTAGCCATGCGCTCACCTGTGCGGAGCTGGACCTGTTGTTTTTATTTAGGAAAAATGACCTTGGCTGTCCAGGTGATGACCTGTACCTATAAGTGGGCCATGTCCTCGCTGGTGCAGTGACTAGCCTGTAAGTATAAGTTGCGCCATGTCTCGCTGTGCACTGAATACTGTTACTTATCTGTGAGCCCATGTCCTCGCTGTGTCAAGTGAATGAGTGTCTACGTCTATGTGAGCCAATGTCCTTGTTCAGTTATGAAACTGTGCCCGTATACTGAGCCTGACTCCCTATAGTACACACTGTTTGAATTATTTGGTAAAACACGGCTCAGTTTATAGTTCTTACTCTTAGCTGCTCTTTGATGTTACAGGAAATGGTTCAGTATTTGTGAATGTAAAATTAAATGTCTCTTTCATCACTTCTAGATGTTGCAAGAAATGTAAGGTTGTGTGAATGTAGACTACATGGCTCTCTGTACACTTCTCGTCTAGACTTTGAGACGAACGTGTACCGGTTTTTGTGAATGTGATTCAATGTCCCTCTCATATTCACTTTTGAGGGATTGTTGGCAAGTGTCGTGAGGTTGTGTGACATGTAGACTGAGCTATCCTTCTTCATTTTTAGATGTTAGTGAAGTGTAAGTTGTATGAATGTGAGTAAATGTCCTTCTCATTAGTGATGAGATGTTTCAAGAATACAGGAACCATGTTCCATGTTTATAGTAAGAGTCCTACATCACTTTAATAATGTTTCAAGCCATACGGTCACTGTGCATGTAAAATTGATGTCTCTCTCCCACATCACACACATTTTTTTAGATGTTTGTAGAAATGTAGCCCTGTTTATGATGTGAGAGACTGAGCACGCTGTGGATACGAGGAGCCAGATATTCTGTGATGATGTTGTCTCAAAACATCAAAATTTTTGAATAAAATCACCGCTCACTCATATTAAAGTCCGGGGTTTAGTCCCAGATCAAGCTGTACTTTAGACTGAGCCACCTGTTATTCTTCAGTTCTGTAGCAAAATCCAACTTTGGTGGCCAACATAAACTGATTGCAATTAGGCATGGTGTCGGCCTTTCCTTACAGATTCTCATTGAGTGTTTGATTTCCCCAGAGCCTGAGGGACGCTCCATTCCTGGGTACATTTTTTCCCCACCTGTAGCAAGTAAATGTCCAGGAGCTCTCATCACTTTTAGATGTTTCCAAAAATGTCTGGTGTATGTGCCCTGAAAAGTAGAGTAAACATGTCTTCGCATCACAAATAAAGCAGTGTTGTTGTAAAATGAAATGTAATGCTTACACTTGTATTGTGAGAGACTGAAATCGATGAGTGGACAAAGGCCAGACGTTTCTAGCCAGGTGTTTTAGAGAGGCAACGGTGGGTTTTTTTGCCTTTTCTCTGTCAAAATCAAATTTCGATTTGCAAATCAACATCTAGTTTTGAATGACAAAGGTTTAGGGACCGACAACAGGCAAACGGGGTAGTAACCCTGTAGTGCATTCAATGCTCTTCTGGACTAGGGCGCATAGTTGTCTTCTCTGTTCGCTTCTGTACCCCATGAAGTGCTCTCTGTTCTTCTAACTAACCCATAAGTGCTCTCTGTTCTTCTAACTAACCCATAAGTGCTCTCTGTTCTTCCTTCTCTTCTATCTACCCATACGTGTGCTTTCTGGGTTTGCTTGTCTACCTAACCCATAAGGCCTCTCTGTTGTTCTAACTAACCCATAGTTGCTGAGATCTTCTCTTCTAACTAACCCATAAGTGAAGCTCTGTTCTTCTTCTAACTAACCCCAAAAGTGCTCTCTGTTGTTCTATACCTAGGCCCCATAGTACTTCTGTTCTTCTTCTTCTAACTAACCCATAAGTGCTCACTGTTCTTCTTCTAACTAACCCATAAGTGCTCTCTGTTGTTCT
This sequence comes from Candidula unifasciata, assembly GCA_905116865.2. Classification (NCBI taxonomy): domain Eukaryota; kingdom Metazoa; phylum Mollusca; class Gastropoda; order Stylommatophora; family Geomitridae; genus Candidula; species Candidula unifasciata. The sequence continues at coordinate 504,764 of CAJHNH020004157.1, forward strand.
AACTAACCCATAAGTACTCTGTTCTTCTTCTTCTAACTAACCCATAAGTGCTCACTGTTCTTCTTCTTCTAACTAACCCATAAGTACTCTCTGTTCTTATTCTAACTAACCCATAAGTACTCTGTTCTTCTTCTTCTAACTAACCCATAAGTACTCTCTGTTCTTCTTCTAACTAACCCATAAGTACTCTGTTCTTCTTCTAACTAACCCATAAGTACTCTGTTCGTCTTCTTCTAACTAACCCATAAGTGCTCACTGTTCTTCTTCTTCTAACTAACCCATAAGTGCTCTCTGTTGTTCTAACTAACCCATAAGTACTCTGTTCTTCTTCTTCTAACTAACCCATAAGTGCTCACTGTTCTTCTTCTTCTAACTAACCCATAAGTGCTCACTGTTCTTCTTCTTCTAACTAACCCATAAGTGCTCTCTGTTCTTCTTCTAACTCAAGTCTGAGTCTGAAGAAGCTCAGCACTGTGCAGTATCTGTAGCACTGTGCAGTATCTGTAGCACTGTGCAGTATCTGTAGCACTGGTGATGATTCTGAAATACTTTGGGTAGATTTTCAACTCCAAATTGTGCGGCGCCGTTAGGCTATTCTTTTCGATTTCCCACTGCCAAGGGATTTTTTACGTGCGCAACAATGCACACGGGCGTCCGATCTCATTACCTAGAGACCAGAGGAAATTACTAGAAGTCCAAGTCCACGTGAAAAAATCCCAGCCCTTACCGGGGATTGAACCCGGAACCTCTAGCACTCGAGGCAGACACCATGCCTCGAGAGCATGCAGCCTCTATGGGACATATGGTGCAACAGTTAAATTTTGATAGACCAGTCAGCATTTGGTGTGTGATACAGTCCTTACCACGCTGACTGCCTTTACTTCCAAGGATATTACCCTGGTGCCCATTTTAGGTTTGGTCAACCTAGACGTCAAGGTCAGTTTTAAAAACAAATATCCCATTGAGGATTGAAACCCTAGACCTTAGCGATTGAAGGCAGATATTTAGCTGCTATGCCAGTACGGTTTCCCTTACTACAGCTAATGGGCATACAATCATGACAGTCTCTTATCAACAGAAGAAGTGAATAATTAAATTATTCTGACCACCAAACGGACACAAGACGATTACCATATTACGTACAGACCAGAGCAAGTCATTATTCTATGCCTTAGAACAGGACACAATTCGACTGCGCAGCCACATGTACACACAGTTTAAGATTGGCGAATTAGCCATGTGGATACATAAGCACCTGCGACAACAGATCGCATCTGCGAAGACTGTCCCAGATACAACATTTCCAAGCAAAACTGTTGGCAAAAAGTTTGGAACCCAAACTTCATTAGTCGCTGAGTGAATTACAGACAGTGACGTTCACACTAAAGACAACATGCAGATATAAATAATCTTTCGTAAGCGAACCCAGGAAGATAAATAGCAAGAGATAGCGTGTCTTAAAATGTCGGAGTTAAATTTAATCCGTTCATTGTCATTAACTGACATCACAGCACTCTGGGTATTCCCATGTGCGCTCCGTCCTCATCTTCAGCAGCCAGCGCATAGTTCCAATACTGATGGTACCGGTCACAATCTGTGTATATTTTCGTCTAGCCTTTTCTCTGAGTGTAGTGAGCCGGCTAGTACCCTCTGGTTACACCCAAGTGCCCATTCTCTCCAGCCCATAATAATCTTCTGTCTCTACTGATTCCGTTGCTTGTTCCCAAAGAGCCTTGACCACATCTGCTTTGTCATGTCTCAATTCACCAGCCAGTGGTGCTGATCCAGGAAGTCTGTCTACCTGCTCATTACACGCCACGCTGGCATAGCATGGAGAAAAGATCCAAAGTATGCTCACTACCCGTGACCTTTCCAGTGTTGCTTGCCACCTTGCTCAAAGTATCCCTGTCTTCACCTTTTCAGCTTGCTTTCAGAGTCTGTTACAATTACGACATGTTATGCATCTTGTTCTCTAGCCACCAGAGAGCGGCAGTTACCGCCTCCGCTCCTCCATTTTCATGCTAGATGTTGTGGTGTCGTATGCCAGGCTGTCTTGCACTAAAGATTTTTCATTTGCTTTCGCTACGAACTCTCAGGCACTTCGCGTTCCTCTCAACAGCGAACAATCTGTAAAGATAATCAGATCACCTGGGCGTGAATTGTCGTGAATCAACTGTTTGACTTTCACCTCCGTAGCACCTGCTGGCCACTGTCTGCACACCCGGCCCAATGTGATCATAACCCTAGACAGGTTAGACTTTTTCGCTGGTACTCTGACCCACTCCTCTCCTCTCCCAATGTTCTTCAGCATGCATACTTGTCTTCTGCAAGAGCCATCCACGATTTTTCAATTTTCAGCCTCTGACCCTTACCTGCAAAGTTTCATTCAGAGGGTGTTCCCTGTCTGCAGCTACTCTGAGGTATGACTTAGCCTGCAGCACCTTTAGCCTATCTGCAACAGTCGGCATGCAAGGATTTATCGCATGCACACATTAGGGGTGTCTCTTGTAGAACCCAAGATCACCCGCATAGCTTCATTCTGTATGCGCTCCATTTTCTCTAGCTGACTCTTCGAGACACTGAGTAACCCCAGTCTATAATCAATCACTGAGATGATTAAGTGTTGGCAAAGTGTGAACAGCATTATCTGCTTTATGTCTATTGCTACCATAATCTTTACTGCAATTAGACCTTTTTGAGCCATTGTCACAACCCCTCTCTGAGGTCCTTGAAAGACATAAACTTTTGTTAAAGGTGATTTCCAGGTACCACACTCTGCTATTTCTATTTGATGTCCCTGCCATTTATTTTGAGTCTGGGAACATCAGCTCTTACAATCCTGTTGTCCAAAGAACACTGTATGGTTGCCTTTTCTGGGTTGATAACAGCACTCATTTCTGTACAACAGTCAGTCACCTTATCTACTGTCACCAGTAACTCTTGAGCTATTTCATTCTGACCTCATCCCTCTCTATGTACGAAAACATCATCTGCAAATGTCAATATTCTGCCGACTCCAGGTGTTTCCAGGTAGGCAATCTTGCTCGTAAAAACATTGAATAGTACAGGTGATACTGCAGATCTCTGTGGTAGTCCTGGAGCTATAATACATGGTTCAGAGGTCCGTGAACCCAGGCGAGAGCTACTCGGCGAGTTACAAAACGGCTGCTATCCAATTTACCAACCAAGGACAGACTCCCTTCCCATAAGCGCTTTCATCAAGATACTGTATCTGACTCTGTTGAAAGCGTCTTCTAAACTGAGTGTCGCTGCCACCATTTCCAGTCTCTTCTGGAAACCTATGAAGGTATCAAGGGCAAAAGTGGCTGCATTTGACCAACTGTCCTTCCCCGGTCGGTAACTTCCCAGTCCTAGTGAAAGGGGATTTCTCTGTTCCAAAAATTCTTGTAGCTCACTTACCAGCACTTTGTGTTTTGTACGGTTAGGATCCTAAAACCGCTGAGTGTTGAATGATTCTTGCCAGACTTAGGAAGTGGAATCAGGTAGCTATGCATCCACTCTTCGGGGACTGAAGCTGTCCTTAAGCCCTGGTTGAAGCAAGCAGTCATCTCCACCAGGTCTGCATCACTCATGTCTTTCTTGTGGGAATATCTGGGGCCCGGTGCAGTGTCTTTCGCCCTTTTCAGAACACGTTTTACATCTTCCACCTGTATGATGTCTTTATAATGTTTGTTCTTTAAGATGGCTGCCAGATCTCCTCTAACTCTATCTCGGTTATCTCCATCATTGTGGTCTGTCTGTGAAATGAACCTCTTTAGGAAAGCCTCACCCCTCCCCCTTTTTTTTCTCTTTGTCTGTAGTTATTAGCATACCGTCATCTCTATGAGTTGCTCCTACTACGCTGGGCCGATCTTTCTTGAGCATCTGCCTATGTAGCTTCCAAAACGGTCCCAATATCTTATCGCTCCCAATCTCATCAAAAAAATGCTCCTATTTGGCTTTTTAAAAAAATTTTGTGCCTCTGCCGCACAGCGCTTGAAAAACTGTCACATAGGCTCACAGTTCCTCCATTCCCTTATATCTTATGCAATCACTTTGATATTATGGATCGAATCCAGCAGCTTTGGCTTCCCTTATCAACGTTCACCCTGATTTCTCCTGGACGTCCTCATTTTCTCAGTCCGTTTATTTCTTGTTTCAGTAATTCCCTGTTTGTTTCTTCTCAGAACAAGTCCTGTAGAGTGCCATCTTCTCTCTTCTTTGAACTTTTGTTACAAGTGGCTGCAAAGTGTTCAGACAGTTCTCTTATTTCTTTTCTCCTCTTGAATTAATTAAATTTTACTGCTGGATTTGTTGAAATGAGAGAAAAGATTAAAACGAAGCAAGTAGAAAACTAGTACTGAAGTCACTGACACAGTTCATAAAGAAACAAATACAGGGTAATATGATTGGCCATTTAATGAGAATGCTCTATTATGAACGTGGGTTACCACCCTTGTACCATGATCTTGATCCGTCATTTCAACTTTTTTTTTTAAGTGTACAGAAACCATGAGCTGTAAACCCATTAGCTCCGTACTATAGATTTCGCAACTCTTCAGCCTTGATTCCATTATAGGTACAGTAAATCAGGGGAAAATGTGGCTTTTCTGCCTACCCCCGGAAGTGATCCCGGACCACAAGGGGTTCGTCACCCGGCCGTCGCGAAGACAGCTTTAACTAACTACACTAGCGTTTAAACCTTAAACCTTGTAATAATCAGTCATATTTTTTTTTCTAGTTTAATTATAAATAAAATAATAATTTTTAAATCTATTTATAAAACAAAAAGCGAAGGTCATTTTGTGTGTGTCTGGTTTTCATAAGCAGTTTGTATATCTACAGTTGAAAATCGAATTAAAATATCACAGGCATTTATTAAGAACACATTCTGATCAAAATGTATCTCCATACTGTCCATTTGCCGTGTTCTAGAATCCATTGTCTTTTCCCTCTTTTTAATCCTAATTTGTTATGTGGATGTGGGCTTTAAGAATTTGTACCTGTTTGATTCTCCACCTTTAGATGTTAATCCGACATACTGCAGTCCTGGAGGCAAATAACGTTAAACAAAACAACTTTATATCCGTTTTCGGAAGGTCGTGGGTTCACTCCCCGGCAGAGCAGGACTTTTTTTTTTTTCAAAATGACATTAGCTCCCAGGTCGACCCAGACTTGAGTGGATACCGGGTACAGTCCCGGGAAGTAAAGACAGACGGCGTCATGCTGACCACAATCTCCAACTTGTGCCGATTGATCTATAAAATGTATGTCTAGCCCCATATACCCTTTACGCCTAAAGGCATGGAAAAGGGTCCTTAACTTTGCTTTTACTGTTACATCCTCAGAATAATACGTTGGTCGGAGTACAAGGTAAGGGTTAAAACAAAGTGGGGGGGTGGAATGTCGCATGCGAGCAAATCCCCCGTGTGACGTGACGGGTGGTTTAAATGTTTATAATGTTGAGTAGGAATGTTCCTCTCAACACATTCCCTCCCCCAGATTACGAACTATAACGAGCTTATTGCTCTCAGACACTCCTGATACCCGAAAAAAACCCTATTTGGGTCGTTAAATACTTTAACATTAGCTCACTTGGGACCCACAAAAAGGGAAGGATTTGATGTCTATCATACTTAATAATTATTAGACGGGGAAATTTTTCCCCGTCTCTACCCTTTTCCCCCTTTTATTATAAAAAAGAATTATTAATTATTTACCCCCACCAAATGGGTTTTT
>CAJHNH020004158.1:0-27500 GCA_905116865.2 Candidula unifasciata
CTCCTCCCCCCCTTCTTCTTCTTTTTCTTCTTCTTTCTTCTTCTTGTAGTTAGTGTTGTTGCTTTTATTGTTGTCGTTTCCAGAGATAAGTGTGGCCGAGTAGATAGAGTTCTCCTGTGATGTCATGCCTGTGTTCGATCCTTGGTATGGACAGATATTTTTTTTTAAACGGTAGGCGCCATTATTATTTCTATCCTGCACAGTTCTTGGTGCCCGCCCCAAACCCTGCAATTTTAAAAATCCCCATTTTACGATCCTTTAAGCCCTTAAATTGCCCTTAAATTTGAAAATCAATAGTTAAAAAAAAACTGTTAAATAATCTGTTTAAAAAAAACTGTTTTAATACAACTAGCGCCCCAGCCAAAAATGAGTACCGGGAGGGGCTGTCCTGGGAAAAAAAAAACCCACCGGCGAAATGTGCCCACTTTACCCCCGAACTGATGGTCTGTAAAAATATGGCGCCTTCCCATATCCCCGATAGCCAAAAGGGATGGAAAGGATCTGTATTTTAAGCAGATGCGCTGCAACTTCGAAGGAAATATTCATAATTACTCATCTTTAATAACATGTGTATTAGAGCGGGTAGTGATTCTATTCTTCTTTTCCACAAAATTGGTATCAGAACCCACTTGGCGAATCCTAAGAAATAATTTTGTTAAAAAGTAAAACCAATTTTTAAAGTAGGCGTTTACGGAGCAGTACCAGGGTTAGACCTTTGCCGTTAGATTATTTTACCATCTGCTGTTGTCTGCTGCTTTCATGTCTTCATTATATCGCTGATTTCAGGTTGTCAATACCATTATCTGAATAAAAATTGAGGCTGTTTAAAAACATACGATCTTGGCCTCCAAAGTCGACCCAGTATAACAGGAATCACGAAATGCTAAGAGAATAAAAGTAGCCGCAGTTATAATAACTGTACCACACATGGAATGCCAGTTCGTCTATAAAAATATGTGTTCGCAGCATGTTTCTGACGCGTCAATGGTGTGAAGCAGGTTCGACTTAGTTACAGTTTTAGAACCGCTGGTTTCAATATTATGCAAGGGGCGGTTGGTGGCGCAACAATGTGAAAGGAAACCGTGTGAAGTGAATACAAAGGTGAACAGAAAGGGAACAAACAACCGTCCCACCGAGATCTTTAATAGAACAGTGGCTGGGGCGAAAGAGAGTCTTACAGTAGTATAATGTGTTGTGTGTGGTGTAGCCGTAGCCAAAAAATCGAGAGGCTCTGGTTACAATAAAGAAGTGTTAATTGTCGACATAGCTGCAGTGGTTGTAGTAGCAGCAGTAGTTGTAGTAGTAGCAGCAATGGTAGTTGTAACACCAGCAGCAGTGATAACAGTAGCAGCAGCAGTAGTAGCAGCAGTAGTATTAGTAGAAGTAGCAGCAGCATCAGTAATAACTCAAGCAGTAGTAGTTGTAGTAGTAGCAGCAGCATCAATAATAACTCCAGCAGTAGTAGTTGTAGTAGTAGCAGTAACATCTGCGAAGGTGAATACAGGACATTGAGAGTGATGAGTGGTCTCGAGGCATGGCGCCCGCCTTGAGTGCTGGAGGTCCCACGGTCAGGCCCCGGTGAAGGCCAGCATGTTTTCACGTGGACTTCTAGTAATTTCCCGCTGGTCTTTGGGTATTAAGATCAGACGCCCGTGTGTATTGTTGTACCCAAAAAAAAAATCGTTTGGCAGTTGAAATTGACTTTAGAAACATATAATTTGCATTCAAATGGTTTAACACAGGAACTTGCTATGTTGTCAAATAAGGCAGAAATTCACTTGCAGTGGATTCCGTCTCACTGTGGCATCAAAGGCAATGAAAGCGCAGATGCTTTAGCCAAGTAAAGGCAGTAACAAACCACAGACCTACCAGCCACTATCTTTTCTAGAAGTCAAAACCTCATTAAGAGAAAATCAGAAACAGACTGGAAAAACCAACACTGGTATAAACTACGGAAAAGATTTTCTGAAAACACTTGACAGGAACAAACCAAGTCACAGTTTTTCGCTTAAGCACTGGACACTGCAGACTCAATAAACACTCACATAAATTAGGTATGGAGCCAAACAGCTCTCTGCCAGTGCCTTCGTGCTGAACAGACTCCAGAGAACATGTCCTGCAAGACTTGTCCTCTTCCTGGCGGAGCTGCGGAGCGACATATGGCAACACCCAGTAGAACTGACAACTAAGCTTTGGGGAAACCTAAGAGACCTTGAAAAGACATCCCAGTTTATGACCCACAGTGGATTATGCGCATGACCAGAGATCGCTGAAGAAGAATGAAATGGTTTATCAGCTAGCGATATTCATGAACGCAAAGTAATGAGGTAGTTAAACAAAGGAAAAGTGGTTGGGCGGGGGGGGGGGGGGTATACATACAGCAGCATAGATTCGCATGCCACAGCAACAAATACATTGTACACAAACTATAGCAGTTCTAAATTAACCCTTATTTTACGACAATGTTTAACATTATGTCCTGAGGTTTGACAACCCTGTTTTTAAATGATAATTTTGTTATGTCCGGCTTCAGTGTTTGTGCAGTTCTAACTTTGAACAGAGATAGCAAGTGTTGATCAATTAGCCTTATTCTGTTAGAAGTTTCTGTTGCTTGCTTAAAGAAAAATAGTTTCACACACGTAGGTAGAACCGGATATTGTCATATTCCTTTCTGGAGTTTTCAACTCTTCTTTGGAAGGTATAATTAGAAACCAGATATCCCATCCTCCATATAACTTACTCTGAGTGTAAAGTCCGATTTCATTTCTAAAAGTTCCACTTGCCGGCTTTCTTCTGCCTTGGCAATATCAAATTTGAATTGTGGCGTTCACGAGAAATCTTAAAATCGTCCCTGAAATTCTTTTCAAGACGATTCCAAGTGACTGTCATACCTAGCAAAGCTGTACAAATTGTTAGTTAGTTAGCTAGTAAGATAGCTAGTTAGTTAACTAGTTAGTTAGTTAGTTGGTTAGTTAGTTAGTCAGTCAGTCAGTCTTTCCTTTTGAGCCTAGGGAGTCGCAAAGGGCAGAGGTCATAGCTCTCCATGTCTCGAGGTTTGTTGCCACCTGTTTAGATGAAATTGACTCGAGCCCAACAGGCCTCTTTTTTCCACTGCCTGTTACGGCATGCTTGGAAAGGGCAATGAGTCTACATGAACATCAAGCACCCTGCCCTCCTCCCCCGACACCAAAATGGTTCAAGGAGCTAAACGGGAAGCAGTCAAATCAGAATGAGAAAATGAAAGGAGCAGAATCAATCACACTTTTCATCCGGTAGCTATGGGTTGACAAAAACAAAACAAAAACTACAAACAAAGCTGTTGCTCTGGGTCGGGAGCTCCCGTTCCCACGTGCCTAACACACTGTCACTAGTGCTGGTTGTGTGTGAGTCGTGTGATTTTTCGCGCGGTATCCCTGTACGCGACAGGTGTTGTCTTAGAGCTTCCGGTGAAACTATTTGTTATTTCCGAGAGTCCTCTCCCCATTAAAGGCGACAAAGTTTCTTCTTCTTCTTCGTTTGCCCGTAGATAAAGGGTTAGGAAGTTAAATTGTTGTTTACAGCTAGACTGCGATATTTTTGCCCTTTTAGGCAAAATATCTTATTTCAACACATCAATAATTAGTGGCTTTCTACGATGTTCTATTTAGAGGGCAGCCGAACAATGCTTCTTCCCAAATTCCTGCTTGTTTGTCTATTTCTATCTATCCATTGTTTATCAATGCCTAATGCCGTTGGGCGTCGCAAGCACGGCTAATGATCGGTTTCCGGAATAGCGCGCACTAGCTAGCTTGCTGCATGATGATATTTTTTTTTTTAGTTTCAGCATATTGTTAACTCCGTCTACCATATTCTTTTTCGCCTTCCTCTGACTCTAGATGTTTCCAATCTCATGTTCTGTGGTTTTCGGGGGCTGCGTGGTCTCGAGGCATAGTGTCCGTCTTGAGGGCTAGAGGTCCCGGGTTCGAGGCCTCCCCGTGAAGGTTGGGATTCTTTTTTGTTTTGTTCACGTGGACTTCTAGCAATTTCCACTGGTCTCTTGGTAGTGAGATGGGACGCCCGTGTGTATTGTTGCGCACGTAAAATAATCCCTTGGCAGTTGGAAATCGAAAAGAGTAGCCTAACGGCGCTCCCTGGACATAATTTGGAGATACAAATCTACCCAAAATATTTTAGAATCCTCACCGGAACTACAGAGCCTGTGCACTGTGCTGAGCTACTTCGGATTCAGATTTAAGTTAGGAGTAGAACGGAGCACTTATGGGTGTACCATGGGTATGCACCGTGTGCCATGATGTTGATCTGTTATTCAAACTTCAAACTTCAAACAAATGTTCTATGATCTTGCAACCAGTGACGCTGGGTTCCTTGTAACCAGGTAGCCAAACCATTTCATTCTTTTTCTTTAAAAAAAAAAAAAAAATCCAATTACAGGTGAGGTTTCAACTATTCAAATGATGTCTTCATTCTTGTATGGTGTTCTCTTGTTATGTTGTGTGTTTTTTCCCCAGACATTATATTTCACTTTTCGTTAGTTTCCGCTCTTGTTCATTTGTCAATGTATATTAAAGTGTTTAATCGCCCATGTGTCCTCAGATCTCTGCATCTTCTTCATTTTTTCCTTGCCCATGCGGGTCGATGAATACATATTGGAAGTATTTCCCATGCTGTCGGCGCCCTGCATACATCTCTGTGTTGTGTCAAGAGCTTCATGCCATACTGTCTGAGATTTATGAAGAACAGGGACATTATTAGGTCTTGCTAGTCACACTCGCCATCGCCATGGGTGGTGAGTTTATGCTTACCCACTGCATAATATAACAGTATCTTCTGGAAAGACAAAAAGGTCCCAAAAGATACAAAGATACACTGCGTCTGAAATAAGCGGCCGTTCGGTCTGTCTGTCTGTCTGTCTGTCTGTCTGTCTGTCTGTCTGTCTGTCTGTCTGTCTGTCTGTCTGTCTGTCTGTCTGTCTGTCTGTCTGTCTGTCTGTCTGTCTGTCTGTCTGTCTGTCTGTCTGTCTCTTTCTCTTCTCTCTCTTTCTTTCTCTCTCTTCTTTTTCTTTCTTTCTCTCACTCTCCCTCTCACACACATACACCCACACACATACGTGTATACACTACACACACGCGCGCGCGGGCCCACACACACACACAGTGCTTAGTAAAGTCTGCGGGGTTAATTATTTCAGTTACATGACATTTTCGACACCCCGAAATAAGGGAAAAATACCCCGATTTTAAAATCGAACAGCATCACGTCCAAAGAGGCAACATCTACACTACTGCATGTTTTTATGTCTAGCCAGATTTTTAAGCATATCAGACTAACCTCAAGTTGAGTCAAAGTAAGAACCAACATTACAACATCCGGGACATTTCCCATAAGCGCTCCCTTCCAATTTCAGCAGGCATCACAAAGTTCTAATCATGTGGTACTAACAGCAGTCTGACTGTATATCTGTCCTGCCTTTCGTCTCAGTGATGAAGGTCGGCGAGATTTCCTTGTCACTTCCAGCTGTACCATTTGTTTCACACTGGGGTGATCTACCTTTACCTCCCCATAGTTGACTCGCTCCCAAAAGGCCGCCACAACAACCAGCTTGCCAGGCGACCATTATTTAATATACAGCTGCTGTTAATAATATTTATTATTGAATGTTCAATTAGGAAAACTGACATCACAGCACTCGGGACATTCTTATAAGCGCTCCGTCTTCCTCTTAAGCAGCAAGCGCGGAGTTCTACTTTCAATGACACAAGTAACAGTCTTACCTTGCCCTTGAGTGTTGAGTATCGACCACATCGATCCCTTGAGTGTTGAGTATCGACCACATCGATCCCTTGAGTGTTGAGTATCGACCACTTCGATCCCTTGAGTGTTGAGTATCGACCACATCGATCCCTTGAGTGTTGAGTATCGACCACATCGATCCCTTGAGTGTTGAGTATCGACCACATCGATCCCTTGAGTGTTGAGTATCGACCAGATCGATCCCTTGAGTGTTGAGTATCGACCACATCGATCCCTTGAGTGTTGAGTATCGACCACATCGATCCCTTGAGTGTTGATCATCGACCACATCGATCCCTTGGGTACTCCTCGTAGCATCATTCTCCTCACACAGTGCGGAGATCTTTGTTTATTGCAACAGGACCGTTACAACATCTAGCTTTAATTCACCACCAACCCACGCAGAACCAGCCAGACTATCTGTCTGTTCATTTCTCACACACGCATTAGCCATATGCACGGGAATACATTAAATGGTCATGGAAATACATGACTGTAGATATCGAATCTCGCAGGCAGTGGAGCACACCAACTGTTCATTTTTGCGAACTAGGTCAAGCCCTATGAGTACTCCTACTTATCGGGTTGGAGCAGCGCATTCACCCTGTAGGTCCCTTGATCTGGAAAATCATTCCGCAGTCAAGCCCGTTGTTTGTGACAGAAGCGACACAAAACACGATGGATGTAGAGGTGACAACATTGATTTAAAAACCTAAGCTTAAAGTGGACCTAAATGCTTATGTTCTGAATGACTGTGGGGTACGCAGTCGTAATATTGAAAAGTCTAGTTGGCGGGAGGGGTGGTAGGAGGGGTATGGATTTATTCAGGACATCGCCCTGTCTCTTCTTTAGCAACCAGGCAATACTAGGATAGCAGTTTACTTCCTGCATTTAACTTTTTTTTTAAATACTTATAAATGTTTACTATTACTAGTTAACTGATGTAAGAATGAAATGATGTGTGAAAGGCGGGAGATTAGAAGGGCAGAATGTTAGAGGGCCTGTGTGCCAAATTCTTAACCCTTTGAAAATAAAACCTGTTCGTTCGTTCGTTCATTCGTTCGTTCCAATTACCGCCGCTGATGAGGAAGAGACCGGTCTTAAACGATATCGTAACAACACTCTTTGTGATGTCTGCAACACAAAATCCTGCAAAGTATTTGCAACAAAGAGATTTAATTATCTCTCTTAACACTTCTTTGAACACAAAAGGTGACTGATGACTGTCAACGAACGATATCTCATATTTCCAATTACGTATCTTCTGTTCACAAAGGAATCTTTTTATTTTCACTGTGTTCTTTTAATCTGTGATCAGTATCCCCATGCTGTTTTAATTGTTTTGTGAAATCCTTTGTCAACATTTATGTCCTGTCGATGAGTAATTTTACATTTCCATTTCTTAAATATCATTTTATGTCAATTCTGTGTGTTCTATTGTTCATAACAGTTTTGAATTCAAGTTTTGGCTATGACTCATTTAGTCATTAAGATTTCAAAATAGCCTTTGAGCATTGGGCAGAGGCATACCTAGGGTGTCTGGTGCCCATAGCGGATCGGGTAAAGGGGGGAGGGGTGAGGGTACACTTTTTGTAATTTGCACGTTAGCCATTGCTAGAAGAAAGACGGAGGAAAGAGGTAACGAAGAAATTCCTCTTATTTTAGCTCTTTTTTTCCCCCCTTATCTTTTTCAGAATTGTTTGTCCCCCTCCGTCTTGTTCCTCTTCATCCTCCTCGTTTTCTTCTTTTTCTTCTATCTGTGTCGTTATCGTCTTCATCGAAGAAATTATTGAACTCTCATATGTTATCAAACTTTCAAGTAGGAGCTGGAAGTGTAAAAGAGGAGCTTTTCTCTTTCTTCCTTTTGAGCCGGAAGGGAAAAAAGGAGCCGGAGTGGAAAAGGGGAACCGGAAGTTGATGTTGAGCCGGAAGTGGAAAAGGGAACCAGAAGTGTAAAATAGGAGCCGGAAGTGGAAAATAAGAACCGGAAGTTGATATTGAGCCGGAAGTGGAAAAAGAAACTAGAAGTGTACAAGAGGAGCCGGAAGTGGAAAAGAGGAGCCAGAAAAAAAAAATAAACAGAGAAGAGCTAATAGGAAATAGACAGGCACTTTAAATATTCTTACCCATACAAGACTGCACATTACACCGGGCAGTACTTAATGGAGCACTTACGCATGCCATAATTATAACATTTTGCGAGGTTAAAATTGGTATTTGGGATTTGTCCTGTGGGATTGCGATACATGGTGTCTTCTCTGAAGTCTCCCTTCTTTTCAAATCTTCAGATTGTAAACCTTCTTTTCTTTTTCCTTCTTCTCTTTCAGACAAGGTGATACGATCCTTCCGTGTGTTGTAAAAGCTTCATGGAGAGCAGGCACCTTGCACAGCTCTGTCTAACATACATTAATAGTATTCTTTCACCGGTGGTAAATTTTAAAGGAAAGTCGTGATTCTCCGTACACTTCCGGACTTCGGTCTTATGCGGGGACATTACGTTTTTGGTGGACAGTCGTTTTATACAGATCAAACTTATTTATATGTAGATTGTTGATTCCCTGACTCTCGATGTATTCCGATTGGCTTAACTGGCATTGGTTGAGAGCACTGCCATTGATATAGTTCACTGACTTTGTGGTGAAACCAAGCACACTATCAGATTTCAAAACCATTGAACACGCATTTTGCTGATGAGAATGTGCAAATGATGAATCTGGATGTGAGTTTTTATATTTTTGTTCGTTAAACGGCAGCAAAACATCATTATGTCTGCCAATCATTTTCGCAGCCCCGTCGATAGAGAGGCATACAAGTTTAATCAAATCCATACTATAGTCATGTAGACCTTGCTCAATCTTGTCAAAGATGATACGACTTTTTTGTAGTGGCATCCATGGAGGTTAGTTCAATCAGTTCTTCATAAATATGAAATTCACGGTCACAAGCCCTGGTATAGATAGCCAGCTGTGCTATTCCAGTGATGTCACCCGTCTCATTCATCGCAGTGGAAACATATTCAAAACTTGCTTATGTAGGTTTCAATGGTTTCAGATCACTTGACACTTCATCTAGGTCGGTCAGGCCCCTGGTTTTGAACCTCTTCCTAGATGATCACGGAGAGGTGTATATAGGTATTGATGACTATAATCTCTGGTCCTGGAGCATCACCACGGGTGGGTCAGCACCATTGCATCTCAACCGTTAGTAAGTAACATAATTTAAAAATGAGTAATCCTGTGTTGCTCCATCAAAAGTTCTACCGTAACGGCAAAATACAACAATGAAAACAGCTACAGCTGTCCATAGATCATCACCATGATCATAATCATTTGCCACTTCTGACGTTAAGCGGCCAGGGGAGGAACAATCTATGATCCATTACTTGTTTGGTAGCGGCGGTTGTTGTTATTCCATATCGCTGTAGAAGCTTTTTAATATTAAAAATCCATCTTCTCCCAGGACAACCGATTGTTTCACATCAGATCTTTTCACGTGTAGCGCCTGCGTTTCTAGTTGTCCTGCTGCATTCTTACTAGATTACCGATACCATTTGATCTTCTGTTTATCAATGAATTAGCTGCATGGTGTTGTTCCCAGTCTGTCTGATAATGTTCATAGATCATTAATCTGAAAATCTTAGTGCGAATGAGAAAGTAAAATGAAAAAAAGAAGAACCGTAGGTAATTACGTAGGGAATGAGCTACATATTCTCTATTTCAGAAGAACTACATAACGTTCAGTTGTCACTACTGTACCTAGTCTTCACTGGATTCAACGTGTTGTTACGTCACACACTTCATTGTGACGCTGTCATCTTGCCCAGGAAATTGCGTTCCGAAAAAAGCTCACAATAATATCATTATCGATATCGAAAGACAAATAAGCGCACTGGTTGTTAGGTATATTTCAATACCAGATCCATCGTATAATTTATTGAAAACTGACGATTATTTTTAATAGACATCTCTGGTTTCTTCCTGACACACATTGATCCACAGACAGGAGAAATGGAGTTTCGAAGATTGATCGTTGCTTGTTGAGGCTCTCTCAAAAGATCACGGTTTGATACCGGTTTTTACTTTGACATGCTTCCAGTCCTAACTAGCCTTACTTTTAATGAGGTGAGTTTTTTCCCCTGCCGTGTTAGGGTTGTGAATCTTCTTGAACTTGAGTGTAATGGAGGTCTTTAGGATGAAGATAATTATCGAAACGTTTGTGTCGAGCGTTGTTCTGTCGTTGTAAGAATGTCGTATCTGACTAATCTCATGATTGTGAATTGTTCTTTTTTTTTAAAAGACAATCATCAGAAACTATTTATTTTTATGTTTTAAAGGCTTTCGTCCATTGCTATTTTTTTTTTTTTTTTTTAATGACATGATGTGTTTTCTACATATTGCTTAGATCCGTTCACGGACCAAAAGAATGACAAGGATGTTAATAAAACAGTCTTTTGCTTCTTCTTTCTCATCCTTGTCCCTTTCCTCCACCACCACCTTCTTCCCTCCACCACACCCTCCTCCTCCACATCAACTTCATTCTTTTTCTTCTTCTTCTTCTTCTCCTTCTTCTTTTCTTCTTCTTCTTCTTCTTCTTCTTCTTCTTCTTCTTCTTCTTCTTCTTCTTCTTCTTCTTCTTCTTCTTCTTCTTCTTCTTCTTCTTCTTCTTTCTTCTTCTCTTCTTCTTCTTTCTTCTTGTCTTCTTCTTTCTTCTCTTCTCTCTTCTTCTTCTTCTTCTTCTTCTTCTTCTTCTTCTTCTTTCTTTCTTCTTTCTTCTTCTTCTTCTTCTTCTTCTTCTTCTCTTTCTTCTTCTTCTTCTTCTTCTTCTTTCTTCTTCTTCTTCTTCTTCTTCTTCTTCTTCTTCTTCTTTCTTCTTTTCTTCTCTTCTTCTTCTTCTTCTTCTCTTCTTTTCTTTCTTCTTCTTCTTCTTCTTCTTCTTCTTCTTTCTTTCTTCTTCTTTCTTCTTCTTCTTCTTCTTTCTTCTCTCTTCTTCTTCTTCTTCTTCTTCTTCTCTTCTTCTTCTTCTTTCTTCTTCTTCTTCTTCTTCTTCTCTTTCTTCTCTTCTTCTTCCTTCTTCTTCTTCTTCTTCTTTCTTCTTCTTTCTTCTTTCCTTCTCTCTTCTTTCTTCTTCTTCTCCTTCTTTTCTCTTCTTCTTCTCTTCTTCTTCTTCTTCTTTGCTCTCCCTTCTTCCTCCTCTTCTCTTTCTTCTTCTTCTTTCTTCTCTTCTTCTTTTCTTCCTTCTTCTTCTTCTTCTTCTTTCTTCTTCTTCTTCTGCCTTCTCTCCTCCTCTTTGTTCTTCTCTTCAGTTTCTTCTTCTTCTTCTTCTTTTCTCCTCTCTCTCCATGTCTCCAAACTTCTTCTGCTTCAACATGCTGAAAGAAGAAATACAATTTAGAATACAATCTGAAAATAAAGTATACTATGTCCTTCAACATCTGCTAAAGTCATCATCTCTATTTGGCAAGACCAAGATCAAAATATATGAAACGTTGATAAGACCAGTGGCTGTATATGGCTCTGAAGCTTGGAGAACAACTAAAAGATATGAAGACTTATTACAAATTTTCTAAAACAGAGTCTTACAACGAATCTTTGAACCCATCAAAGATTTAAAACAGAGGGGAATTGAGACTGAGAAGCAACAACGAAATATATAATCTGTTTAAATCACTACTGATCACTGGCATCATGAGATCTGACATACAGAAATGACTGCCGCTTATTGAGATAATGTCAAATGAGAGGGAAAAAGCTGTAAACACAGGGGAGGTGAATAGTCGTAGACCACGAGGCATACCAAGAAGACGATGGGGAGATAACGTCCAGGCAGACCTACAAACACTTGGTGTCGTCGTTGTCATCATAATCATCATTGTCATTCTGACCATCATCATCGTCACCCTCATCATTCTCATCCTCGCCATTATCATCATCATTCAGATCATCATCATCCTTATCATCATTCTCATCTTCATCATCATCATCGTCGTCGTCATTGTCATCTTAATCATTCTCATCATCAACATCCTCATCGTCGTCATCATTATAATTATTATCATGATCGCCGTTAACCTCTTAACAGGTTTTCTTAAAGTGTGCCCTATCTCTTCTAATAGATGTTCTTAAAATGTACCCCATCCAGCTATGACATTTATGAAGGCAATGCACCATGAACGGCACTATGTGTGTACACCAACCCAGGCGTTGGCCGCAGGGTTTCAGTCTCAACACAACTACTCCGTGATCATCCATGCATATGTGTGGCCCTAATGAGGTTAAGTCACAGGCCCTTGGGCCCTAGGAAAGGTCGTGTCACCAAACTGACAAATTAGATAACGGTGAAAGTTACCGTGCTGTTGCAGTGTTTTTTTTTTCTTCTTCTTCTTCTTCTTCTTCTTCTTCTTCTTCTTCTTCTTCTTCTTCTTCTTCTTCTTCTTCTTCTTCTTCTTCTTCTTCTTCTTCTTCTTCTTCTTCTTCTTCTTCTTCTTTTTCTTCTTCTTCTTTTTCTTCTTCTTTTTCTTCTTCTTCTTCTTCTTCTTTTTCTTCTTCTTCTTTTTCTTCTTCTTCTTTTTCTTCTTCTTTTTCTTCTTCTTTTTCTTCTTCTTCTTTTTCTTCTTCTTCTTCTTCTTCTTTTTCTTCTTCTTCTTTTTCTTCTTCTTTTTCTTCTTCTTCTTTTTCTTTTTCTTCTTCTTTTTCTTCTTCTTCTTCTTCTTCTTCTTCTTCTTCTTCTTCTTCTTCTTCTTCTTCTTCTTCTTCTTCTTCTTCTTCTTCTTCTTCTTCTTCTTCTTCTTCTTCTTCTTCTTCTTCGTCTTTGTCTCTTCTTCCTCCTCCTCTTCCTTCTTCCTGTACTACTACCAACATCATCAATTCACCATCACCACCACTGCTACTGTTATTGCTGTTACTACTACTACTACTGCCGCTGCTGCTACTACTACAACTACAACTAATGTACTACTAGCACAGTTATTACTACTTCGACTACTACTAGTTGTACTACTACTGCAACTTCTACTACTACTACTACTACTACTACTACTACTACTACTACTACTACTACTACTACTACTACTACTACTACTACTACTACTACTACTACTACTACTGCTGCTGCTACAACTCCTACTACTACTGCTGCAGCTACTACTACTTCTACAACTTTATAATGCCAACTACTGTACTACTACTACTACTACTACTACTTCTACTACTACTACTACTACTCCTACTACTACTACTGCTGCAGCTACTACTACTTTTACAACTGTATAATGCCAACTACTGTACTAATACTACAGTCACTACTACTTCGACTGTTGCTACTGCTGCTGCTACTACTCCTACAACCAATTATTTGTGTCCTTCTCCTAATTCGTTTCGTCCTTTTTATTATTCCCTTTTCCCATTCTTCGTTTTTCCCTATTTGTGTTTCCACCTTTCCTGTCTTTCTTTTTTTTTCTTCCTCCTAGCTTCTTCTGTTCTTTATGTAATTTCTTTTCTTCTTGTTCTTGTTCTTATTCCATTTTTTTTTTCTTTTTTTTTCTCCCTTTTTTCCCCTTTGTCGTGTACTATATTCTTCTTCACGCTGTGATGTCTCACAGATCGACAACAATCATAGTGGTAAAGAGGGGAAAAAGGTTAGGGGAGAAAAGAAAGGAGGGGGGGGGGCTTATGAAAGAAGTATCACCAAAAACAAACATTTTCGTTGAAAGAAAAGTTTTGTTTTCCTCAGAAATTTATATCAGAAACGAATCTTCATTTGCTAATTGCAAACATTAGAGGAAAGACTTAAGAATTCCCCTGAGAAAGCACAATATATAGATACAAAAACAGACACTACAGATAACTACGTGACCTTTAGATTCGCTATGAAAGTAAATCCTGTTAAATTACTGTAACATTTATTGTCCACTCCGCTTGTCATTAGTGATGAGTTGTTAACATAGTCGGTACAATATAAAATGCGTCGGTTCATGGAGTTACAACGAAGTTTCGATCCGACAAAGAGGTCGACAGTTTAACTAGTCGTAAATCAAATTTATATTTTCAACACTTTTTAAAAAGTTATACCATGGGCAGCTTTGGCTACTGTCGTTCCGTGTCGATAAAGATACTCGTTAATATCATCAGTCCATTTTCTCCTAGGGCTTCCTCGTGGTTTCAATTCAGATCTGTTCATGTGTAGTACCTGCGTTGATAGTTGTTCTGGCTGAATTCCTACTAAATGACCAAACCATTCGATCTTCTGTTTCTCCATGAATTTGCTGCATGGTCTTGTCCCTATAATCGGTCTGATAATATCATTTCTAACTTAGTCTTGGATGGTTAAGTTGATTGCCTTTCTCAGGCCTTTCATTTAACATTTGATAATTTTAGTCAAGTTAGCCTTTTATAGTGTCCAAGTCTGGCACTGGTAGCACAGTGTTAGTATGAATATACTGTGTATATTTCTTGGCGCTCACATTTATGTTTGGATGTCCTAATAACAGTGTCACTTGGTATATATAAATGCAATGGCTGGTTGGTATCTTGTTTCTATTTCCCGATCTATTGTCTCTTTTACAATGTATACACATTAACTTTAAAAGACTGTTTTTTTTTTAAATTTGTAATGATTTTTTTTAAAATATACATTTTTTAATATTTTAAATTTAATGTATTTATTTGGCATTTAGCACATCATTATTATAATGCTCTCAAACTAGGATTACCCCCAACAAAATTTTTCCTAGAAAATATGTTTTCCCTGGAGGGGAAGGGGCATGTCGTCTTTATATCGGTGCGTCTGGCAATGGGCACTTCATGGACATGGTCAGCATCTTACGGCCTTCTTTATTTCCCATGACATTTTCAGGCAGTGAAGGAAGGAAGGAAGAAAGAAAGGAGAATAAAAAACTCATGTACGAGATTCAAATATGCGTACTTTGAATACCATGACAGCAGCCCATCTGGGCAACGCTGTATAATTCGACAGTGCCATATCTCCACAACTTCTGCTCAACTAAGTGCTTTTTAGTGTCTCCCAGATTAACAGCCAAAAATAAGAGATGCTGTCCCGTTGTAGTCGTTAATTCGTTCGCATCCAGTGTTCCCACGGGAAGATAAGATTACCGCCATTCACGTAATTGTTTATAACTATGGATGTTCTTTCAGCTGTGAAGTCAAGTATTTATGTTTACATGACATTACATTCTGTTTCAATTATTTTGTTGTTGTTGTTGTTGCTACAACGGATATTGTGTGTGGTTTTCGCGGGCATAGAAAACAGTTGCTGCTGCTGCTGCTGCTTCTTTCTCTTCTTCTTCTTCTTCTTGTTCTTCTTGTTCTTGTTCTTGTTGTTGTTGTTGTTGTTGTTGTTGTTGTTGTTCTTCTTCTTCTTCTTCTTCTTCTTCTTCTTCTTTGCGTTGATTCGCTGTAAACTCCGGCGGAGTCACCTGGAGCGCACGCAAGCACTGTGGATCCAAGGATGATCCCCAAATATTTAGGGATAAAATGATTTTGTGAATCACTCAAAGCAGTCGGATAATGAAGACATGATCTTTACACCTCTTACATGTTACCAAAATAGTTGATGCTATTTGATGCTTCATTTTCTCAAAGTCCATGCCGTGTGGTGTTGGTAGTCATATCTGTCCACAACCTTCTGTCTCGTGTACTTTCAATCAACCCTGATACCGATTATTATCGACTGTTGTACAGACATGGCTTTTCTTTTACAAAATACTCACAGTAGGCTGCAATGTTTTTCTGTGAGAGCAGTGCCCATACTGGGCGGGTTGTCATAGCCATTGTGCCTATAGAGGTATTGTCTGCCTAACACAGTTAAAGTGATGACCAGTATTGAAAACTACTCAGCTGCTCACCACCCATGTTTATTAATCACCTGCCTGCGATGACTTCACTTTACCACCCTGATGATGGCTCGAAGAAGAGGAGGGCAAAGAAGAACATAGAAACAAGTAATGGACAGGACTAAGTTTTCATACACTTGTTTATCAAGCGGAAGACAGAAAAAGTTGGCGGGTTTTATGTGCTAGAGCTTCCATCAATACAGATCCATGACCTTAATGGGTCAAGGGTTATGTTATGATCCGGGTGCTAAGCGGGTACTCTACCCCTGACCATGAGGTATCGTGCAGGTTAGCGGAAGGAAGGAGGTTTAACCTACCCTGATACATGATGCTGTCTGATGTTAATTTCACAATTTGTTTTCCAGGTACTAGATCTTTGACTTGTTGTTTGGTACATTGGTTGGCTTTTCTAGTTAGTTGTTTGGTTTGGTTTAGGAAAACATCTTTCTGGTCTGTAAATCTAAATTTATCTGGACAAGATCCAACATCACAAGATTCAAGACAAGCCCATATTTTCCTTCTCTGTAACTTAGATGTTGCGAACGCGCTTCGTGATGGTGGAGTTCCGGGTTCGATCCTAGCTGGTGTCGACAGTGGTACCGAAAACTGACCGTTCACAAAGCAATGGCAAAATACTGAACGTAAAATTTGCCTAGAAAAATCACAACAGTCAAAATATGCTGAAGTAGATTCTGCAACGTCCTGTAAAGGATAAGCAACTCACTTTTCAATAGCCAGCTGAGAATCTCTATGGCTATACTGATGGTACTCGTTGTCCTCTGGTTAACAAGCGAAGAAGGGCCTATTCCTGCGAGCTTAGGTACCTTGACCCAACGCGTTTATAAAGAAGCTAAGTTGCTTCCTTCAGGCTCCTAACTGTGAAGAAATTGTCTTTTTTCTCAGTGTTTGTTTTAAAGTTTAAAGTTAAAAGGTTAAAGTCGAGAGGATCTACTTTATTGCACTGGGTTTTATCCAATATGGCTCGGTCTCTCTCCACGGAACGGCTAGCCGCCTGCCGGGAGAGAAACACATAGCACGAACTCCGTAGCTCCTTCAACGGTCCCCAGTGACCTGGGTAAAAAACTGCACTCGTGAACTGAAGGGCGCAGCTGAGAAGGGAACCCACGACCTTCAGAGCGGGAGACAAACGGCTTGACCACTTTGCCACAGAGACCCCCCCCTATTTTGGTTTTAAAGTGATAACAGCTGTGCCAAAGAGGCCGAATGGGTTAAGCGCCAAGCTTTAGATGGGACTTGAACTTAAACCGCTGTGGTAGCTACACAGAACTCTACTCTACAACATCTTCAAGCTTCTAGTTGTCGCTATAGTTAATCCCCCGGTGTTGGTTCCATGGCCTGCTGGTGGCGAAATAACAAACAGGCCTATCTCTCTCTAACGGGAGTCGCCGTGGTGTAGCAACTTGACGCTCGCCTGTGGATCGGAAGGTCGCGGGTTTGGGTCCCGCAGAAACGGGCTTTTATAAAATATGACCTTGGCTCCCAGGTTGACGCAGCCTTGAGTGAGTACTAGGTGCAGTCCTGGGAAGTAAAGGTGTTGAGCACACCAGCCAAGAAGTGCCGATTGGTGTATAAAATATAGGTCTAGCCCTATATGCCCAATACGCATAACGGCGCGAAAAAGAGTCCTTTACTTTTTTACTTCTGTACTCCTCCCTAACAAGCAATATAAGTGGGAGCGGGGTGCCGTTCTTAAGAAGTCGGAGTGTGTCTGCATAAGAGAAACCAACAATCTGCCTACAAACAAGCCAGATCTACAAAGCGGATATGAACGTAAAACTCAAGTTTTAAAATAACACTAAAATCCAGAAGTGGACGAACATACAGAACTTTCCTCTGCAATTTACAGCAGGTGAATGCATAGAAGAAGGAGAAATATATAAATTGGACATGGAGCTTGAACTCAAAACGCTGTTTCAGCTCCGCGGAGCCTTATCTACAATGTTTCAAAGATGCTAGTTATAACATAAGTTATGGAGCAAAGAGAATTATCTTATCATGGCACAAGAAAGTCACGTATATCGCTCACACACCATGACGTGCAGACCAGATAAGTTAGAAGTTAGCATATGTGACGCAGGCATAGTCTTGAAGAACAGCCAGGAGGTTTTGAAACAAGCGGGAACCCCGAAGACAACTTATCAAAGACACCAGAAGGAGACAGTTCTCATTTTTCGGCCATGTTTTGAGAAGAGAGAAAATAGAACAGGTTGTAACCACTGGAAAGATCTGTGGAAGGAGGGATATAGAAAGACAACGAGAGAAGTTTCTTGACAGTCTTGTTGCATGTCATGGAGGTGTGTCAGTTCACTAACTGATTAACACGCTGCAGGAGATCACGGATTGTGGAGAGGCATGATCGCCCAAGCCAGTTGGCAAGGCACCTGGCGATGATGATGAAGGACAGCGTGGAATTTCTGAGGCATCAGTGATTTTAAGGACATGTAATAGGTTTAACTGGCGAAGCAGTCAAGCGGTTTACCTTGTGTTTCGAAGATCGTGGGTTCATTTCCCAACCACTTTGATTTATTCACAAATTAGTTTTAACGCTACTTGCTCGTCGACATTGGAGCTACGGTAATCGTGCCTTGTCTGTGATCTCGGTAGGCGACTAGTTGCTACTGGGACAGAGACTGGATCATCACACTGGATAATACCTGTCTAATTAGGTCGATCCTTACGCTAATAAACGTCATGTGTGTAGTGTGTGTGTATATATATATATATATGTGTGTGTGTGTGTGTGTGTGTGTGTGTGTGTGTGTGTGTAGATATTTTTGCTAGGATGTATATACAGTGTAACTCCAACGATCGTCATTAATCTATTCCTGAGGATAGAACAAATATTAGAAAAGGACAAATATCAAACAATTCTCTTTTTTTCCTAACAGAATTATCTTCAAAAATGAGTTTGTGTCCCAGGTCGACCCAGCCTTGAGTGGGTACCAGGGGCAGTTCTGGCAAATAAAGGCGGCCGATGTGATGCTGACCACATCACACATCTTGTGCCGTTGGTCAATAAAAAACAGGTCTAGCCCTATATGCCCAATAAGCATGAAAAGCGTGGCAAAGGATCCATGTACAGAATTATCTTTAAATATTTTCACCTCTACCCAGCCTCCAGTTTTGCATGTCTATTCTTTAACAACAACAAAATTTTACTAGAAATTCTATGTCGAAACTTATTGCAAATTAATTTTATTACATATAAACAACTGTATTTATTATTCATTGCTTTATCATTTGGGACACAGATTTACTCATCCTGATGTCTGAAGTATGAGTAAATAAGCTTATACAAAGACATACATACAATTCTAGAAATAAATTTCATTTCGGATGGGGAAAAAAATGGCTATTGTTTGAAAGTGGAGTCACATTCCGTTGTGATATCACGTAATGTCACTTCCAGTGATTGATATCCTGGTGATTCATAAGCTTTTCAGGCCGATTCACCAACAGTCGTTTTTTTTTTTTTTTTTTAAAGAAGTTGTCAAATGTGGTTTGTTTTTCAATGTTGATTGTTGAATTAGGAATCGACATCACAGCACTCGGGACACCCCCATAAACCCTCCGTCCTCATCTTCAGCAGCAAGCGAGGAGCTAAAATTCCAATGGTACCAGTAGTTGTCTGATTGTACACCTGTTTTGCCTTTTCTCTGAGTGTCGAGCTTTTTTCAAAAGTTCCGAAAAGTGTCTAAACACATCGTCATTACATGAATTTATTCATTGTTCAATTATAGCAAATTTTGGATGCCATTTCTCGATGAAATATACATTTTGACCCCGGTGGACAGCCATTCATTAATTTCAGCACTTGTACAGGTTCATCAGCTTATTTTTTTTTTTTTTCGTTTGATGACAAGCCGGCTACGTCGAAGGAAGGACGAATACTGACTTTTCGGGCGAATATCAAACAAAAATTTCAACGAAAAAACATGACCAATTTTAAACAGAGACTAATTTTAGTGAGGACAAACACTGGACTTGCAAAGACAGTGATGAAGTTATTATCATATATTCTGTCTGATAGTGAAAAAAAAAAGGGGGGGGGGACCAAAAAAAAGGGGAGGGGGGAGTATTGTTAAGCACTAACAATGAGATCAGAGTCAACATTATGCAAACGTACAACTTCAGTGCACACTCGTGGACACTCGAAGTCATTAAGCAAGACAATTTAGGCTTTTGAGCTTAAACGCAATAGAAAGATTGGTTCTTTCGGGATAACATACCCCAAATGACGTCACAGGACAGTCCAACATTTTAGAGGGTGGTAAGACTGGGTTTCCCGGCTTGTGATGCTTTTAACGACCCCAAAACATCTAGCACTGGCCCTAACCCATTTCCACCTACGTCCCACGAGAGAGTGCAGCCTGGGTCCCACGAATGCATGCAACATATCTTCCACCGCCTGAAATATTAGACTGTCCCGTAACCTGGGGATTTCCCCTGTTTGGGGTAGGATATTAATCAAGCACAGAAAGATTCTGCGGAATGCTACGAACAATGGCAGAAAGAGGGAGAGAGGGGGAGAAAGAGAGAGGTATCGTGAAGACGGGAAGAGAAAAGAGTGAGAGTCGGGGAAAAACAAAAGAATAGAAGGTACCGTGGACAGAATGAGATAAAAAGATATAATAGGGGCAGTAGAAAGAGACGGCGGGGAAGACAGTAAGAAACGGAGATATGGGTGAGTTTGGGGGTAGTGGTTGGGATAGAAAAACAAACAGAGAAACTATACAATGTAAATTCTCTCTCCCACAAAAACTCCAATACTTTTAGTGTTTTTCTCTGAACAATTCCGTTCTATAATTCCGCATCCTTTTGTGATGTAGCTGCTTTTATCTGTTTCTGAAAGGTTGTCAATGAAGTTTCATTATCATAATGTGTCTGGCGAAATCGCTTAGGCGATCATGTCTTTCCAGAGCGTACTAAGTGTTGAAATAAGAACTGTTATCACACAGCACTCGGGGCATTCCTATAAGCGCTCCGACCTCACCTTCAGCAGCCTGCGAAGAGTTCCAGTTCCCACTGTGTCAGTAGCAGCCTTATTATATGTCCAGTGTCGACCCGCTTCCATGGTCCCTCCCAGCTGTACAGTTCTCTTCAGACCATAAGCACCTATTCCTTCAGTTGCTCCCAACGAGTAACTTGACCATAAGTAGCTTGTTATGCATAAACCCTCCACCCAGTCGTGCACAACCACACAGTCTGTCTGCCTGTTGATTTCCCAAATCTCCTACAACACTCCAAAGACATCTTTCCAAAGATCGCATCATTAGTTTCAAAAGTCAGTTCTTTTGCTGACATTCTTCTGCGCCAGTGAAGTTGAACTGTGGTAGGCCGAGGATAGTGAGATGCGTTATCAAACCTTTAAGACACAAGAGTCCCACACCTGAATGTTTAGATGGCTCACGGCAATTGTTGGAGGCGGCCCACGTGCATTGTTGAATGGCTCAGATAGACTGTTGGAATGGCTCAGATAGATTGTTGGAATGGCTCAGGTATATTGTTGGAATGGCTAGGAATAATTGTTGGAATGGCTCAGATAGACTGTTGGAATGGCTCAGATAGACTGTTGAGACGTCTCAGATAGCTTGTTTGGACGGCTCAGATAGATTGTTGGGGTGGCTCAGATAGACTGTTGGGGTGGCTCAGATAGATTGTTAGGGTGGCTCAGATAGATTGTTAGGGAGGCTCAGATACATTATTAGGGTGGCTCAGAAGGACCCCTAGAATTAAAGGAACCTCTAAAAAATATTTGAAGGGGGTGGCTGCTCTGATGCCTGAGTACCCAAGTTCCGTGGTCTTTTTTTTTTTTTTTTTTCATATTCCAGAACCCAAACGTGGAACTAACTAATTTATTAAGCAAAGCCTTTCGAAAGACGCCTAATGGTTCGAAACTACCTTTCCCCACAACCCTTTCCCACCGCCGGTATTTTTATTTTTCATTATTTATTACTTTTAACCAAACATGAATATATACAAATCCAGATGTGTATCAATATTATCTGAATTGCCGTCTCGAGCACTCTTCTCTACTATCTCCAGTCAAACAAACAAGCGACCAACCCTTCAGCTGGGTAGTTTTCCTCTGATACGGGAAATGTGAAGTCCCATAGACTAATAACTGGGACATTGTTTGTCCCCGGAGTCACGAGCCAGGCACAGCGGGAAACTTGAGAGGACTTGAAGTAGGACGGACATTGTTGACCGGGTAAGTGATCTGCTAGCTCAGTGTTTACATAGGGAGTTAAGGAGATGTCCGTGTGATGTAAGGAAACATTGTGTCTGGCCGATGTTTATGTTTCTAGTATGAAAATTCTGTGTTTACTTAACATTGATGTCTAGCTAGTCATCTTCTTCGTGTTCACCGGCTGTAAACTCCAGCGGAAAGATTTAATTGTTAGTCCACTTCTGGACTTGAGACTTCTTCTAGAACTTGATTTTTGCATGCACATCCGTTTTCCACATCTGGCCCACTTATATGCAGACTGTCGGTTCCTTGTCTCTCCGGCAGATGCAGTTCGACTTCGAAGGACAGATCCCTAATTAGTCGGCTTTTAAGACATGCTTGTTAGGGGATAGTGGGTCTCCTTCGCACCCCCTCCCCTTTCCACAATGGAACCCCAGAACCCACGCGGGAAATAGCTAACTAGTAAGAACGAGGACATTTCCATAAGCACTCCGACACCATCTTCAGCAGCTAGCACAGAGTTCTAGTTGCATTGTTAACAGTTACAGTTAGTTGAGTATCCTTTACATGACGTTGCAGAACGAACCCCAGCATTTTGGGGCTGTTTGTGGTTTTACTAAGCAAATTTTCGTCCAGTAGTTTGCCATTCCTATCTGGACGGTCGGCTTGTCGATACCACTGTCGAAACCAAATCAAGGCGCTAGACCCGCAGCTGGGATCGAACCTGACACCTCTGCATTAAGAAGCGCGTTCTCAACGCCTAAGCCAAAGCCATTGATAACATTAATAACAGTAGCAGTCTGATTTTTATTACGAAAAGGTTAAGTAAAAGTACAAAATGTTTTCTTAGAAGTCGGAGTGCACCTGCCCGAACGGCAAGGAGCAGTCAACTGCACACAAATTGGGCAGTAAAATGGAAGTGCACGCAAAACCCAATCTGAAAATTTGTAACGGTCTTCCGTAAATATCGAATAAACAATAAATCACAGAGAAATATAGTTGTATATGTTTATTTTATGCTTATTTCCATTTGATGTTAGTTAGTTTTGTATCCTTTACAGGACGTTGCAGAACCAATCCCATCGTTTTTGTTTTTTTTTAGCTGTTGTGGTTTTCCTAGTCCAGTAGTTTTCATTTGAGGAGCGGTTGGTCGAGCGGTTAGAACGCTGGGCTATCAAGTGGGAGACCCAGGTTCGAATCCTCTTTAAGGCTAGGGATGTTTTTTTTTTCTGTCTAAGGAATAATAAAATCCTCACTTGCACAGTCGTGGCGACAACGCTAGCCATGCGGCCATAAAACCTCAGGCACAAAGACCCCCCCCCCCCCCCCCCCCCACCTTCCGCCTACACCGCAAAAGTTCCAAGCAGAAAAGGCAGTAACTGGCGGTTTTGTGTGTGTTTGTTTTGTTTGGCAGCTTTCCATCTGATGGAGGTACGTATTTCATTAATGAGTGAATATGTTGCAGTAGCGATATCACTACTGTTCTGTGTATGCAGATGAAAGTTTGTGTAGCTGCTCAGATATAGCTAAGCCATAATCTGAACCTCTGTCAACTCAGAATCTAAGTTAGATTTTCTTATATTGATGTCCAACATGTTCCAAAAGTAGGTAGGTAAGTTGTACCCCACCAGGACATCACACAAGCGATAAACAACCGGTGACACAAAGTGCCACCATGCAGATGAGGATCACCTGTGGAGAGGTCCCAGAAACCCCTTTCCGTGGTTAGGCCATATCTTTGGCTAGGCCGTATTTATGGCCCGGCTATATTCAGGGTTCCCTCATTACAGACATTTTGTCCTTTTAAGGACGAAATTTTTTTGTTATTTGAAGCCCCACGCTGGCTTTTGCCAGGGGCCGCAGTATAGGCAGGCCATAAATATGGCCAATTGTCTGAACTCGGTTTCCGGGACCTCTCCACGGCGATCCTCATCCACATGATGGCACTTTGTGTTATCGGGTATTTATCGCTTGTGTGATGTCCTAGTGAGGTAGAAAGTCAGTCAGTCAGTCAGTCAGGGTCCCCGGTAAATCCAGAATGGGGCTTCAAAATAACACCCCCAAAAAATGGTATTCCACAATGGACGATTAACTAATATTTTTCTAAAGGTAGTAGAAGTAGTACATGTTACCCCACTAGGGCATCACACAAGCGATACACAACCGATGACACAAAGTGGAGAGGTCCCAGAAACCGCGTTCAGCCATTCGACCATATTTATGGTCGGGCTATATTGCGGCCCCTGACAAGAGCCAGAGTAGGGCTTCAAAATAACGAAAAATTGCATCCCACAAGTGGACGACTGGTTTATGTTTCGAAAGGTTTCATCAAATCATAGCTGTAGTAGAATGTTTACCACAAGTGTGGACCCCTTAAAAGTGGCATATTTGAAACAGAATCTACTGAAAAATATGTACTTCAAATTTTATTTTGTGTGGCCTAATAGTTGTGAAATTATCTTCACAACAGCAACATGTGCGAAAGCATGAACATGTGCGAAAACATGTAATATGTAACAAGTGAAACAAACATGAAGTAGGGAGTGAACGTTAGTATTTATAACAGTACCACCGAATATGCGGATGCAACGAGCATCTTTCCTCCAACTCTGTTCCAGTGTTGCCACTTTTCTTGGACAAAAAACATCCAAAACGGAGTCAACAAATATCTAACAACATCTAAATTTGCGTGGAAAACATTTAGAAAAAACATTCAAATGGAAAGAGTCAGAAATTACATAACAATTGATATGAATTACCCTTTAGAATCCTGTCCTCATCTTTACTGAAGTCTGCCGTTCAAGATCAACATGATAAACTTAGCTTGGATGATGAAGTTGAAGCTTCAGATCCAAAATGACTCTGGTATGCTTTAGCTGTTCCAGATTCTTTTAATACCCAATCAGGGAGCTGATAAGTGGAACAGCCTTTTCCCACTCTTATCAGGCCGAATTGTATTGTCAAGATAGCATTTAAGAGGTCAAATTTCACCCTGTTTGTTAAGTTATATTGATAAATTCACTCCAAATGTAAAACTTCTAGAAAAACATCTACTATCTAAACGTCAAAAACGTCATCTAAATGCAAGGGAAAACATCTAAATCTGGATGTAAAACATCCAAAGTGGCAACACTGTTCTGTTCCCTGAACATGGAGCCAAACTAAACAGCTTTGTTGGCACCTATACTGGAGCGCCGCCACAAAGTTAATATTAAGTGGGCTCACCCCCCCCCCCCCCCCCCCCCCCCACCCCCCCCCAACCCCAACCCCGGCCCCTCTATAATTGAATTGTTAAAATTGGAAGTTGGGGGGGGGGGGGCCGCGCAAGATTTTCATTAAGATGTCGCACCGTGCTGTCATGTGCTCAAGTCTCTTGACTCCTTAGCTGCAACATTGACATTTTATATCAATGACGTAGTCACTGCGTTTTTTTTTTTTTTAAATCACACCTTGGTACTTCCATGTTAATTTACCCTAAACACAGGAACTCCAGGAGGTCTCCGATTAGTCCAAACACGTCACGTGGCATCAAGATGTTTTCTTATGCGGTTTATTCTGGTGTTTGGTTCTTTTTCTTTTATTTCACCTAATTTTGGGGGCACCGAGATTTCGTAGGGAATTCCCGTCAAAGTCCAATATTCTGGGTGTGTGAGGGGGGGGGGGGGGGTAATGTTTATTGAACACTCTAACGCCTCTATATTATTGGACTGTCCCGCAAATTCCCAAATTGATTGGAGTGAATTAGCCAACCCCCCCCCCCCTCCCCCTTTTCCCTGATTGTCTTTATACAATGTGTGTTTTGCTAACCTAACTGTAACCCTAAACCCTAACGCTACTCCAAACCCGTGCTAAATATAGCTACCAGGTTTCATTGTGGTGAATTACAATTGAAGTACCCACACGTTAAATATTTTCATGTATAGCCCCCTCGTATTATTATTATTGTTATTATTATTATTATTATTATTATTATTATTATTATTATTATTATTATTATTAACAATAGTCACTTATACAATGCTCAGCCCCCTTAACCCAAAAATGTGCAGAAAGCTGAGCCCCCCCCCCCACCCCCCACCCCCCCCCCCCCCCCCCGTTTTCGCCCCCCCCCCATGTTTTATTTGCGTCGGCACCCTTGCAAAATAACTTGGCAGGCATGGTGCATTTTATCAAGTGTGATTAGATGTAACATAAAAATGGAGCCTTATACGTTCATGCTACAGGCGGATCTTTTGTTCAGTGCAGGGCCCAGGTGCGCCCAGAGTGCACTGAAGAGACATATGGGCCCAGTCGCGGAGCACACAAAGGTACCAAATCCGCGGTGGAGGCGAAGGTAAAAACAGGGGGAGAACAAACAGCATGTGAACGTCGCCCGCTTGCCGTCACTTGTGTCGCGGCAAACGTGGGAGACGAAGGGCCAAAGCGAAACAAGACACGCCGGCTATCAGGAAATTTGGCCAGGTCTTCCCTGTTGGGTTCGCGTGTTGTGCCTTACTTAATATTTTAGTTTTAATAACTATGTTCCTTCGCTCAAGGTGATTTGTGTATGACACTAGAGGAAGAACTTACCTGGATTTTTACCTGTCTCACAGGTAAGATACGTTTATGAGTCTCTCTCTCTCGAAACAAAAGTGGTAGTTGTAGTAATAGTAGTAATTTTCACAAACATATTCTGTGCAACCCTCAGTTATAATTGCCATATAAAGTGTTCAAACAGTTTTCAGAGCATATCTTTTCTATTTATTTATCGAGTAATAATTTAATTAAGACATTTATACAAACAGTATAAATGGACTTTGGGACAAGTACATAAATTTAAGTATATGGGCACATTGCTAACATCAGATGGAAGATGCATTACTGAGATAAGAAACAGAATAGGACAGGCAAAAACTGCATTTTATAAAATGAAGAACTTTTTATGAAATATATCTGTGGCATTGAAGGTTAGAAAAAGAATTCTTGCTAGCTACATACATCCAGTTTTAACATATGGCTGTGAATCCTGGACAATCGGTAGGCAAGCCAAACAATTTTTTGAGGCCTCAGAATGTGTTTTTATAGAAGAATGCTTAATTTAAAATACCTTGGACAGCCAAAAAGAGCAACCAAGAGGTTTTGAAAGAGGCGGGAGCCCGAAGATAACTAATCACAGACATCAGAAGAAGACAAGTCATCATTTTTTGGCCATGTTTTGAGAAGAGGGGAAAATAGAACATGTAACCACTGGAAAGATCTGTAGAAGGAGGGATAGAGGAAAACAACGAAAGAAGATGCTTGACAGTCTTGTTGTTGCTTGGCATGGAGGTGTGTCAGTACACTAACTGATCAACATGATGCAGGCGATCGCGGACTGTAGAGAGGCAAGATGGCACACGCTAGTCGACAAGGCACCTGATGATGATGATGATGATACAAACAGATGCTATATATATTTAGTTTCTTTTGTTGTTGTTATATTGCTTGTACCGTAAAGCGTCGCGAAGGAGAGTTACATACACTTTTCTATCTTTCGCTAGTTGTATAGCTTGTGTCATTTTGCTTTTCTTTAGTGTCCCTTTGACTCTCTCCATCCATGTCTTTGTTGGTCGGCTTCCTGCCTTGTAGCCAGCTGATTTCATGTAGTACACACTAGCTGCTAAATTTATATAT
>CAJHNH020004158.1:30000-37500 GCA_905116865.2 Candidula unifasciata
CATTACATCTCTCCCCGACACTTCGATGAGATACAAGGTGGAAGAGAAGAAGAAGAAGAAGAAATCCTGCCCCGACAACTCTCAGATATTTCAGCCTTATTTATTTATGGATTTTATATTATTTTAAGTACATTATTGTTATCTATCAAGAACCTGTCGATGGTAACTCGAAAAGTAGACCAAATCTAAGATACATTCAACCCCCGCATGTCCTATCCGGCAAAAGAACAACACATCTTTCGTAGCCCCACAGATAAATCCCCCGATATCCTGTCTGTTGAAGTCAGCTTATGTTTGTTATTAAGAGAGTCAATTACTATGTTTTAGATCAGTGTTTTTCAACCAGCCCACCTGACAGCTAACCAGATACAGAAACCAACAAATAAGTATATATACCCACATAAAATAAATATATATATATATATATATATATATATATATATATATATCTATATATATATATATAGGGTGCGATGTGTGGGGGTGTGTGTGGGGTGTATATGTGTATATAAAATATAACATATACATATATATAGATGGCAGTGTATGTGTTGAATCAAATGTCACATAATTAGAATTTTCTTGAATGTGACATCCTCTGCTGCTTAGAGGTTATAAAATCGTATTTATATACATGGCTTGAGCGTTAATTCTGACAGGCGAAACGCTGCAATAACTTTTTTTTTTCAAGATTTATAGGCTTCCCCCCCCCCCCTTCCCCCACTGGCACGGCTGAGAAAGACTTTTCACACAAAAAGGAAGTCGGAAAGGGGCCCGGGGGGGGGGGGGAAGAAGTAATTTCATAGTTCTATAACTCAGTCACGGATATTTTTTTTTCTCAGAGTGATATGGATGGATATCGCAATGTTTGTGGGGTAATGGATGGATTTGATTCATGGTATTTAATAAATCTGGTGCGAAAAATGTGGTTGTCTGGTTACACCGGTGGGTAAATTTTTATAAATGGGGGGTGTGGGGGGGGTTGGGTGGTTCATTCAGACAATGGTTGGCATTTTTATGTGGACACAAAGTGTTTGGGGGGTTTTGGTTTGTCTGTGGTGGTTGGGGGGCTGACATAGACATGTCATCAAAAAACAACTCCATCAGCTTTCATAAAAAATAAAAAAAGTAAAGGTAAAGTCGGGAGATGTGAACCAGCATCATTGCACGCGGTTATAAACCATAAGTGCTCTGCCACCAGTCCAAATGTGTCGCCGTCCGCTCAGCGAGTGGGTCGCGGCCCAAGGGTTGAAGTACACTGTTGTAAACGACACATTGCCCTATCTCCGCGTCTACAATCTTCATGAGAATCAAGGCAGGGTACTAGAGAACCAGGCCCGACCGACCTCTATTCGAGTTAATGCGCTATCTTGTTTCCACATTTGACTAATGACCTACTTCAAACTACTCTAATTTCCAGCTGTGAATGTTATCTTCCTAATTGTCTTCTTTCT
Source organism: Candidula unifasciata (assembly GCA_905116865.2). Taxonomy (NCBI): domain Eukaryota; kingdom Metazoa; phylum Mollusca; class Gastropoda; order Stylommatophora; family Geomitridae; genus Candidula; species Candidula unifasciata. Next base: position 31,455 of record CAJHNH020004158.1, read on the forward strand.
GAGCCTTTCCACCCAGGCAAAACTGTTTATTGCAAGCGTTTCCTGTTGTTGTGCCCTTGCTTAACCTTTTCTTGTTCATAGTTCCGTATCGTTCCGGGAGAGTTCTCCACTATTCACCCATTTCCGTTCTTGTGATCTTGTGGTCACTGCTTTTTATATCTTCTGCCTTCCACCTTCGAATGGCGGTTGGCACGATGTGTTGTGGTTTTCACTTAGGCTGCAGTACCAGCGCTTTTCCGCTCAACACATCAAATTTCAGCGAAACAGCTAATTGGTCGCCTCTTATGACATGCTTGTTAGGGGACAGAGGGGACTGTTCTCCCCCCCCCCCCCCCCCCCCCAATCATCGGCCCTGAAACCAATACGGGGAGGTCAATAATTGAAGTAACTGAAAACAGTAATCAGGTTGGCACCAGACACAGCGCACCACAGAGAGCAATGTTCTACAGATACAACGGTAACGGAGTCAGAGGTCGACCACACAGAAATAGACCGCAGAAATATCAGAGACGCTGAAAAGTACTTTAGAAAGCAAATAGAATGGCTTTTTCCAGAGATCTCTTCCTGCTTTGACGCAGCGAAGCAATCCGGAAGTAGAAAGAAGAAGTGATTAGGCAATCACAGTTGTAACTTCATAGCAAACGGGTCACCACATAGTTACTCCATTCCTTTGGCAATGCGAGGCAATCCGGAAGTAGAAAAAAGAAGAAGTGAATAGGCAATCACAGTTGTGACTTCATAGCAAATGGGTCACCCCATAGTTACTCCATTCCTTTGGCAATGAAACCGTACAGAGTGTCCGTCATCGTCCGTTGCGGGAAGAACTGACACAGCCTGCGGTTAGGGCCAAGCCAGCAGCATATATACAGGCATTGACGGTACATCATGGTACAACTGGGTGGTTTGACAACGTGGTAGATCTCCATGATTTGATCAATTGTCATGGCCGGATGGTTTGACAATATTGTATCACTAGATAGTTTGACAACTTGACATAGCCGAGTGGTTTATCAAAATGGTATAAATCGGTGGTTTGATAAATTTTCATAGCCGAGTGGGTTGGCAGCATGGTATAACTGAATGATTTGACAGCATGGTAAAACTTGGTGGTTTGACAACATGGTATAATTTGTGGTTTGACAACATGTTATATACCTGGGTGGTTTATAACATCATGGTATAACTTGATAGTTTGACAACATAATATCGTTGGATGGTTAACTGTTTGTCAAAGCTGTATGGTTTGACAATGTGGTATTACTGGATGGTTTGAAAAATTTCTCATTGTCCGATAATTCGACATGATATAACTTGATGGTTTGACTACAGGGCATTACTCGATGGTTTGAGAATTTGTCATGGTATAATTTGATGGGTTGACAAGATTATATAACTGGATGGTTTTATAACATGGTATAACTGGATGGTTTGACATGACAAAACTGGAGCGTTTGACAACATCCCATATCTGGGACAGGAACATAGACATGATCCCTTACTCTGGTGATCGTATGAGATAGCCAGCCATGACCGCCTACTCTCAAAGGAATGGCTCATGGTGATGGTGATTGTAATGATGATTGAGACTTCTTTGTATTCACATGGTTTTTAAGTTCTGGTTGTTCGTCCAGTTCTGGACTTTAGTCTTGTTCCAGAACTAGGATTTTGCTCAGTCTGTTTTTACAAATCTGGCTTATTTGAATGCAGACTGTTGGGCCCTCGCCTCTTAGGCGCTTTAACTTTAAGTGAAACAAACCCACTTAGTCGACGATTACGACATGCTTGTTAGGAAGCAATGGGTCCAATGTTTTCATTACCCCTCCCTCCCACATGGGAACTGGGAAGCCGCACAGGAAATTGATGATGATGATGATAATGGCAGTTGGCGTCAGCAGAAACGTTGGTATCCCAACCGGCACATTCACACAGCCAGCAAAATTTCCCCACAATTAAGCTTCCTGTCCACACTTGAATAGCAGCATTTTCAGCTGTATTCAGGATTCTATTTAAGTCAGAGAAGACAAAAGCCTAAATTGTTTTACTAAATAAACTTTAACACGGCTCTCCGTTGATATCCCAGGAAATCCACGAGGGTGTGGATGTCAGGGAATTAAAGCCTCAATTGTCCCTAACACTTAAGTGGATCTGTTCAAAGACAATACGACAGTTTGTCTGGTCTGACACAAATCTAATCGTGTCTCGCAGGCGGAGTGAGCACAGACGCTGGTCTTGTGCTGCCGCCTTCTGGATGTTATGTTTTTCAGGCTGGGGCGCCGCGACTAAGAGGTCACATGGACTTGGGTGGAGTGAGCTTAGCCCTTTATGATTTTAAAGGGTAGTTGAGTTGAGTCAACAATTGCCATCACAGCGATTGGGGGCATTCCCATGTGCGCTCCGTCCCCATCTTCAGCAGCCAGCGCAGAGTACCAGTACTAATGGTGCCGGTAGCAGTCTAGTTATATGTCCGTGTTGAATTTCCTGTGAGTGTAGTGAGTCGGTAAGACCCTCTTGTCACATCTAAGTTCATCATTCTCTTCAGATCATAAAAATCCAGTTTCTTTTCTCACTCCGTTACTTATTCCCATAGGAGGACTTAATCCTTGTTTAGTTCTGCGGTAATACAGTCCTATGCGGTAGATTTTCTCAGTATAATGCAAACCTCTGAAATCCCCCCTTCCCCCTTTTTCCAATACCTTCGCACTGTCAGATCAGAAGTCTCACACTGTGTTTTAAAATCACTGCTTATGGCGCGCACCCCCCACCTTTTTTTCCAAACCACCCACCCATTACAGTACCGTCTGATAGGGTGACCATTCTGTATAACAGAACAGCACGACCCTGCAGTAATATAATAATTCAAAGCTGAATGGCAAAGAAGTAAAAACATTTGAATAAACAGAGACAAGCAATGCAGATTTTGTTCCCGCCCGACTCTACAGCCAGTGAACAGTAAGAAGAGGAATTAAATATTAAATGCATCAGCAAATACATATTTGTGCTTTATTAATATATTCACCTTAAATAGGAGAAATCTACAGATCATGGGACAGTCTAATATTTAAGGGGGTGGTAGATAAACTGCATGCAGTCGTGGGACCTAGGCTGCACTCTCTCGTGGGACCTAGGTGGGTTAGGGTTAGGGCCAGTTATAGATGTTTTGGGGTCGTTAAAAGCAACAGAAAGCCGGGAAACCCAGTCTCACCACCCTCTAAAATGTTTGACTGTCCTGTGACGTCATCTGTGGTAGGATAATAATAAAACACCTACGTAACTTTTTGAGTCCTAAACAGCGCATGATGTGTGAATCACTGTCTGTTGAATCATCTGCTTAGCTTTAATATGTAATCCTATCTGGCTTGTCCAAGGATTACTGCTTCCCTTATATTACTGTTTTTAAAGTAATTCACTGATGAAATTTATTAAGATATATTTCTTCATTGGCATCTCCCACGAAACCTTTGGTTCTTTTCTGTTGTCACCACATCACGCGAAATTAGGGAAATTCCATATTATAGGGGGGTGGAGGGTTAGGGCTAGCAGTAGTCGCTGTTTATCTAACACTAGCCATAACCTTAACCGGGAATTCCCGTGGCGGAGCGGCTAGACGCTCGCCGCGGATCGGAAGGTGAGCCAGGACTTTTTTCAAAAAGGATTTTGACTCCCAGGTCGACCCAGCCTTGAGTGGAGTACCGGGTGCGGCCCCGGGAAGTAAAGGCGACCGGCGTGATGCTGACCACATAACCTATCTTGTGCCGATTGATCTGTAAAAAATATAGGTCTAGCCCTATATGCCCTATACGCCTAACGGTGTGGAAAGGGGTCCTTTTTTTAATGATTAACCTGAAGCCCCTATACTATGGGATTTCCCTAATTCTCGCGTAATATGGTCACAACAGAAAAGAATCAAACCTTCTACTGGCTCTAAAAGCGTTAAAAAAAAGAATGTCTACAGATGACAATTATTGGAGAGCCTGGGCCCCTCTTTCTCAATTCTTTAAAAAGCGTTTACAACTCATGGTTTCTAGATATTTAAAAAAAAGGGGGGGGGGGAAAGAGGGCGAGATCTGCAGGTTTCGGCGCCCATGTACTGGGCGTTTGCCTGGTTCTTGGAGCGGCAGTGGCGGTCCTGGGATTTGTTGATAACGGAAATGAAGCGGTGTCTTTGTTCATCTAGAGGTGAAAGGTCGAGGCAGGGATTAGACAAATTTGACTGGGAGGTTGGAGGGTTCAGTGTGTATTTTTCGTGGTTCTTTGTGAGGCTCGAGAGAATCGAGTTCTGTGGAGGCGTGAGAGCTTTCAAGGGGAAATTTGTTATGTTATATTCCTAGTATGTGGAAAGGCGTGGAACAAGGACTTTTACTTTTACTTATATATGCCATACCAGAAGTAATTCAAGACTTGTGAACGCTGACAGCAAACCGGACAAGTTGACAAGCAAACCGGACAAGTTGACAAGCAAACCGGACAACCAATTTTCCCTAATACGTTAATTAGGCATAACAATTGTAATGTTTAGCTCAAAGTATTTTAAAACAGTGAGGTGTTTTGCCTATCAACAAACAACCCTTCTGTGAACCAAACTGGGTTTAAGAGAAAACTGGGGAATGGTCACAAGGAGGAAGTGACTAGGTTATATCTGGCTTATTCCCCTTCTGACAAGTCAGAATTGCGCTTTTGTTGTCTGCTTTATTCTAAATCAGATCCCACAATCATCTCTGGAGCAAGAACATAGATTCTTCTTCTTCTTCTTCACTTCCTCTTTTACCGCTGTGGGTGTCGAGGGAGATAAAAGGTTCTGTTTCTAGCTCTTCTGGCTGCCTCGACCATAGGCACATCGTGCTGTTGTAAAGTTTCTCTGATGTTATCCTTCCATCTTGTTCTTGGTCTACCCCGTAGCCCCGTGCTCTACGTCCTTCTTCTCTTTCCATGTATGCTTTGTATGGTATGGTGTCACAAGGCATTCTCTCTAAGTGGGCAAACCATTTCACTTGCTGTCTTTGTATGTAATCCAGAATTGGTTCTGTGCCGACTTGTTCTCTTATGATCTCACTCCTGATCTTATCTCTTATGGTCACTCCTACAGCCCTTCTCAGACATCTCATTTTCCGTTGTGGAAAGCACCTGAAAGGTTAAGTTCAGTGTTCATTAAAATGCCAAGAAGTTGATGGTGAGAGAAAAACGGTCTGCGTTAGAGTCCTTCCTCTGCTTTATCCAGATAAGCCAGAAGATGGCTAAGAGCTAAGCTCAAGACATCTTTAATCAGCTAGAGAAAGATGAAATGTTTATGACAGTCTGTTGTTGGTACATGTTTTATTTTATAATCATTTGCTTCTATCCATAACCTGATTTGTACTCTAAAGATTTTGATTTCCTGACAGTAAAACCACATCTCTGGAATTTCCGCTAATGGCCTAATAAGATCATTATTATTTCAGTAGTTTTTCAGAACACTGAATTTTCGCTGCGCAAATACACACTTTTATCAGTATACATCCTGTAGCACTTTACTTCTTCTTTTCTTAACTCATGGAATGCCTCGCAGCGTCAGAGTAAGGATGTGGTCTCTGGAATGGGCCCTTCTGTTCGCCTCATATTAAGTACTTTTCAGTGTGTTTATATTTCTGCTGTCCACGTTCTGCGTTGTCACCTCTGGGTTTGTTACCGTTTTATCTTTTTAATTAACACTGCTTTCTGTGGTGCCATGTCTCTTGCCAAGCTTGTCACATGGCTAAACCATTTGATCTGTTGTCTATCGATGAGGTCTAGTGTTGGTTCTGTGCCGACTCTACTCCTAATATACTCTTTCCTACGGCAATCTTTCCTTGTTACACCTAACATAGTAGGTAAATATTTAATTTCTGTCCTGACTATTTTCCTTAAGTTTTTTTTTTTTTTTTGAAGACAGTGTCCATGTTTGACATTGATAGCATAGCGTTGGTAAAAATGATGTGTTGAGCAGTGCGATGTTTTAGTGTTCACATTCACGTGCTTGCATTTCAACACTTTATTATTTATTTACCTTTGAATTTTACTTGCACAGGAATTT
>CAJHNH020004158.1:42500-46090 GCA_905116865.2 Candidula unifasciata
AGGTCCATTTCCAGTCGTCTTGACTTGTCCTGCCATTGGATCAAGATGGACACAGGCGAGAGAATGAGGTCGACGAATTGCGCAACTTTTCCTCACTTAAATCCAAGTCCTTGCGCAAGTCACTTTCATCCAGCTATCAAACTTTCCTGGCTCATATTGGACCAATGAGTCACCTTCGTACTCATAATCATTGATCAGTACTACTTTGGATGGAAGTGTTCTTCATCACTCGTGAAGGACGAACAACATAGATTGTTTCGTACTATTTACACAAAGTGGTCTGTGCTGTTTATTCACATGTTGGTCCGTAAAGTTGGGCCAGAGGGATCAATGTTGTTTATCGCAGAGTAGTGTGATTTGTCCCTAATGGTCGACCACTGTTATCTATCACCGCCCGGCCTCTCCCCCACCACCAAATGTAAAACGTGCCTTATCTACACTTGCCTTTTGTCGATCGGGCGCAGATGGTCTACCTTCAGATACTGCCCTATTCTGAGTGAGTTGTATAGATGGTAGATGAAGAAGTAGTAAAAATGAGTAGAGTTGGAAAGGGAGGGAATGTGAGAGAGCGAGTAGTGTGTGAGAGAGAAAAAAAAGAGAGAGAGAGAGAAGAGAGAGAGAGAGAGAGAGAGAGGAGAGAGATAGAGTGGAAGGAAAAGATTTTGATATTGAAGGATACAAAATAAAAGTATGTAAGGCCGAAAAAAAAGCAGAAGCTAGAAAGAAACATTTGTCATGTGAGATGGTCCAATAAAAAGTGTACGGAAAGAAATGTGGAGACACAGAGGCCATTACAGGATTGTTTGCCACCGTTAATACTCCGGTGGTTAGGTTAGTCGCGTATCCTTTACAGGACGTTGCAGAACCAACCCCAAGTGTGGTATTTCTAGGCAAATTTACGTCCATTAGTTACTCGCACCCTATTTTATTGCAAAATGTCTCGCAAGTGATGTTCTTAGCCTCCCTTTGAAGTGTTCAGTGAGATCATTTTTTCTTTCTTTCATGGATTGCCTTGTGAGTATCAGACAAGTCTCAAGGACTTTCTGCATTTCTCCCATTCTTTAGTGGCACTTCATTTCTCTGTTCCTACCTTGGTGTCTTCAGGTGTCCACCATAGGGGTTGTTGATACACATCTTTTCTTCAGCACGGTGTTCTGTGTACCCTGTGTCGTAGACCCGCAGTTACATCAGTCTGGTGTGGCCCGTACTTAAAAATGGCATCTGTTTTCTGGGACGTCGTACGTGTTGTTGTAGTTGGTTTTCTTTTGAGGGGGGGGGGGGGGGGACCAAAATCGAGCATGGAAGGTGGTCGCTTCCATGATGTCCTAGTACTCCCCACTGGCAGAGTGCACTCATTCTTGGGGAGACCAGAACGAAATCGAGGGTACTGTCCGTATCGCCTTCTCTGACAAGGATTCTAGAGGGTCCTAACTGACATATGCGATGAGTTAAACACCAACATCGTTATGTGTAGTGACTTCAGCGCAAGGGGTCGGCTGTGGGGCAACACAGACACAGAGTTGACCTGCTTGGACGATCGCATCACGTGATATTTTCCTCCTCGTCGCTTTGTTGTTGAGAGTATTAGCACAGCTAGTATACTAATAGCACTAACTGGTAGCTTTCACACTTTACATTTCTGCACGAGTGGCGTAAGCATGCTGAGACCGTGAGCCGAGTGGCATATTTGTAATAAATAGTACACAGAAGTAATGAATAGTAAAATATATAGTAGTCTTGAAAAGTGCACGAAGAAGGACCTTATATCTCCCTCAACACCCGAAGCGGTAAAAGATGACGTAGAGAAGAAGGAGAAGAGTGGACAGTGTAAACTTTTATATGCAAGCCTGGCCACTGGATTGGAACACATAGCCATCCGTCCTAGCTACGACTCTGCCTGTGCTCCCAAAGTAGAAGTGGAGCGCTTGTCAACAAGGAGAAAGCTTCAGCAATAGTATTTGCTCAGTGTGAGGACTGTTGTTTAGGGGCCGCGTGTTGACAAACTGGGCGATGTGGTATTTGATCGGCTTCCTTTGATGATCTCGGCCAGTTTGCCCAACTGACAGTTTGTCTCTAGGATTGAGTTACTTGGCTTTCTGGGGTACTTGTTCTTCTGAGATCCGAACTTCATTCTGAAGTGAAAAGCATGGTTAAGGAATAGCAAGTAAAAGTAAAATTTTAGCAACATGTTGTGGGGTGTATCATCTGTTTTTATTGTCTGTTCTCACCAATAGAGTTACTTGTCTTCTTTGCCATCGTATCGTTGCTATCTGTAGAGATTGCTAAACTTCTTCTACGTTTTCTTCTTGTTCTTCTTCTTCTTCTTTTCTTTTTTTTTTCTTCTTTTTCTTCTTCTTCATTTCCCTCTTATAATAATAATAATTTGACATTGAACTAACTGGATTTTGCGAGTAAATAAATCAAATGTACGTTACTTCGTCGTTGTCCACAACTAATTCTTCGCCGTCGTTGTCCTGACCTCCTCCTTTTCCTCTTCTTCTTTTTCTTTATCTTTTGTTTCTCCGGTAACATTCAGTGGTGTTTTACCAGTATATGAATCACACATTGTAATCAAACATTATAACATTGGGCCAGGATATACCGTATCCTGTTTTGTCGTGCCCTGGTTTCACAAATCACGGGGTTTGGTATCACCGGGCAAAAAGAAGGGGGGGGGGGGTATAAAATGTAATCGACATCACGCCACACCAGTGTTGCCACTTTGGATGTTTCACATCCAAATGTAGATGTTTGTTGGCGCGTCTCTCTAGCGTAGTTGGCTAAACCGGATTGCGCGGTGAGCGGGTGACGAACTTTTTGTGGTCCCGGGGTTCCCCCGGGGGTGGAAAAAAAAAAAACCACATTTTCCCAGATTTTTGGTATTTAAAGGAATCAAAACCGAAAGGTTTCGTATCCCTAAAACCCAAACCCAAAAAGGGTTAAAAATAGGCTTTGGATCTAAAAAACAAAAAAAAAACAAAAAAACAGAGTTTTTAGATATTTTTGACTCGTTTGGATGTTTTTGTCAAAGAAAATTGGCAAAAACTGGCCCCACACATTGTTTATTTAAAGGGGTTTCTTTTTCGCAAAGGGGCATGACCATAATCGCTCCCATCTCCTCCTGAGTTAGGTCCCAGAATCCCGTTTCGGGAAAGGGGTTCCAGGGGGCGGTGGGGGGGGGGCAATGGGGCAGACCAAAGCTCCCTCCCCTGAAAACATGTCGTAAAATGGACCCGTTAGAGTTTTGCTAAATTTTAATGCCGGGTCGCAAGGGCAATATCAACCAAGTAGTAAACACAAACAACATGTCAATGTTCCTTTTTTTTTTAAGAGCGAAACATAAAAAGAAAATGTAAACCATATTGACTTTCTAGGGGGTTGGGACCAGTTTTTTATAGGGAAATCCGCATTTTTAAAAAAAGAATGCGTAGTTAATGTTTGACTTTACGGAGGGGTACGTTTCTACAACCCTTTTTCCCATGATTAAATTTTGCCCGAGATTATCAGAGAAAAAGTTCAGGGAAAAATTTTGCCCACCCCCTTGAAACTGAATCCGCCTACCCTTGATAATCCACATCTCCGGGTTTGGG
>CAJHNH020004159.1:0-46090 GCA_905116865.2 Candidula unifasciata
TGATGACTTTGCAGTTTGGACAGCCTCCGAATACACTACCACAGCCTCATATCTGTTACAGAAAACTGTGAAAAATGTAGAAGTCTGGACCGAAAAGTGGGGTCTAAAGCTGAATAATTCAAAAAGCACAGCATCACTTTTCTCTCTCTCCCCCAAAAACGAAAAAATCTAAATTCGAATAAAAAACCAGCTCATTCCACAGACTGACAGACCTTTCTTGGCGTTACACTTGATTCGCGACTAACTTGGAAGTCACACGTAGAAACATTACAGGAAAAAGCATTCAAGAAGCTTGCAGTGATGAAAAAATTAGCGGGTACCACATGGGGAGCTAACTCCAGAATCCTAAAACAAGTATATACTGGAGCAGTCAGGCCAGTCATGGAATATGCCTCCACTGCATGGGCTGCAGCAGCCAAGACAACAATGGGAAAACTGGACAAGGTTCAGAATTTGGGATTAAGGATTGTTCTCGGAGCCATGAAATCCACCCCCATCAGAGATATAGAGAAGATAGCAGATACTGAACCACTCGAACTCAGAAGACAATACAAAACTCTTTTACAGTATGAGAAATTAAAAAGACTTCAAAGTCACCCACTGCATTTTAAATTTCAAGAGAGAACAAAAAACAGACTGAAGCGTCAGAGCCCCAACCACATTGCTAGAGAACTGTACAGACAGCACCAAGATCTGCTTGAAAGAGATGTAGCTCTGTGCGAAAAACTTAGGCTAGAACCATGGACAAGCAAGCCAGAGAAGGCAACTGTAGTTCTAAGGGTACCAAGGATCACTTCAAAAGATGCCCAGACGGAGACACAACAGAGAATCATGGCTCTTGCTATGCTTGATGAGAAGTATCCAAACACCACCTGGACTCAGGTTTTCACCGACGGCTCTGCTATAGATGCAGTCAGAAAGGGGGTTTGTGGAATATACATTAAACCCCCTAGCAGTAGAGCAGAAACTCTCTCTCTACCAGCAGGTGACATCTGCACTAACTTCAGAGCTGAGGCAACTGCCCTTCTTTCTGAAGTCCAACATCTCATCACTCAAGAACACAGAGGACACACAATTGTTATACTTAGTGACTCATTGTCTGTTCTCCAAGCACTATCAAGCAAAAAACAAGACAAACTAATTGCAGATCTAAGGACCAACATTGGCTTACTCTCCAAGGAAGCAGAACTGGTCTTGCAGTGGATACCAGCCCACTGTGGTATTCAAGAAAATGAGAGAGCAGATGAGTTGGCAAAAGCTGGGAGTACTCTTCCACAACCTCATCCACCACACAGCTACAAGGAAACCAAAACAGCACTAAAACAGTCCTTCAAGCGGGAGTGGAGAAAGCAGAATAGAGATTACAGACCAGAGAGTGACAGCATAAACAAACTTAACAGGAAAGAACAAACATCAACTTTTAGACTTCGGACTGGACACTGTGGTCTTCGAGCACACCTATACAGGATAGGCATAAAAGAATCCGCTGCCTGTGATTGTGGAGCAGAAAGACAGACCCCAGAGCACATACTGCAGTACTGCCCTTACCCTTGTGTAGATTAAAAATACATATGTTTTTCCCCCTTTGCGTTACTAATGTCCAGACCCTCTACCCACACTCAGCTTAATTAATCTTTCGAGTTATCAATACCCTGTACTGTATAGCACTGTCCATCTGATCACAGAGAGCCTTCACACGTTCACGTTATCATAAGTAAATGATCGCTTGCAGAGGCAGGTATGTGCTATGCTGGAGGGACTTCACGTTCAACTAGGATCCCTGGATTGGAAATTTTAGGTTATCAATGTGACTAGGTTATTTGCGAAACACACAATGGCTTAACATTGCTCGCCACCAAGCAGCCTTGAAAAGAACTCTTGCAGTGCTGATTCGACCAAAGGAGACTTACCTAGACACTGTGATGACCTGGCGACGAAGTCGTCTACCCGCGAGACAATCGACGACTTAGTTCTCGATGCCCGCAGTGGCGGTTGCAGTCACTTTATAGTCTATTCACTTTTGCCGGCCCATCTACACACTGGTTGACCTTTCATTCATGCTTTCTCCGACATTTCTACGTCAGAAGGGTGTCACGTTGTCTTGCCTCCAGTTACATCAGCGCCGATGTCGCGTGTTCTATACTACCCGACGACACAGCTTTCAACAACCCCAGAACATTTAGAACTGACTCTAACCTAACCGCCCCTCCCACCACAGCCTGAGCCAAGGTCTCACGAGAACTCTTTTCGAAAAGAACAGTACAACCTGACAACCCTCTGACCTACAACAGACTGAGAAAGTGTGTAGATGGGACGAGGAACGTTAATAGGACCTAATTTATCTATGCGCATACTTATTACCTCGAATACCAGAATATTCTGGGCAGAAAATCCATTCTATGCTCTTAAAAGTATTAAGCGAGGGGAGCCATTCTACGTGTAGGACAAATGTCTATTTTCTGAAGTATGTCGATCTTAACTGCTCTCCAGTCGATGCTGTGCCGTTCTACGTGAGACTCTGCTTCCACTGTCTAGACATCAACGTGGCTGCTTCGAGATACGTGAGTTAAGCGATTTTGTGTATTCATATGGTTTTGTTTGATTTATGTGTGTGCTGACGCAGGCTCTATAGCCGCAACTTTCATTTCTCTTTTGTGTTTGTTATATCGGGAAGCTCGCTAATCTACTTTTTGTTCCGTTTTATATCTCTCCTTCATTAAACAATGTCCATTCAACTGTGGAAAGAAATCACACCCATTCTTTTTAACTACCATGCTAGATCCATCTGGGTAAACATTCATGCCACCTAAGCCAGGCTTTTCTTCCCTGGCGGTACTCAACAGTATGGCGTACCGGCACCTTTAAATGCATCATTTTTTTCATCGCTACTGTAACAGACTTTATGGTGAGTACTGGCATTTTTTGAAGACACTTTGTGAAGAGTACCGGCACCCCGCACCATGGCGTGAATTGTCTCTGATTAGCTGTTGAACTGGATAGACATAAACATTAGTAATTAAAACAATTATATCCTTCTCAGCCCCTCCAGGTTATCATTTAGATATACCGTTTTTTTTAAATATGCCAGTAATGGATTTTTGTGTCTAGACATAAGTGACAACCGCCACACTGTATAGTCAATAGTAAGAAGTGTATCGGGATGGGACCGTGCAGATAGACACTGTAAGAGCAAAAATGTCGTCGACTGGGGTTCTTCCCTTTGTCAGGGGTATAGATCTCACTGGCAATGACTTTTCAGTAAGTGCCCAGTGTACAGTATAACGTGTGTTTCTGATAGTGTAAATACATAAGAATGACTTTTACTTCAAAATCATAATGTGTATGGAGAGACAGTTTGTTTTTACTAAATTCTTTTATCAACTTCCTTCGAACTTACGACGACTTCAGCTTCACGGTTCGCAGTTTCAGTCAGTGTTTCTCTCGTAATAGTAATAGTAATAGTAATAGTTAGAGAAGTCTTCTTCGCGTTCACCAGCTGTAAACTCGGTTGTTCGTCCACTTTAGGACGGCAGTCCTGTTCCAGAACCTGAGTGTTGTGTGTACATCTGTTTGACAGATTTGACTAGTGTGTATACTGTATCATGCAGACTGTTGGAGTGTTGGTTCCTTGCCTCTCGGGCAGAGATCGAGATGCACTCCGACTTCTAAGGAATTAGTCGACTGTTACGACATCATGCTTATGGGTAGGCAGTGGGTCTATTCTTGTTTTCCCTATAATAGGGCCCGGAACCCACACGGGAAGTAAATACTGTGTTTTTGTTCATTTAAAAAATATTTTTACTAATACTATTACTGATTATTAGTATTACTGTTAGTGTAACAAAATAATGCATACTGAAATATACATACATATTATAATAATTATTTAAATAAGTATTGAATTCCTTGATATTTAAACTAAAGTTACCCCCCCCCCCAACCCCCTTTTTTAAATTTTCAATTACTGTAGTTAGTCTTTCCTCTTGTGTCGAGTGCGGCACATAGGGCAGAAGTCATGACTCTCCATGCATGGCGGTTCGTTGCAATCTGTTGTAGGTCTTGGATGTTTGAGTGGCTCATGAGCGAGCCTTCCCTGATAATAGTTCTACGTAGAGTTTCCCTTGGTCTTCCACGAGATCTTTTCCCCTGTGGTGTCCAAATGAGGGCTTGGTAAGGAAGTCTTGATTTATCCATTCTAAGGGCGTGGCCGACATAGTTCCAGCGGCTTTTTCGTATAAAATTCTTGCCTGGATTCTTGCCTTATTTGTGTATTGGTTCGGAAATCTGACCATTTGAAATTTAGTATTCTTCTAAGGCATTTATTTTCAAAACTGTCTAATTTTGTGTCTAGAGTTTTCGTTGATTTCCAGCTCTCGCATCCATAGGTTAGTACTGGAATCACACAAGAATAATGTGTATGGAATTACTGTAGAGAATGCATTAATTGCAGAACTATAAATTATAATATGTTTTAGGCTGTCTTTGAACCTCATTACTCATTACAGTCATGCAGTATAGGATGTCAGCAAAGTATAGTGCCGTACAGAATAGGCTGTCAACACAGTGCTATACTATCATACATAATGGGCTGTCAACACAGTTTTATACTAACATACACAATCTGCTGTCATCACAGCACTGTAGTATCATACACATTCAGATTAGGCTGTCTACACAGTACTCTATCACACAGTATAGGCTGTCAACACAGCACAGTATCATACAGTATAGCTTCTCAGAACAGAATATAACATTATAGACTGTCAGTTCAGCACAGTATCATACAGTATAGTTGTCAACACAAGACAGTATACTATAAAGGCTGTCAATACAGCATGGTATCATACAGAATAGGCTGTCAACAGTGGACAGTATCATGCAGTATAGTATGTCAGCACAGTATAGTATCATACCGTATAGGTTGTCAACGCAGGACAGTATCATACTATATAGGCTGTCAACGCAGCACAGTATCATGTCACCACAACACAATATCGTACACACCACATGCTGTCGGTACAGTACAGTTTGATAGATATATCACTATACATGGGCTGTAATTTCCATGTCTGCCTGTAGTACATACATTATACTCTACTCTCCCAAGCGTACGACACATTTTTTTCCCCACAAATATATGGTCTTGCAGTGGTATATCTTGTACAGTAGTAGTCGATTTGTACTTAATGATCTGTTAGAAAATATCCCGTACATGACCTCATTTGGCAGTGTCGGTTCAGGGCAACATAAAATGGATTAAAAAAAATTAAATTAAAAGTTCTTTCTTGCTGTAATAGTTTTTATGATTGTTTTCGCGCTCATTGTATTGCTCTTGTTACATAAGAAATTTCTTTTCCACTAAGATTCAACCACTTGATGTTAGTATGAACAAATCATTCAAAGTTGCCATGAGATGAATTGAAGAGATGAATGAAACCAATGAATGAAAACTTCTGGGGACAATGTGACACTAGCAGGAAGTAAAGAAACATCTATAGGAGAAGTTTGTACTTGGATGATTGTACTGGGATAATGTGAAAATTGTGATCGTTATCAAGTCAATTAAGAAGTTTGCCATTTCATATGTCTCAGATGGAACTGAGGATGAAGCAGTATATGAAGAGAGTGATTCATCATCAGACACAGATGGGTTCAAGCTAGAGAACTATCATATAGATGCATGTTTTAACAGCGATGCGATATTTTCGGGATACTATTCTAAATAAAACCTTAGTTCAATAACTTGATATAGTCACATTATTGGGTGCTTTCCCATAAATTTCTCCCAGGATGACGTCACAGGACAGTCCGATATTTTTGAGAGTTGCAAGAGCGGGTTTTCCGGCTTTCTGATGCTTTAACTACCCCAAAACATCTAGAACTGGGCCTAACTCCAACCCACATGTGTCTCCCACGAGAGAGTGCAACCTAAGTCCCACGACTGCATGCAGCCTAGGTCCCACGACTGCAGACTGCATGCAGCCTATCTACCACCCCTTAAAATATTCGACTATCTGTTTGGGAGGTGGGGGGATGTTGGGATAGAACCTATTTTTGTTGTTTCAAATTGGTGGTCCTAAAATCAAGGTGTGCTTTGCACATGGGATCATCTTGCACTTGGGGAAATACGGTAATACAATCATCTATAAAGATGGAAAGGTGCCAATAATGATAAGACGTAATCACTTTTAACTGCGACACACAGTTTATTACAAAGCTCTACAATGTCATTTATGTTTGCAATTAGAAATCCTTTCCTGACCTTGTGCAAGACATGACAGGATTACGATGGCTGCGCCTGAGTCGCACACGGCTGAAGGAAATTCCTATGGAGCTTGGCTACCTCAACAAACTGGTAAGTGCTTGAAAATATTGCTAGTTTCTACCAGAGCTTAGGATTTCAGAAATTGGTAGGTGCTTGAAAATATAGTTAGTCTCTACCAGAACTTAGACACTTAACCGACTAGTAAGTGCTTAAAAATATAGTTAATTTCTGCCAGAGATTAGACACTCAACAAACTGGTGAAAAAATATAGTTACATTCTACCAGAGCTTGGACACTCAACAAACTGGTAGTTGTTTGAAAGCATGGTTAGATTCTACCAGAGCTTGACTACCTCAACAAACTGGTAATTGTTTGAAAAAACATTTGGATTCTACCGGAGCTTGGCTACCTCAACAAACTGATAATTGTTTGAAAAAACAGTTGGATTCTACCGGAGCTTGGCTACCTCAACAAACTGGTGAATCCTTATAGAACGACTGGAGTCTACCGGAGCTTGGAAACTCAACAAACCATTAACTGAAAACATGACTGGATTCTTCCAGCAAACAGGTAAGTACTTAAAAGTATAGTGAGATTCCAACAGACCTATACCACCTCTTCATCTTTATCATGTTCGTTGGCTGAAAAATCTGGAGGAAATTCTCATTATTCAACAATATCTGGACCCACTTCTGGGTTCACCAGTAGCCTATATTAATGCATTCGGTTATGGGCCCACTCTTGGGGTCACCAGTAGCCTATAACAGCAAGTATTGCTGGAGAGGCCAGACTGGCATGTGGTGAGGCAGATAAATAGTACTGCTATCAAAAGACCCACAAGGTTATATATATAGCAGCCATTGGCACTGACCGACACTGCTAAATATAATCAGTAAAATAACACAGTGGTCAGATAAAGTGTTGGGATCTCACCCTCTCGTCTCGAGTAACTTCACTCATTTGTAGCATTCCGAATAATACACCAAATTCCAATGAACAGTCGAAAACTCGCCAACAGAATAAAATAATAAACAGAATTACTCATAAACGTCACCCATGACCACACACATCCACTCTATCTTACTGACCAAGAGGCACTGACATGGACGGACACGAGTTCACTTTCAGCAGCCGGTCACACCTAGGTCTCACAATACCCATGCAGCTGCTGTTGCCCATTATTCTCAAGAAACATTTGTCTCCGAACCTTCAAGTAACGTGGACCTTTTGCACACGTTTCTGTCATCATCATCATCTAGCCCCTTTACGACTGGCGTGGGCGATCACTCCTTTGACCTCTGGTAGTCTTGGATAAGAAAGTGAGTTCAGCACACACTTTGAAGGAAACCCTGAATTATTCACCTCCTATGACATGCTTGTTGGGGAGGCAGTGAGTCTATTCTTTCTTCCTTACAGAGAGGCCTCGAAACATACATGGGGAGACCTATCTGAACAAACTTGTAAGCACATGAAAGCAGGGCTGGATTCCTCAAGGCTTGATGAGTCCCAGGAAACTTGTAAACATTTGAAAGCACAGCTAGATACACAAATTGTTATCATGTCACCCAGGACATTGTATGTGTTTTATTTTCAATCTTCCTACAGGAGGATCTAGTTGTAGTCCACAATAACATTGAGTCACTGGGAGATCACCTGCCAGCACTTACAGCTCTGCACAGTCTCAACTTTCGCTACAACAAGCTAACAGATGCTGGAATACCTAATCACATTTTCACAGGGAATGACCTTTCTATTGTTGTGAGTATATATTTTTTGTATAGATTCAGGTGGCGGAATGGGTAAGATGCTTACACAGCAACGGTCCATGTTCCATTCTCAGTGGCTACCATCAGTCGGTTTGTTCCCTTTACCATACAATCCTGACATTAAAAAGTCTCATTATTGAGGACAGATCAACAAGGCAGGTCCCAGAAAACCCCCTTCAGCCTCAGGAGAAGTTGTAATCAGTTCACCCATAATGGCTACCCTAGCTGGGTGGAACCTGCAGTCCTGTGTGGGTAAGGATGTTTTCATTAGCAGTATATCTTCCAGCCAGTACAGTTCTCAGGCCAACATGGTTTACACGGTCGACCTCCGGCTCTGCTTCCTTTCTGTCTAAGTGACAGGGCTTGCATGCTTCAAGACTGAAATAGTCACAGCAGATCCCCATGGTGATGGTAAATATTCAGTACCAAAGCAGCATTGTACTCACACTTTAGACTTTTCACACATGCTTTAAATATGAACACTTTTGCCTGCCAGAAGGAAACAAAGATGTCACTGCTTTCCAGATTCTTCTTGCCTTTTTCAAAGCGATCAGTACAAAAATTGTAGTTTGTACAACGACTTAAACTTGTAATATGGGTGCCACATCATTTGCATAATTTTCTGGTAATTGTCTTATGAAGGTAAGGTGATGTGGAAAGGAAGCTGTGTTCCCTCAGCTCATTATAGTGTGTCAGGCTTCAGGCATTAGAAATCGGGTGTATGAGAAAAGTTATCCAGGTGACAAGAAGAGACAAAGTTCGCAGACAGACATGTCATGATCTTGAAACCCAGGCCTTACAAGCTTGAGTGGATCAGTCACAGTTATAATGGTTTGTATGTGTATCCAGAATGGGAAAGAAGTGGCCACCACGGCAGGCATGGGAGACCAAGAAACAGGAAACCATATCCCCCAATAGGACCTAGGGTTCTGTGGGAAGACAACTTCCGACAGTCTGGGACTGACAGAGGACTGGAATAGAACAAAATTAAACAGAAAACTGCTGATAGAGAAGTCTGGCAATCTCTATGGCAAACCTCTACACCCCAGGGTAGAAGAGGAGTGACTAAGTAAGTAAGTATGGTATGTATCGCAAACTGATTGGCTGGTTCTACACCATAGGGTGGTCAATTGATGCATGACAGTGCATTTGTGGTTTCAAAAAAAAAAAAGAAACAAGCAGGTGTGGTTGAAAAATGAGTCCTATACTATAAAAACCACAATAGCCAACAAATGCTGGGGTTGGTTCTGCAACATCTTGTAAAGGATACACAACTAAGTTTTTACTTTTTTATTCTTGCCTTAAAATCTATTATTGTATGTCTGATTGTTGTGCATGTATTTTAGGATCTGAGTCACAACAATCTGAATGAGGTGCCCCCTGAGCTGGAGAATGCTAAATCTGTTCTCGTACTTAACCTCAGCCACAACCAGTGAGTACTTTTCTTATTGTTGTAATATGTCAGTGTTTTCGTTAGATGTTGGCATCTGTGGCTTTAGGGTTGTGAGTGCAGTTTCATAATCCTGACATCCTGACTTTTAAAGTCAGCTGCAGGTGATTTGGTAGCAGACTGCTTTGTATTAATTTTGACAATGGAATGAGCGGTGTCCAGAAATCAGTGGTGAACTACTGAACAAAATATTGCTTAATAAAAACATCCAACAATTAAGAAATGCTTGGCCTGGTCTGCTACATCCTGAAATAGACATGCAGCTAACTTTAAAAAAAAAAAATTTGAAATTGTTTTATATGAATTCTTTTTCTTCAGGTGCACTATCATGGCTATAACCCTCTCTGCCAGGAAGGCTAACCCAGCCAACAAATGCCTGCCTAAGTCAAATGTGTCAGCCAAAAGACACAAATATTGCAGCCGTGTTATAAATGGGCATAACACAGTTACATCTTCAGATGAACGCAGAAGAAGAACCCTCTTCATCATCTGTACTTTGATGAAGTTGATGTTATTTGCCTTTTATCTCCCAGTGCAGCATAGGCCCTCAACCACTTCACCTTTGCCCCATTAGAAGATGAAAGTGAGAAGAAGAATATGGGTTGATCCGCCCAGTTTTATAATAGGGTACCAGAGACATTATTGTGAAAGTAAAGATGGCTTATGTAATAACTTGTCACCTGCCCTTTATATGCTGTTCAGCACAACAATATAAACTAAATGCTCTGTCTTATTCTTCTTCTTATAGTCCATACTGTGTCCAACTGGTAGTCATTCTCTTTCCACAGACTTCTGTCTCAAGCACTTTTCAGTTATTTCTGACACAGAAAATCTTCCATGCCATGCTGTCAAACTGTCCAGCATCTTCTCACTCTGTCTTCCTCTGTTCCTAGTCTCCTCTAGCTTTCCCGCCGTCACGAGGTACTCAAAACTTCTCCTTCTCATAATGTTACTAAAGAATAAAGATTGTCTCCTTATGTGTGGGTTTTCATTTCTCTTCGAATTCTGGTCAGAAATGGAGGATAGGCATGGCAGAGTGTTAAGCTTCGAAGTTATTATTGCTTCCGATAGTGCTTTGCTAATGTAGTTTCCACAAATGAACAGTAGTCTGCAGATTTTGCTTCCTGAGCTACTGAGTTAAATGCTTGGTGCAGCCCTGTGAGCTGTGTTTTTAATGTGGAATACTTTTCATTTGTACAGCGGTTGAATCATGGTATTCAGTATGGACGGTAGCCGGTTTACCTGTGAGATGGTGAAATATACAATAATTCTGCTTGTGTATAGCCACTTAACATTTCCGACCACTTCAGTCAATAACAAACTGCATTTCTGGTGGTAACTGTTGGCTTTGGCACCTCTAGCAACTGCCATATGCATTTACTGCGTGCAAATATTTCTAGATTGATCCGGGATTAATTGTTTGTTCACCAGTTTTCCAAATGGGAAAGTGAGGGACATTTCATTTGATTTTTCACTGGCACAGGAACGGAGCAAAATTATGGAGTGACCCAATTGCAGGAAAGTTGAAACTTCGACTAAGACTAATCACTTCTCTTCGTAAGTTAATGTCTTTCAAGACGTCTTTATTACTCTTATTATCTGTCCATGGTGTTCTCATCATTCACTGAAAACCCACTTCTCTCCTGCTTCCACATAATTTGTTTACTATTCGGGTAACTGTCAGGATTTACTTCCAAATATCCCCCTGTGTGGGTTCCGGGGCCGTATTAAAGGGAAAACAGGAAAAGACCCACTGCCTGCCCAAAAGCATGTCGTAAGAGTCGACTAATTGGGAGTTTCTTTCAAAGTCGAAATGCATCTGCCTGAAAGGCAAGGAACCAACAGTCTGCACACAAATGTGTCAGATCTGTCAAACGGATGCACGCGCAACAGTCAGGTTCTGGGACAGGACTGCAGTCCAGAAGTGGATGAACAACTAGAACTTTCCACCATAGTTTACAACTGGTGAATGCAAAGAAGAAGACTTCCAAATATCAGGATTTGCTCTACACTGAATCTCTAAATAGCAAGTAAGCAGTGCTGTATATTTTGTTTTCTATAGGATTGAGATGATCCCAAACCAGCTGTTCATCAACTTAACAGATCTGATATTTGTAGACCTGAGCAATAATAATTTGGGTTAGTAGTCTGTTACTTGCAGTATAGTTATTGATCTGGTTTTGTTATTGTTGATCAGACTCTTGTTGTATGTAACCATTTATGAGACATTATGGTAATGTTTAACTAGTGGGTGTGGGTCATGGACTCTTACTTGAGGGGCTGCTTGGTCTCGAAGCATGGTGTCTGCCTCGAGTACCAGAGGTTCCGGGTTCAGTCCCCGGTAAGGGCTGGGAATTTTTTTCATGTTGACTTGGACTTCTAGTAATTCCCCTGGTCTCTGGGTAGTAAGATTGGAAGCCCGTATGCATTGTTGAACACGTAAAAAAATCCGCTTGGCGGTTGGAAATAAAAAAGAGTAGCCTAACAGCGCAGCCCAGGCAAAATTTGGAGTTGAAAATCTACCCAAAGTATTTCAGGATCCTTGCCAGTGCTACACAGCCTGAGCACTGTGCTGAGCTTCTTCGGACTCAGACTTGAGTTAGAAGAAGAACAGAGCACTCATGGGTTACTACCCGTGCGCCATGATGTTGATCCGTTGTTCAAACCTTCAAACCCACTCGATCATTGAAGACAAATCATAGCTTTTGAATTGAAATACTCCAGAAACATTCTTAGAATCCCATGTGTTAAGAAGAAGAAACCATTGACATCTACATTATCTGAAAATTGAGGTGAACTGGCTCATAAACAGCATCCTATCCTGAAAGCTGAGGTATTTTGGCCATGTTAATTAAACGTCATAGTGGTCTGGAGAAGAAAAAAAAACAGTGATGGGGGGGGGGGGGGGGTGGTAGTTTCTGGAAGGAAAAGCAGTTGACCAGCCTCCACAAAGATGGGTACAAGACGTTGAAGATTAATTGGCTATGAAAGCACACATGGCTGGAGGAGAATCGGCTAGAGAAAGAGATACTTGTCAGACGTGCCGTGATGAGAGTAACATTCTGGATAGAACCTGCTGTCTGATGATGAGAGCAGAGCAGACTCTGGGGCCCTGGCTCAAGGAGGGGGGGGGGGGGGGAGGTGTAAGAAAAACATCATCATCTCAAATTAGTCAATGCTTGTGCCAAAGAAACAGGCTTTCTGCTTACATATGCACCCGTCACAAACATACAGGCATGTATACACACTACACATACACACTGTATGTAAGCCAAGTATTGTTAAACTTATGCCATAGAAGCATTCTTAGCATTAACACACATGTGCACATACAAACATATAGTTTAGCCAACAATAGTTAAACTTGCTATAGAAGCACTGTTCCCACTAGCACATGTACTCATATTAGCACACAAAATTGTGTGGTAATTTAGTCAACTATAGCAATACTTGCACTGCTTTAGAAGCAGTGTTCCCACTAGTACATGTACTCATACTAGCACACAAGCAGTTATGAACTGTCAGAGAAACTCCCAAAATTTTTCTCTCTCTCTCTTTCTTCTTTTCTCTCTTTCTTTCTCCTTTTCTCTTTCTCCTTTTCTCTCCCCCTCTCTCTTTCACCTTCTCTCTCTTTCTCACTCTCTCTCACACACACACATGCACACATTGGGTACTTCAGCCAGCTATAGTATAATCATACTTATTACCTGCCCTTTCCTCACAGAAACTCTTCCCCCGCAAATGCGGAGGCTGACCAGTCTTCAAACTTTAATCCTGGACAACAACCCTCTCATTCATGCTCAGCTCAGGTAAACAACCTCACTTCCATATTATCTTCTTCTGATGTAATTCTCTAAAATATATATACCACTCAGAGCAGGGGTTCTCAACCTTCCTAACGCCGTGACCCTTTAATACAGTTCCTAATGTTGTGGCCACACCCAACCATACAGTTATTTTCATCGCTACTTCATAACTCCAATGAATATGTGTTTTGCGATGGTCTTTGGCGGCCCTGTGAAAGGGTTGTTTGACTAAAAAAAAAAGATCGCGAATCACAGGTTGAGAACGGCTACCCTAAAGTTAATATCGCAAAGGTCAAGTAAATTGCATTAGTTTTATCCATTATCGCTTCGTATCTTCCCACAGAATGGTTAGCCGCCTGCTAAGAGCCTTGTAGAAAGCATGAACACCTTAGCTCCAGTGACGATCCCTGGGCATCTCATTAGAAATTGCATTCATGAACCAAAAGATGCATCCATGAAATTATCCTATGACCTTCATAACGCGAAGCAGCTTCACCATGGAGACCCCCAAAGTATCAAAATAACACCACCCAACCATGAACTGGTGATTTTTTGTTTCCTGGTTAAGGGGAAGGCAGGAATGCTAGAGGAAATCATCAGATGATGGATATCGAACAGGATTCCGACCTTGGAGAGAGACAGAAAGTGCTGGAGATTTACTGCAGTCTATCTTTGTAGTCATCACAGCCTGAATATTGAAGAAGACTGGCTCATAAACAGTACGAGTTCTTGTAAACATAAGGGTCTCCATGGCAAATAGCTCACCTGTTTGTCTCACATTTTGAAGGTTGTGGGTTCATTTCACTGCTACGTCTGTCGGTTTGAGGGCAAACTTTTTATGGAGACCCCTAAGGATGAATGCTGGAGCTAGGATGTTCATGCTTTGGCAGGCAGCTAGTTGTTCTGAGAGAGACTGAGCCATTTGGAATAAAACCCGGTATCCTCTTCACACAGCCATATTAAATGCCGTAATCATTTAGAGAGAACAGTACTAAAGGGTATGCTTGCTTGAAAAGGAAGGGGTTGAACAGCAGGACATGGACACAGGAAATCAAGTAAACATTCTACGGTAAGAGTGATGGTCTGAAAAGTGCCTGTTACGTGATGTTGATCTTTAGTGTACAGATGATAATTGATATGATGACCCAGAGAGCTGTGATGTACGAAGTTCATTAAAATTGAACATGATATATGCAGATCAGACTAAACGAGACACAAACCTCCTGCCTTCCTGGTTGTCTTGGGTACTTCTAAAATCTGGAGAGAGTAAACCTTACAGAAAGGCCTGTCATGATGACTTTTATTAATTTCAGAAATTTGTCTCAGTAATCATTTTATTATATAGCTATTTGTTAATGTAGCTATTTGTTAATATCACTAATACTCTAAACAGCTTGTGAAACAAATGTAACTTTTTTCATGTTGCAAATAAAGTTTTGATCCCAGGCTGCATGTTTGGACACATCTGTTGTCTTCTTCTTTTTCTTCTTTATTCTTGTTCTGCAGTTCAGCTTTAGGTTTTAAAGAGGCATTGGGTTAGAGCCTTGGTATGTGCTACCTAGATTCTGGTATTGATGGCCTCAGATATTCTGTCTTGCTTGTGAGGTCAGCCACTAGTTGCACTTCCATTGTGTCTGTGAGAGGGCTGTCTGTGGTGCACTTTTTGGTGGCTGGCCATAATGGTTGAGTACACAGTACCAACCAGTCTTTGTGGTTGGCATGTGCCAACAACCCAAAAAATCCAAGTTCGTTTAGGTCAGTGTTTGGGTAAACTAGCCTACCTTGGCACTGTTTGACATGTCCTTTTCTTTGCCTTCTTTATTCACCCTTAAAAAAGGCAATTGGCATGTTGTATTGTGGTTTACAGCAAGGCTGCGGCTGAATTCATCCGAGTTCAGCAAACCCTTAAATTAGTCATCTTGCATCTCATGCTTTTAAATGGGCAGTTGGTCTGTTCTTCCCCCTAGAGCCTATATGTGGGAGGAGATAGTGCGGTAGCTGTTTTGGTCTATTCTTCCCCCTAGAGCCTATATGTGGGAGGAGATAGTGCGGTAGCTGTTTTGGTCTGTTCTTCCCCCTAGAGCCTATATGTGGGAGGAGATAGTGCGGTAGCTGTTTTGGTCTATTCTTCCCCCTAGAGCCTATATGTGGGAGGAGATAGTGCGGTAGCTGTTTTGGTCTGTTCTTCCCCCTAGAGCCTATATGTGGGAGGAGATAGTGCGGTAGCTGTTTTGGTCTGTTCTTCCCCATAGAGCCTATATGTGGGAAGAGATAGTGCTGTAGCTGTTTTGGTCTGTTCTTCCCCCTAGAGCCTATATGTGGGAGGAGATAGTGCGGTAGCTGTTTTGGTCTGTTCTTCCCCATAGAGCCTATATGTGGGAAGAGATAGTGCGGTAGCTGTTTTGGTCTGTTCTTCCCCCCCCCCCCCTAGAACCCATATGTGGGAGGAGATAGTGCGGTAGCTGTTTTGGTCTATTCTTCCCCCTAGAACCTATATGTGGGAGGAGATAGTACGGTAGCTGATTTGGTCTATTCTTCCCCCTAGAACCTAAATGTGGGAGGAGATAGTACGGTAACTGATTTGGTCTATTCTTCCCCCTAGAACCTATATGTGGAAGGAGATAGTGCGGTAGCTGTTTTGGTCTGTTCTTCCCCCTAGAACCTATATGTGGGAGGAGATAGTACGGTAGCTGATTTGGTCTGTTCTTCCCCATAGAGCCTATATGTGGGAGGAGATAGTACGGTAGCTGTTTTGGTCTATTCTTCCCCCTAGAACCTATATGTGGGAGGAGATAGTACAGTAGCTGATTTGGTCTATTCTTCCCCCTAGAACCTATATGTGGGAGGAGATAGTGCGTTAGCTGTTTTGGTCTATTCTTCCCCCTAGAACCTATATGTGGGAGGAGATAGTACGGTAACTGATTTGGTCTATTCTTCCCCCTAGAACCTATATGTGGGAGAAGATAGTACGGTAGCTGATTTGGTCTTTTCTTCCCCCTAGAACCTATATGTGGGAGGAGATAGTACGGTAGCTGATTTGGTCTATTCTTCCCCCTAGAACCTATAAGTGGGAGGAGATAGTACGGTAGCTGATTTGGTCTGTTCTTCCCCATAGAACCTATATGTGGGAGGAGATAGTACGGTAGCTGATTTGGTCTATTCTTCCCCCTAGAACCTACATGTGGGAGGAGATAGTACGGTAGCTGTTTGAAATTATGTAACCTGATTTTCACTATATATTTTCATTAGGCAACTTCCAGTACTGGCAGCTCTTCAGACTTTGAGGATGAAAAACACTCAGAGAACTCCAAACAACTTCCCGACTGGTCTGGAGACTCTCACCAACCTACAGGGTATCTCATTGTTTGTTTTTGTTTTCTGATAACAATGTGTTGTATATATTATTTTATATTGGTTATTTCCCATGTGGGTTCCGGGGCGCCATCATGGGGAAAACAAGAATAGACCACTACCTCACCAACAAGCGTGTCGTTGGAGTCAACTAATTAGGAGTTTCCTTTGAAGTCATAGTGTATCTGCTCGATCGGCAAGGAACAGCCAACTGCACACAAATAGGCCTGTAAAACAGATGCACATGCAAAACTCAGGCCCTGGCACAAAACCAAAGTCCAAATGGACGGACAACCAGGACTTTCTGCCGGAGCTTACAGCCGGTGAACGAAGAAGAAGATACTGGTTATTCTTTCTCTTATCTGGGAGCAGTAGCTTAGGGGCTCAATGGTAGCCTCCTGAAGGGTAACTTTGTGACTGTTGATTTGATTGATGTATTACTTTGTGCTTTGTTTTGATTACTTGATGTGTAATGTTGGGGGTGTTGGTTTAGATTATGTATAACTTTGAGCTTAGATGACTAACTGATGTGTAACATTGTGGTTTTTAGTTTAACTTATGTTTAACATTTTGATGTGTTGGTTAACGGATGTGTAACACTGGT
Organism: Candidula unifasciata; assembly: GCA_905116865.2. Lineage (NCBI taxonomy): Eukaryota > Metazoa > Mollusca > Gastropoda > Stylommatophora > Geomitridae > Candidula > Candidula unifasciata. The sequence goes on from CAJHNH020004159.1 coordinate 17,243, forward strand.
TGTTTGTTGGTTTCACCCTACCAGACCTGGGGCCCCGAACCTGTCCCCTTTACCTGGGCATTGAAAAGACAAAACAAACTTGATATAGGAAAATGTTAGTTACATGCAAACAATTGGTTAGAATAAGATGGAACTTGGAGACCTTGTATAAAATTAGTCTACCTCCTATCTAATATTCCACCTGTGTGTGCCAATCCACCCAGCAGGATGAGCTTTGTTTCACACAGAGGTACTTCTTGCAAAGTGTCTTTCACTGTGGCATCCTTGAAATCTTTGGCATTGTAGGAGTTGGGCTTTGCTATGTACTATTGGTGGGCCTGGAGATTGGTTTTCTCTGTCAAATTTTGCCAGAAAATATCATCCCAAAACAATGATAACAAGTCAGTCATTTCACTCTCCTCTGTGATAGATCTGGGAATGTTCACTGGGCCTTTTGCATGTGAAATTCCGATCTGTATTTGGTGATACAAAATTCCTTGTCCAAGCTTCCTCACCATCTAGATCTCCCCCATCAGCTGTTTGAGGGACACACCCCTCTTCTCTTACTGTCGATCTGGCTCTACATCTATTCTATGAGGTTAAGAATTCTCCTCATCACGTGAGCTCTCACAGTCTGTATCACTTGAACTGGAAATGTATTCTTGATGAAATTCTGACTCCTCAGAGTCTGAATCAACCAAAGTATCGATCACCTGTTGGACTGTGAAAAGTCTAGACCTGCTTCACTTTTCTGTTGAAGTTCTTGGTTCATCAGCTGCTCGTTTCAATATGAATTTTTTCACCTTTAACCACACACTGAATTCATTCATATTGGGGCAGACATTTTCAATGGTTGACCATGAGGTTTGACCACCATTGGTTGGTTAGTTTTAGTTTGTGATGCATGTTTTTTACTTACTAGGCAAAGTACCGAAAATTAGGTACAGCAGTATAGCAGCAGATTAGGAAACTACGAAAAAATCGGTTCAGCTGTCTGTCAGGGTTAACTAATGTATAACATTTTTTGTGTTTTGTTGGTTAACAGATGTGTAACATTTTGGTTTGTTGGTTTATTGATGTGTAACATTGTGGTTTGTTGGTTAACTACAAAGTCATTGTAGGTTGTGGGTTATCAGATGTGTAACATTGTGGTTTGTTGGCTAACTGATGTATAACATTGTGATTTGCTGGTTTAACTAATGTATAACATTGTTGTTTGTTGGCTAACTGATGTGTAACATTGTGGCTTATTGGTTAACTGATGTTTAACATTGTGGCTTATTGGTTAACTGATGTTTAACACTCGTTTGTTGGCTAACTGATGTGTTACACTGGTTTATTGGCTAACTGATGTGAAACAGTGTGGTTTGTTGGCTAAATGATGTGAAACGCTGTGGTTTATTGGTTTAATTGATGTGTACCTCTATGGTTTGTTTGGTTTATCTGATAAATACCACTGGTTTGTTGCTTACAAGTATAAAATTGTGGTTTGTTGGTTAATGGATATAACATTGTGGTTTGTGGGTTAACTGGTGTGTAACATTGTGATTTATTAGTTAAGTGATGTGTAACATTGTGGTTTACTAGTTAAACTGTAAGTTTCTGATGTATATCTTCTGATTTTTTGCAGATGTTGACTTGTCCTACAACAGCCTAAACCGTATCCCTGAGGCCTTGTACAAAGTCAAGTCCCTCAAGCGTCTGAATGTCAGCAATAATGAAATCACAGAAGTATCTGTTTTGATTGGTGAGCTTTTTTAGAACTGACTATTTTGATTGATGGGCATTATTCCAACAGTTTCGATTGGTGAGCTTCTTTAGAAATGTCTGTCTATAACTTTTTTTTTTTTTTATTGTTTGGAGCTTTGTCACAACCATTTTGATTGGTGAGCTTTGTCACAATTTTTTTAAATGGTTAAGCTTTGTCACAGCCATTTTGATTGATGAGCTTTGTCACAAATGTTTTGCTGAGCTTTTTTAATAGTGTCTGTTTTGATTGATAAGCTTCTTTAGAACTATCTATTTTTTATTTATGGATTCTTTAGAACTACTTTATTTATTTGGTGATCTTTGTCAGAAGCATGTTTTGATTGGTGAGCATTGTCAGAAGCATGTTTTGATTGGTGAGCTTTGTCAGAAGCATGTTTTGATTGGTGAGCTTTTTCAGAAGCATGTTTTGATTGGTGAGCTTTGTCAGAAGTATGTTTTGATTGGTGAGCTTTGTCAGAAGTATGTTTTGATTGGTGAGCTTTGTCAGAAGTATGTTTTGATTGGTGAGCTTTGTCAGAAGCATGTTTTGATTGGTGAGCTTTGTCAGAAGTATGTTTTGATTGGTGAGCTTTGTCAGAAGCATGTTTTGATTGGTGAGCTTTGTCAGAAGCATGTTTTGATTGGTGAGTTTCTTTAGAATTGTGCAAATCTAGTGAACTATAAAGAATAACTGGAGAAATACAGCAAAATTATAACTTTAATATACACATATTTTAGTTAGAATGATCTCTCTTTTTTTTTTTGGGGGGGGGGGGGGGGGGGAAATAAAACACACAAAACTGTGCCAGTACTTCAGATACTTTAGGTTTCAGTTAAATAGTTGACAGATGCCTAGGTAGAGCTATTCAGGGTCATTGAGACAGGAGATAGCGGTTCAGGGAAAGTTAATCAGGTTTCACCAAAATAGTAGCTGAAGGCTTAGAGAGAGTTAGTTAGGTTTCACAGAAATAGTTGATGAAAGCTTAGAGAGAGTTAATGAGGTTTCACAGAAATAGTAGATGAAGGCTTAGAGAGAGTTAGTCAGGTTTCACTGAAATAGTAGATGAAGGCTTAGAGAGAGTTAGTTAGGTTTCACAGAAATAGTTGATGAAAGCTTAGAGAGAGTTAATGAGGTTTCACTGAAATAGTAGATGAAGGCTTAGAGAGAGTTAATGAGGTTTCACAGAAATAGTAGATGAAGGCTTAGAGAGAGTTAATGAGGTTTCACAGAAATAGTAGCTGAAGGCTTAGAGAGAGTTAGTTAGGTTTCACAGAAATAGTAGATGAAAGCTTAGAGAGAGTTAATGAGGTTTCACAGAAATAGTAGATGAAGGCTTAGAGAGAGTTAATGAGGTTTCACTGAAATAGTAGATGAAAGCTTAGAGAGAGTTAATGAGGTTTCACAGAAATAGTAGATGAAGGCTTAGAGAGAGTTAGTTAGGTTTCACAGAAATAGTAGATGAAAGCTTAGAGAGAGTTAATGAGGTTTCACAGAAATAGTAGATGAAGGCTTAGAGAGAGTTAATGAGGTTTCACTGAAATAGTAGATGAAAGCTTAGAGAGAGTTAATGAGGTTTCACTAAAATAGTAGATGAAAGCTTAGAGAGAGTTAATGAGGTTTCACTGAAATAGTTGATGAAGGCTTAGAGAGAGTTAATGAGGTTTCACCAAAATAGTAGATGAAGGCTTAGAGAGAGTTAGTCAGGTTTCACTGAAATAGTTGATGAAGGCTTAGAGAGAGTTAATGAGGTTTCACTGAAATAGTAGATGAAGGCTTAGAGAGAGTTAGTCAGGTTTCACTGAAATAGTAGATGAAGGCTTAGAGAGAGTTAGTTAGGTTTCACAGAAATAGTTGATGAAAGCTTAGAGAGAGTTAATGAGGTTTCACTGAAATAGTAGATGAAGACTTAGAGAGAGTTAATCAGGTTTCACTGAAATAGTAGATGAAGGCTTAGAGAGAGTTAGTTAGGTTTTCACAGTAAAATAGTTGATGAAAGTTTAGAGAGAGTTAATGAGGTTTCACTGACTAATAGAAGATGAAAGGCTTAGAGAGAGTTAATCATTCTTGTTTCTTCTCTGAAATAGTAGATGAAGGCTTTGGAACCTCTCTAGAGTTCAATCCACTGTTTCACTAATAAATAGTAGGTCTCTGAAACTTAGAGTTTCTACTTGTGACATGTTGTTCTTATCACTGAAAATAGTAGATGAAGATTAGTTAGAGAGAGTCCAAGTTGTATTTCAGGTTTCACGCTCTTCTAAAGTTGATCCACTGTGCCTCTCTTTCTGTCTCTAAACTTCACTCCACTATGCCTCTTTTTCTGTCTCTAAACTTCACTCCACTGTGCCTCTTTTTCTGTCTCTAAACTTCACTCCACTGTGCCTCTTTTTTTCTTTACTCACTATTGGTTTTAAACTTAAACTCCACTGTGCCCTCTTTTTCTGTCTCTAAACTTTACTCCACTATGCCTCTTTTTCTGTCTCTCTAAACTCTTTTCTGTCTCTAAACCTGTGCCTCTTTTTCTGTCTCTAAACTTCACTCCACTATGCCTCTTTTTCTGTCTCTAAACTTCTGTCCACTGTGCCTCTTTTTCTGTCTCCTCTCTAAACTCTCTGTTCACTGTGCCCTCTTTTTTTCTGTCTCTAAACTTTCACTCCACTGTGCCTCTTTTTTCTGTCTCTAAACTTGTCTCTAAAACTCCACTGTGCCTGTTTTTCTGTCTCTAAACTTCACTCCACTGTGCCTCTTTTTTCTGTCTCTAAACTTCACTCCACTGTGCCTCTTTTTCTGTCTCTAAACTTCACTCCACTGTGCCTCTTTTTCTGTCTCTAAACTTCACTCCACTGTGCCTCTTTTTCTGTCTCTAAACTTCACTCCACTGTGCCCTTTTTTCTGTCTCTAAAACTTCACTCCACTGTGCCTCTTTTTCTGTCTCTGTCACTCCACTGTGCCTCTTTTTCTGTCTCTAAACTTCACTCCACTGTGCCTCTTTTTCTGTCTCTAAACTTTTTCTGTGGCCTGTTTTTCTGTCTCTAAACTCACTCCACTGTGCCTCTTTTTTCTGTCTCTAAACTTCACTCCACTGTGCCTGTCTCTTTTTCTGTCTCTAAACTTCACTCCACTGTGCCTCTTTTTTCTGTCTCTAAACTTCAGTCCACTGTGCCTCTTTTTTCTCTGTCTCTAAACTTCTGTAAACCACTGTGCCTCTTTTTCTGTCTCTAAACTTCACTCCACTGTGCCTGTTTTTCTGTCTCTAAACTTCACTCCACTGTGCCTCTTTTTCTGTCTCTAAACTTCTGTCCACTGTGTCTCTAAACTTCACTCCACTGTGTGCCTGTTTTTCTGTCTCTAAACTTCAGTCCACTGCGCCTGTTTTTCTGTCTCTAAACTTCTGTCCACTGTGCCTGTTTTTCTGTCTCTAAACTTCTGTCCACTGTGCCTCTTTTTCTGTCTCTAAACTTCACTCCACTGTGCCTCTTTTTCTGTCTCTAAACTTCTGTCCACTGTGCCTCTTTTTTCTGTCTCTAAAACTTCATGGCGCATGTTTTTCTTCACTGTGCCTTGCCTGTTTTTCTTTTTTCTGTCACTCTAAACTTCTGTCCACTGTGCCTCTGTTTTTTGTCTGTCTCTAAACTTCACTCCACTGTGCCTCTTTTTCTGTCTCTAAACTTCACTCCACTGTGCCTCTTTTTCTGTCTCTAAACTTCACTCCACTGTGCCTCTTTTTTCTGTCTCTAAACTTCTGTCCACTGTGCCTCTTTTTCTGTCTCTAAACTTCAGTCCACTGTGCCTCTCTTTTTCTATCTCTAAACTTCAGTCCACTGTGCCTCTTTTTCTATCTCTAAACTTCAGTCCACTGTGCCTCTTTTTCTGTCTCTAAACTTCAGTCCACTGTGCCTCTTTTTCTGTCTCTAAACTTCACTCCACTGTGCCTCTTTTTCTGTCTCTAAACTTCACTCCACTGTGCCTCTTTTTCTGTCTCTAAACTTCACTCCACTGTGCCTCTTTTTCTGTCTCTAAACTTCACTCCACTGTGCCTCTTTTTCTGTCTCTAAACTTCACTCCACTGTGCCTCTTTTTCTGTCTCTAAACTTCACTCCACTGTGCCTCTTTTTCTGTCTCTAAACTTTACTCCACTGTGCCTCTTTTTTCTGTCTCTAAACTTCACTCCACTGTGCCTCTTTTTCTGTCTCTAAACTTCACTCCACTGTGCCTCTTTTTCTGTCTCTAAACTTCACTCCACTGTGCCTGTTTTTCTGTCTCTAAACTTCACTCCACTGTGCCTGTTTTTCTGTCTCTAAACTTCACTCCACTGTGCCTCTTTTTTCTGTCTCTAAACTTCTGTCCACTGTGCCTCTTTTTCTGTCTCTAAACTTCTGTCCACTGTGCCTGTTTTTCTGTCTCTAAACTTCACTCCACTGTGCCTGTTTTTCTGTCTCTAAACTTCACTCCACTGTGCCTCTTTTTCTGTCTCTAAACTTCAGTCCACTGTGCCTGTTTTTCTGTCTCTAAACTTCACTCCACTGTGCCTCTTTTTCTGTCTCTAAACTTCACTCCACTGTGCCTCTTTTTTCTGTCTCTAAACTTCTGTCCACTGTGCATGTTTTTCTGTCTCTAAACTTCAGTCCACTGCGCCTGTTTTTCTGTCTCTAAACTTCTGTCCACTGTGCCTGTTTTTCTGTCTCTAAACTTCAGTCCACATTGCCTCTTTTTCTATCTCTAAACTTCTGTCCACTGTGCCTCTCTTTTTCTTCTTATTCTCTGGTCCTCTTATGCTTTTCAGCTTCAGGTTTTGTAGAGGCAACCGGTGCAAACTTTGGTATGTGCTATGTAAATGCTCATGTTTATAGGCCTCACATATTCCATCTGTCCATTGTTTGGGTGGTCGACCTCTAGATCTGTAACATGACATAACTTGTGGAGGGCTGCATGGTCACGAGGCATGGCATCAGCCTTGAGTGCTGGAGGTCCCTGGTTCAGGCCCCGGTGAAGGCTGGGATTTTTTCACATGGACTTCTAATAATGTTCTCAGATATCTGGGTAGTAAGATCGGATGCCCGTGTGTATTATTGCGTACGTTAAAAAAAATCCTTGGCAGTTGGAAATCGAAAAGAGTAGCTTAACTGCGCTGCCCTGGCAAAATTTGGAGTTCAAAATCTACCTAAAGTATTTTAGTATCCTCGCTGCTGCTACAGAGTTTGTGTACTTTGCTGAGATTCTTCGGATTTATGGGTTACTACCCTTGGGCCACGATGTTGATCAGTTACATAAACCAAAACATTATATAACTGGGCTATGTGCACTATCTGATTGTAGTCTTGAAACAAAACCAAACCATTTGATTATCTGCCTCTCTTTTTATCTCTAAACTTTAATCAGTCTGCTTTGCTTTGTATCTCTAAACTTTGGTCCACTCAATCCCTTTTTCTGTCCCTAAACTTCAGTCCCTCTTTCTATCTCTAAACTTCAGTACACTGCTTCTCTTTCATTCTCTATATTTCATTCCACTTTGCTTCTCTTTCAGTCTACTCTTCCAGTATATTTCAAGCTTCTCTGTATTTCAGTCCACTCTACATAAGCTGTCATCACTGAAGAAACTTTACGTGAATGGCAACCAGCTTGACTTTGAGGGCATCCCAGCGAGCATTGGCAAGCTTCCCAACCTGGAAGTCTTCAGTGCGTCCAACAATAACATAGAAATGATACCTGAAGGTCTTGCTAGGTATGGCCAGTTTATCTTCAGAATTCACCTTACTGGTGCACAAGTACATTTTTCACTTATTCGTTGCATAGCTTAAGTGTTTGTATGTTAAACAGATGATTGTCTGCCATCGTGAAGATTTTGGGCTCAAGTCTGTATTTAGACATACTTTTTAATTGACATAGCTCAATCTAGCATAGGTGGTGCTGTGATTACTGTCACAGGTGTGAGGGAAAGTTAAGGTCATTGTGAGGTGTATAAGGAGATACCTCCTTACCTCGCTTTGAGCATCAGCAGGCTCAGTGCTGATTTTAAGCATCTTTATGCAAGACTCCTGTCACATGTCCTTGTCGTGCTCTGCGAATAATAGGCCATGTCAGCCTAAACTGAGCTGGCAGGGGATCTTGAGGTTGGTGGCTCCCCAGAGATGCTGTGTCCAGACATTCTGTGGCATTCTTCAGTCTGACCCCATTTACATCACTCGAACGAATAATAAAGAAGAAGAAAAATCCAGGGTGAAGTGGGTTGACATTCAGCATCAAGTGCGAATTGGTCTTAAAAATATGAGTCTAACACCATATACTGATGTGTGAAAAGGGTCTTTTCCTTAACTTTTACATATATTAAAAATATTTCTGTGACCGGAAGCTCCGGTATTGTGTCGCTTTTGTCCTGTAACTGGGATAAATATATTCTTCAAAACTTACCTGCTGTGTTTCATGTACCTGTGTAGAATATGTTCTATAAAAATGGTTTTTGGCAACTGGTGGGTTACAGAGTCAAAAATAAGACCATCTTCCCTCTGTTGTGTCTCTGCCTTGGAGTGTAAGAAGGGCTTATAGTGACCTCCAAGAGCGGTAGTTAGTTACTGGCGGGGTCTCTCAGTGTCAGACAGTTCAAAGGGTAGGAGCCAGAGATGGGGAGCCATCGCCATAAATGTTTTTGGTCATGGCATCTTGTGATGGACAGATTGGAGACGTTCCAGATAGAGGGCATTACAGAAAGAAGAACTCTTGGTGGTGGTTGTGGTGATTTCAGTCACAGAGATGAGGAAAATCTAAATTAACAGTTATGAGCCGTAGGTGATCCCTGCATGCTCCCTCACTGTGGATGTATGCAGGTTTTACAGAATCTTATGCTAGATTTCTACCATGTGTAAACCACATGTGCTATTTTAAGGGTGTGAACTGAACTGATAGAGGATCTCTCAGAAGACATTGAGAGAAACAGTGGTGCTTTATTAATATCCTACCCTTAGATGTCGTCACAGGACAGTCCAACATTTTAGGGGGTTGTAAGACTGGGTTTCCCGGCTTTCTGCTGCTTTTAATGACCCCAAAACATCTGGAACTGGCCTTAACCCCAACCCACCTACGTCCCACGAGAGAGGGCAGCCTAGGCCCCACGACTGCATGCAGCCTATCTGTCACCCCCTGAAATATTATACTGTCATGTGACCTGTGGATTTCCCCTGTTTGGGGTAAGATATTAATAAAGCACCGAAACAGTGACCAGAACTTGTGTGAACTAGTTAAATTTAGGTCAGTCTGGACTAATAACATGGGACCAGGGAAGTTTATAGGACGGCTACTGGTTTTTGATACTTCATGTTATGAGAAGAAGGAAACTGGAACATGTTATCATCACTGGAAAGATTTAAGGGAAAAGAGACAGAGGAAAAAAGTGCAAGAAGAATCTTGACAGCCTTTTTTCATTACATGGAGGGGCATCAACACAGGAATTAATACATGTTGTTGAAGATCACAGATTGTGGAGAGGCATGATTGCCCACACCATTCGGCAAGGCACTTGATAATGGTGATAATAATGATGGTCTTGATAAAGACCACATCTCTCATCAGTTTTCATTTTGTCCATACAAATGTCCAGCATGTCATGGAAAGGGTCCCTACATCTTCTTGACTTTGAACCCCTCACTTCCGCAGGTGTGGCAAACTAAAGAAACTTGTGCTCAATGGAAATCGGCTGATCACTTTGCCAGATATACTGCATCTGTTACCAGAACTAGAGGTGAGTCTTGTCATTTATTGTTTGTGTCAAAGTAGGAATAAGAGGATACTTACTTTTTGGTGAATAAAAATGGGCTAGCGGCTTGTTTTTAATTCAGTATGTTTTAACTGCATTAAAGATCTATGTTGACAACTTGAAAGTATGTTTCAGTTCTTAATCCTGTTTGCCTTAAGCAGTCAGATTTAATATTCTTTTGTCAAATTAATGTCTTTTTATTCAAACAGGTCTGCTGAGGTATCAAAATAGATCTGTGACTGTGTTTACCTTAACTGTTATTCTTGACCGGTTTTATTGTTAGTCTGTAACTGTCCACTTGTTTTACTGGTACTGTAGTTGTTCAGGTTCTGTCTTGACTCCCTGATTGTACGAGGCATTCATGGGTACTTTATTTATAACTTACCACTGACGTCACGACAACATCACGGGAGACATTCCCAATAAATTCTAGGGTGTTCAGGTTGTAGTTTCTCGCGATTTCTCTACAGTAAAGTTTAGGGTAAGGGTTAGGGTTAAAAGACACTAGATGAACACTTAAAAACAGCACCACACAACAGCACACTTGCACCCCTTGAAATAATGGACTGTCAGCTCAGCTGTGGATTTCCCACGGGGATTTCCTGTTTGGGGTACGTTATAAATTAAGAACCCATTCATGCCTTTATGAAACTAGTAACGTTGGTTTTGTTACAAAAATAAAAAAGTAAAGGACACTTCCACACTTTCAGTCATATTGATCATGTAGGGCTAGACATGTATATTATAGACCAATTAGCACTTGGTGGGTGATTTGATGAACATTACACCAGCCACCTTTACTTCCCAGGACTCCACCTGGTACCCATTTAAGGGTTGACCTGGGAGCCAAGGTTATGTTTTAAAAAAAGTCTGGCTCCATCAGGACCTTCAGATCCACAAGCAGGCATCTAGCCGCCACACCGCAGCAGCTCCCTTTATAAATACATGAAAGGTTTAAATTTGATCCCCCATATAAATTGCTAATTCTTTGTGGTATCTCACCCAATATTGTGTTATTTTGTGAATACTTACAGTAAATTTCATTCTTGCTTCCACTGTCTTCCAGACCCTTGATGTCAGGGACAACCCAGAACTGGTGATGCCACCCAAGCCTCAGCCAGCAAAATCTGCCATGGAGTACTACAACATTGACTTCTCTCTGAATGCACAGCTGCGACTTGCTGGAGCACAACCAGTGCCATCAACTGGACAAAGCCCATGTAAGAATATCTTAGATACTTGGTTTCCCCCTTTTTGTATTCCCTCCTGCATTGTAACTCCCAATGGAGCATAAATAAAAAGTAACTAGTTAGTTTACTCACAAATTACTCACAAATTTTTCTCATTGCACGTCAAACCATTCAGTCCATGAGTGTTCGGATTCATTCCACAGGAGAACTCACAGCATGCAGTGGCTGACAACACCAATTTTGTTTATAATTTTTCTTTGGCTTCCTGTATAGTGATCTTGTTTGGCCAAACACAATTCGCTTTTGTTCTTGCAGTCTGACCATTGTCACAGCTTTAGATGTTTGCTTGTTTTTTGGAAACATCTGACTTCTCACATAGCATTGATTAAATCACCCTTGTTGATGGCTCATCCACCGCCCACAGTAGCTTTACCATCAAGCCTATCAGCTTGCTCATTTTCTTGTACACCATCATACCTTGGTATAAAGATAAAACTGATTTTTGTAAGCTATGACCACCATAGAGACAGTAACCACTGTCTTCAGACCCAGCCCACCTCTGTCTTCCTGAACATACTCATTAAGTCAGTGAGAAATCATGCCTGAGTGAAGGTCTATGTCTCCAGCCATGCTATTGTTTTGATCACTGCCCTGGTCTCTATTGTTGGGCCACATCTTGTCAAGGCAAAAGCACCAAACCCTTCCTTCTCAGTTCTCCCTCTAATCTTAACTGTAAAAACCCACAAGCTCCTCGCATGGCGAACTACAGACACCTGTGTGTGAATGACAGCATCTCCTAGCATGGCGAACTACAGACACCTGTGTGTGAATGACAGCATCTCCTAGCCTGGCGAACTACAGATACCTGTGTGTGAATGACAGCATCTTCTAGCATGGCGAACTACAGACACCTGTGTGTGAATGACAGCATCTCCTAGCATGGCGAACTACAGACACCTGTGTGTGAATGACAGCATCTCCTAGCCTGGCGAACTACAGACACCTGTGTGTGAATGACAGCATCTCCTAGCCTGGCGAACTACAGACACCTGTGTATGAATGCAGCATTGCCGTCACGAGAATTCTCAAAAAAAGAAAGGCCTAATCCTCTGTCTCCACAGCGGTCTTACTGTGTTGCTGTTTTTTCTGTCTGGTCGGATGCAAACAGAAAACGATGTACAGTACCATGTTGGCTCTTGCATCCACTCCTTGCAAGTGATGCATTTACCATGCGGTGCTAGACACATAGTCATTAAAGGCCAATTGACACTAGATATGAAATGTGATCAACATCATACCAGCTGACTTTGCTTCCCAGATTTTCTGTTTCCCCATTATAGGCTGGATTGACCTTAGAGCCAAGCAAAATTATAAAATCTGCCTTCTTCTGGATTCAAACCCAAGTATTTTGGTTGGCAGGCAAGCATCTTGCCAAATAGAGCATAAGCTCTTAGCTAACTCCCAAAAGGAAACCCTTTTGTTAATGCTCCATTCACACCTTTTAGGTGAATTCAGTCTCAGCATACTTCAATCCGGTACCATAGTCAATGTTTCTTCTGATGGGGATACAAATATCCTTGTTCTTGATTTATAGTTTATGGCATATTCTCTTTAAGAAATGTGTGTGCAGAAACTTTTGGCTGTTCTGGGTTGTTTTGAACAAAGAAACTTTATTTTCAAAGGGTCACAAACTGGGCACACAGGCCCGTCTTACATTCGTTTTACATTTGACTCTTGCAAACACCTATCTTTCACTCAGCAGTTGTATTTTATGAAGAAAGCATGTTATATTCATTTAATAATATGCATATTATGAATTTCAAGAAAAAAACAAAACCATCAGTGGTAAAATGCATGCACACACTCGCACGCACGTACACACATGCTCACATGCACACATCTACTGACACACCTACATACACATACACACCCACATACACACCCACATACACACACATGTATACATACACACATACATATATATTACATACACACACATACATAGATACACATATACATGCATGCATGCATACATACAGGCGTACATGCGCGGACACACACACACACACGCGCGCGCACACGTTGCTAGTAAGTTAGATAGTTGACAAATCATCCTCACCTCACATCACATCATTTAGTCCCACATATGAACAGGTGCACAGGTCATCCTCACCTCACCTCACATCACACCATTTAGTCCAACATATGAACAGGTGGACAGATCATCCTCACCTCACATCACATCATTTAGTCCAACATATGAACAGGTGGACAGAACATCCTCACCTCACATCACATCATTTAGTCCAACATATGAACAGGTGGACAGAACATCCTTACCTCACATCACATCATTTAGTCCAACATATGAACAGGTGGACAGATCATCCTCACCTCACATCACACCATTTAGTCCAACATATGAACAGGTGGACAGATCATCCTCACCTCACATCACATCATTTAGTCCAACATATGAACAGGTGGACAGATCATCCTCACCTCACATCACATCACATCATTTAGTCCAACATATGAACAGGTGGACAGATCATCCTCACCTCACATCACATCACATCACATCACATCATTTAGTCCAACATATGAACAGGTGGACAGATCAACCTCACATCACATCACATCATTTAGTCCAACATATGAACAGGTGGACAGATCATCCTTACCTCACATCCCACCATTTAGTCCAACATATGAACAGGTGGACAGATCATCCTCACCTCACATCACATCACATCATTTAGTCCAACATATGAACAGGTGGACAGATCATCCTCACCTCACATCACATCACATCATTTAGTCCAACATATGAACAGGTGGACAGATCATCCTCACCTCACATCACATCATTTAGTCCAACATATAAACAGGTGGACAGATCATCCTCATCTCACATCACATCATTTAGTCCAACATATGAACAGGTGGACAGAACATCCTCACCTCACATCACATCATTTAGTCCAACATATGAACAGGTGGACAGATCATCCTCACCTCACATCACATCATTTAGTCCAACATATGAACAGGTGGACAGAACATCCTCACCTCACATCACATCATTTAGTCCAACATATAAACAGGTGGACAGATCATCCTCACCTCACATCACATCACATCATTTAGTCCAACATATGAACAGGTGGACAGATCATCCTCACCTCACATCACATCACACCATTTAGTCCAACATATGAACAGGTGGACAGATCATCCTCACCTCACATCACACCATTTAGTCCAACATATGAACAGGTGGACAGATCATCCTTACCTCACATCACATCATTTAGTCCAACATATGAACAGGTGGACAGAACATCCTTACCTCACATCACACCATTTAGTCCAACATATGAACAGGTGCACAGATCATGATCACCTCACATCACACCATTTAGTCCAACATATGAACAGGTGGACAGAACATCCTTACCTCACATCACACCATTTAGTCCAACATATGAACAGGTGGACAGATTGGCTGGCTCTGCACACCTTGGTGAATATTGATTCATCATACAGCGAACGTTGTTAACACCTTCTGGGAGCAGGTGTACAATTCGGAGCAGCAAACTGATCATCACAGTCTGGTGAAAGTGATGCAGCGAGGAGTGACTTGGGGATGTAGCCAATACTCAGTGCATAGAAGAAAGGCAAGCGGACATATAATCAGACTGCTGCTGGCACCATTGGTACTGGCTGCTGAAGATGGGACGGATCGCTTATGAGAATGCCCCAGTGCTGTGATGTCGGTTGTGGAATCAACTCAACTCATTCCGTCCATAAGTGCTATGATTCCCTTCTCACCATGTAGTGACCCTCGACACCAGGTCTGTGTTGGTTGACAGTTCTTCTTCGTTCCACCCTGCCCCTTTTTGCATGTCACTCTTGTTTCGCTTCACCACTTGTGTGACTTGATTCTCTTGGATGTCTCTCCTTCTGTTTCCTCTTGGCCATATGGATGTGGAAAGTAAAGGAAGACAATCACATTATCTATCCCTTAGGAACTCTCAAATGGAATCTGAAAAACAAAGAACCTCAGACCAGACAGGTCATCTGAGTGCACTGGGGATGAGAATGAAGAGAACGGTGATGGAGTGTGCAGTTTCTAGAAAACAAGGCAGAGGCAGACCTCCATGATAGTGGATACAGGACATTGAAGATACATTGGCTGTCAAAGCACATAGGGCTGGAGAAATGGTTAGAGAAAGAGAGAGTTTTTGTGCCGTGACGAGAGCAGAGTTCTAGAAAGGAGTTGTTTATTGATGATATGTTTTCCTCCTTATTATATATATTGATGTCACTGTTTGCTCGGCAGCTCCGAAAAGTGATCCGGTGGCAAGGAAGTTGAGACTGAGAAGGCGAAGGGATGGACAAGAGAGTGAGAAAGTTCTTAAGGTATTTACCTAATTTATTAATTATTCATTTCTCACATTACAGTTGTGATGTTCCATATTCACGGATGGTATCAGATATCACGATTCCCCACAATGTTTACTTCATAGATGCCACTATTTGTGACATGCAATATCTATGTTTTGTTGTATTTAATCTATGCAGTAATAATATAATGCCATCTGCAGTAACAGTATTAAGATATGTGCGGTAAACAATAGGATGACGTGTGCAGTAACAGTAAGATAATCTGTACAGTAACAAGAAGATGACATTGAAATAGCAAGATGGTGACATTAAAATCGCAAAAAGATTACTTTCACAATAAAAGAAGAGTGACATATACAAAAACAATAGGATGACATGTACAGTAACGTAAGATGACGTGCAAAAACTGTAGGAGGGCCTACAATAGGATGTCATTTCGAAAGCAGTAGGATAAAATTACAGTGGAATTAGGATGACAAGGGCAATTGCAGTAAGATGACATTACAGTAGCAATGGGATGATATTACAGTAGCAGTATGATAAAATTAAAGTAGCAGTAGGATGGTAATACAGTAGCAGTATGATAACATTGCAGTAGCAGTAGGATGACATAACAGTAGCAGTATGATAACATTACAGTAGCTGTAGGGTGTTATTACAGTAGCATTATGATAACATTACAGTGGAATGATATGACAGTATCAGTATGATAACATTACAGTAGAATGATATTACAATAGCAGTATGATAACATTACAGTCAAATGATATTACAATAGCAGTATGATAACATTACAGTAGAATGATATTACAATTGGTGTATGATAACATTACAGTAGAATGATATTACAATTGGGGTATGATAACATTACAGTAGAATGATATTACAGTAGAAGTATGATAATATTACAGTAGAATGATAATACAATAGCAGTATGATAACATTACAGTAGAAAGATATTACAATAGCAGTATGATAACATTACAGTAGAATGATATTACAATAGCAGTATGATAACATTACAGTAGAATGATATTACAATAGCAGTATAACATTACAGTAGAATGATATTACAGTAGCAGTATGATAACATTACAGTAGGATGATATTACAGTAGCAGTATGATAACAATACAATAGCAGTAGGATGATATTACAGTAGCAGTAGAATAACATTACAGTAGCAGTAGGGTGATATTGCAGAAGCAGTATGATAACACTAAAGTAGCAATAGGATGGCATTACAGTAGCAATAGGATGGCATTACAGTAGCAATAGAAGGACATTACAGTAGCAATAGGATGGCATTACAGTAGCAATAGGATGGCATTACAGTAGCAATAGGATGGCATTACAGTAGCAATAGAAGGACATTACAGTAGCAATAGGATGGCATTACAGTAGCAATAGGATGGCATTACAGTAGCAATAGAAGGACATTACAGTAGCAATAGGATGGCATTACAGTAGCAATAGGATGGCATTACAGTAGCAATAGAAGGACATTACAGTAGCAATAGGATGGCATTACAGTAGCAATAGAAGGACATTACAGTAGCAATAGGATGGCATTACAGTAGCAATAGGATGGCATTACAGTAGCAATAGGATGGCATTACAGTAGCAATAGGATGGCATTACAGTAGCAATAGGATGGCATTACAGTAGCAATAGGATGGCATTACAGTAGCAATAGGATGGCATTACAGTAGCAATAGGATGGCATTACAGTAGCAATAGGATGACATTACAGTAGCAATAGGATGGCATTACAGTAGCAATAGGATGGCATTACAGTAGCAATAGAAGGGCATTACAGTAGCAATAGGATGGCATTACAGTAGCAATAGAAGGGCATTACAGTAACAGTAGGATGATATTACAGTAGCAGTATAGTGCCATTACAGTAGCAATAGGATGGCATTACAGTAGCAATAGGATGGCATTACAGTAGCAATAGAAGGGCATTACAGTAACAGTAGGATGATATTACAGTAGCAGTATAGTGCCATTACAGTAGCAATAGAATAATGTTACTTTTGCAGCAGGATGACATAACAGTAGCAGTATAATAATAATATAGTATGATAACATTGAAGTAACAATAATATGACATTACAGTAGCAATAGGATAACATTATATTAGCATTAGGATGACATTACAGTAGCAATAGGATGACCTGTACATTGCTAGTGTCAACATATAGGGGATAACAACAAGATATGTGGAATAACAACAAGATATGTGGAATAACAACAAGATCTATGGAATAACAACAAGATCTATGGAATAACAACATGATATATGGAATAACAACAAGATATATGGAATAACAACAAGATATATGGAATAACAACATGATTTATGGAATAACAACAAGATATATGGAATAACAACAAGATATATGAAATAACAACATAATGACGTGCGGTCACCATGTAAAGCAGGACTATTCAACATTCGGCCCACGGGCCATTGACAGTTGTATTAATGATCTTTCTGTGCTGGAGCTAGCCTCTGGCCTACCATGATCTACATTTTCACAATTGTGGCCCCTGAGTAAACTTAATTGAATAGCCCTGGCGTAAAGAAATGTACAATAACAACATAATGGTATGTACAATAACATTGTTACAGATATGTACAATAACAACAGAATGGTATGTACAATAACATTGTTAAAGATATGTACAATAACAACATAATGGTATGTACAATAACATTGTTAAAGATATGTACAATAACAACAGAATGGTATGTACAATAACATTGTTAAAGATATGTACAATAACAACAGAATGGTATGTACAATAACATTGTTAAAGATATGTACAATAACAACAGAATGGTATGTACAATAACATTGTTAAAGATATGTACAATAACAACAGAATGGTATGTACAATAACATTGTTAAAGATATGTACAATAACAACAGAATGGTATGTACAATAACATTGTTAAAGATATGTACAATAACAACATAGTGACATGTACAATAATACTGTTACAGATATAAACAACAACAACATAATAAAATGTACAGAAATATCCTAATGCCATTCACATTGCCATGGCAGATCTAGTACCCTCATTAGTTAACTCAGTACAGTAAAACTCTGATTAACCGCCACTCGTTTAACCGTCGTTTCTATTGTCCGTCATCGTCTTTAAAAAAAGCAACTCAGAAATGGAAACATCAAGAAAAGATATAAAACCGAACGAAAAGTATATCAGCAAGCTTTACAATATAACCAACACAAACAAAACGTGAGCGTTGCGGCTATGGAACCTTATCAGCACATACATAAATAAAACATTATCACACAAATACACAAAATCACAAGATACGGAACATCCCCGTGCAGAAAGCTAAAGCCTCAAAGACAGGAAAAGAAATGACTGTTTTAAAGTAGGTTTATAGTATTACACTTGTGTAAATTACTACTCTTCTATTGAAGTTTATATTGAGAGTTTTGTAAAAAAAAAAAAAAAAAAATTTATGCAATATGTATGTATTATTCACCTTTAAAGGATTTTATTTTAATTTTTGTCCCAAACCCTCAGTGAAATCAGTTACTGTACATATGTATTAAGATATTTCTGTTATCCATCTATTCGGTTTTCCGTCCCAGCCCTGGTTTCGACGGTTAATGGAAGTTTTCCTGTTTTTAAATGTTCTGTAGGGCATGAGAGACGTTGCCAAGGACAAAGCCGAAGGGAAAGCCAAGGATGAGGAACAGAAGGAGCCATTGAGGTAAATTCAAACAGTATTTTATAAATAAAGTCTTTGTCACTCATTTCCTAGTTGTTTTTGTGGGTTACATAAATTATTTCTTCTTTTTCTTTCCCAGCTGTAAACTCCAGCGGAAAGTTCTGGTTGTTCGTCCACTTGTGGATATTGGTCTTGTTCCAGAACTTAAGTTTTGCATGCACATCTGTTTTACAAATCTGGCTTATTTGTATGCAGATTGTTGGTTCCTTGCCTCTCAGGCAGATGCATTCCGACTTCAAAGGAAACACCCTTAATTATTCGCCTTTTATAACTTGCTTTTTTGGGGTTGGGCGGTGGGTGTATTCTTTTCTGTCCAAAATGTGCCCCAGAACCCAAGCGGGGAAGAGAAAATATTTCTGTATAGTCAGTCTCTCTTTCAGAAGTTTACAAACCTTCCACATCAACTGCACACACATTTTATTTTGACAGAACAATGACTGAGTCTCTCTTAATATTGAAAAATGTATTAAATAACACTTCCCACTACGCACACACTGTAATATCTTGGCAAAACTAGAGCATCAATAAAAGGGGATCAGTCTCTATTAACAGACATTAATAGTTATGTTCTATGATAATTCCATTGTCACAGGTATATGTTAGTTGTAGATTTATTTGTTACTTGGAGTGGCAAAATACTTCTGACCAGCAAAGTTCCTCACACCTCTTTCTCCCCATTTTTTTCTTTTTAGCATACATAGGGGCTTTTTGAGCATTTGATTTTGGACTTTAGCCTTCACTTTTGGTTGTAATTCTAACTGATCCATTTCTTGGTTTTCTTGTACAGACAGAAGAGATGGGACGAGCATCTTCATAGACCATCTTTAGACTATAGTGAGATATTTGATGAAGATGTGGGACAGATTCCAGGTAAGAGTCCAGTTTTTTTGTGATCTGAACCCTTTCCCACAGTCAAAAGTGAAAACATAACATTTTATTTTACAGAAAAAAATGTGTTCCTTACAGTTCTCTGAAACTTTACTCTAAGAAACTAGGGGAAGAGAAAAAGAAGCAGAAGAAATGTTAAGTCTTGGTCAGTTGGTATAAAATTCCAGAGGTTCAAACTCCTAGACAACCAAATAAACAGAAGAACATTGATTGTTCTCTGTTCTAAGGCATAGAATAATGACTCGCTGGTCTGTTTATAATATGGTAATCGTGTCGTCTTGTGCCAGTTTTGGTGACTTTCTGATTGATTTGATTATTCTCTTTCTCTGTTGATAGGAGACTGGTACATCATGTTCTTCTTCATTTGCACCTTCCTTAGCTATTTTATCAAGTCTTTCATTTTTGGGAACTCCACAGTGGGTTGGTATCCATTGTATACTTACCATACACCGGTTGCCTAGTTTGTAGAGTAGTGTCTGTATACCTGGTAATTTATAATTTTCCAGATTGGAGTGCCTAAAGTACCACTCTTGCATCTGTCAGGATTACCATAGGTTGTTAAATGTGATTGTTATTTAGCAGTTTCTCTTCTGCTGTCTTGACGGCTTGAACTTCTGCATCGTAGTTGTGACTGTGTTATCCTGTTGGTATTTTTTACTGTATCTCTCATGGTTTGGGGGGAGGGGGGGTGAGAGGGAGAGATGTTGAACGTACATTCCTGCTCCTCCATTTCTGCTTGCATTTTATTATGACACATATGAGTAGGGGGTTCCTGTTTACGCTGCACACTGTTTTGTTCTTAGGTGGCGAATACTCCTTTCACTTCTGTCTTGATGTGTATTGGCAACTTATATTCTTCTCTCCATCAGGTCTGTTCTAGAGCAGATCAGTGATTTGTCTGCAGATTTGTTGGGTCTGGTGGATGAAACTGCTCTATGAAGTTTTAGATGTCTTTTTTTCTAGAATGGTACTCAGCACAAAATGTCTTTTAAAAAAGTGTTGATGCTCATCACAAGATGTCTTTACAAAGGTGCCATTACTGACCACAAGATGTCTTTACAAAGGTGCCATTACTGACCACAAGATGTCTTTACAAAGGTGCCGTTACTGACCACAAGATGTCTTTACAAAGGTGCCATTACTGACCACAAGATGTCTTTACAAAGGTGCCGTTACTGACCACAAGATGTCTTTACAAAGGTGCCATTACTGACCACAAGATGTCTTTACAAAGGTGCCATTACTGACCACAAGATGTCTTTACAAAGGTGCCATTACTGACCACAAGATGTCTTTACAAAGGTGCCATTACTGACCACAAGATGTCTTTACAAAGGTGCCATTACTGACCACAAGATGTTTTGACAAAGGTGCCATTACTGACCACAAGATGTTTTTACAAAGGTGCCATTACTGACCACAAGATGTCTTTACAAAGGTGCCATTACTGACCACAAGATGTCTTTACAAAGGTGCCATTACTGACCACAAGATGTCTTTACAAAGGTGCCATTACTGACCACAAGATGTCTTCACAAAGGTGCCATTACTGACCACAAGATGTCTTCACAAAGGTGCCATTACTGACCACAAGATGTCTTTACAAAGGTGCCATTACTGACCACAAGATGTCTTTACAAAGGTGCCATTACTGACCACAAGATGTCTTCACAAAGGTGCCATTACTGACCACAAGATGTCTTTACAAAGGTGCCATTACTGACCACAAGATGTCTTCACAAAGGTGCCATTACTGACCACAAGATGTCTTTACAAAGGTGCCATTACTGACCACAAGATGTCTTTACAAAGGTGCCATTACTGACCACAAGATGTCTTTACAAAGGTGCCATTACTGACCACAAGATGTCTTTACAAAGGTGCCATTACTGACCACAAGATGTCTTCACAAAGGTGCCATTACTGACCACAAGATGTCTTTACAAAGGTGCCATTACTGACCACAAGATGTCTTCACAAAGGTGCCATTACTGACCACAAGATGTCTTTACAAAGGTGCCATTACTGACCACAAGATGTCTTTACAAAGGTGCCATTACTGACCACAAGATGTCTTTACAAAGGTGCCATTACTGACCACAAGATGTCTTTACAAAGGTGCCATTACTGACCACAAGATGTCTTTACAAAGGTGCCATTACTGACCACAAGATGTCTTCACAAAGGTGCCATTACTGACCACAAGATGTCTTCACAAAGGTGCCATTACTGACCACAAGATGTCTTCACAAAGGAGCCATTACTGACCACAAGATGTCTTCACAAAGGAGCCATTACTGACCACAAGATGTCTTTACAAAGGAGCCATTACTCACCACAAGATGTCTTTACAAAGGTGCCATTACTGACCACATATTAGTTTCAAAGATGTACTGATGTACACCACAAAAATCTTTTTTGTTTTTCAAAACGTGCCGGTAGTCATCGCAAAGTGTTTTATTACCTTAGCATTGCAAAAATTAAGTTATCCCTTACAAAATAAAAGGTGCTGTTAATACTTAACATTGCTTATCACCAGAAAAAAAATTCCCTGGTGATGTTTAATTCATTCTGGACCATAACATGAACTGAATTGGCCACTTCCATTAATCATTGCCTTTTCTATCCAGACAGTTGTCAGAAAATTATCTGGTGCCCTTTTTATGAAGCTAGATCAGCCCTAGAGCCCTAAAGAAATGGTCAGCTCCGCTTTAATGATGGGCACCAGCATATATCTTGAGAAGTCCAGGTAGCCGTCATGATGCTGACCACATCTCCCATCGAATGCCAGTTGGCCTATAAAATATCAATCTAGCACCATGCCCGATGTGCCAGTGGTGTAAAATAATTGTTCTGTATTTTTACTAGTGGAAATTGATCCTACACTGCCTCAGTGAGCTAACAGTATTACGTGTAAAAATATTTCTTCAGATCAGTCATTTTTGCTAGAATACAATTTAACGTTTGTATATTTTTTATTTCATTAAATAGGTGTAAGCTGCTGGGAAATTGAAAATTTCTTACCCAATGCGGTCGAAGAAGGTAAGTTATCTCCAAAATTGTTCTTTCTTGTTTTAATTATATGTTCTCATTGCCACATACATTTTTTGGTATTAACATTCAGGCACAACATAAATTACATCACTCGGACAGGCGCTGAAAAAGTTCAGTGAAGATGAACTGTCAAATTGTCATGGATCTTTATTACTACTTTACTTCACATTACAAAGGGCTTAGCAGCATTACTGGTCTCGGTCATCACGTAAGATCAGCATCATCCCCTCTGTCAAGGACGAATCCCTTCTGTTCAGGAATATGCAGTGGCAATCCTCTTGCTTAGTAAAACACAAACAGAAAGGCTGGAAAGATTCAGAATTAAGCAATGAGGATTATACTCGGCTGCATCAGGGACACGGCATGCAGAGCTATGAGATACTTAACATATTTTTCCACATGTCATATATAAGACCCATATTAGAAACCCCCAAATTTTAAACTTAATGAATTTGGGAAAGTGTATCGTCTTATACATATGAGATTTTCTATCTTCTGAATAGCAGATGTCACATATGTTATAATTGTGTTACTTATAAAGCAAGTAAAGTAAAGGACCCTTTTCCATGCCCTTAGGCATGTTGGGTATATAGGGCTAGACCTATATTTTACAGACTAAGTGGCACCTGGTAGATAATGTGGTCAGCTTTACGCCAGCCGGCTTTACTTCCCATCACTATACCTGGTACCTGTTCAAGGCTGGGTCGACCTGGGAGTCAAGGGAATTTTTTTTTTAAGTCCTGATCTGTCAGAATCCAAACCTGTGACCTTCCGATCCGCAGGTGAGTATTTAGCCGCTACACCAAAGCAGCTTTCGTGTCACTTATAATAGTTTATAATATTTAGCTTTTATCTATTATATTATTGCATTTTTTATTTATTCAAATAAGTTATTGTAATACCTGATTGATTTTGACTCACTCTGTTGAAATGTCTGGTTGTGTTTTTATTTTTATTTTAATGAAACAACTGCACAAATAAAGTCCCTCATAATAAATTTGTATACATTAATTATGAAATGACTGATGATTTGTGTCGTGACTCCATCCTACTGCAGCACTCATTGGCAAGTTCTATCAAGCTGATTGCTACATTTTGCTGAAGACTTTCATTGATGAGTCCAGCAGTCTCGGCTGGAAGATTTGGTATTGGATCGGCAATGATGCCACGGTATGAGCATCTTTTAGTTGACTTGAGTTCTTCTTCGTTTTAGCATTCACTGGCTCTAAATTCCGGTGGAAATTTCTGGTTGTTCATCCACTTCTGGACTCTAGACTTGTTCCAGAACTTGAGATTTGCATGCACATCCATTTTACAGATCTGGCTTATTTATATGCAGATTGTTGATTCGTCACCTCTTAAGCTAATGCACTACGATTTCAAAGAAAACACGCCTAGTTAACTAGTTAATCTATATTTATGACATGCTTGTGAGAGAACTTCTGGATTCCAACTTGATTCTATGATCAACAAGACCAGAAAGGGTTTGGCTGCAGTGACAGTTGTGGCTGCCATATGTGGCAACAAAGGCTGCTAGTCATCCTCTATCAAGGTTTGAGCCTCTGTGTCACAGAATATGCACTAGTAATCCTCACCCTCAGCAAGACACAAATTGACAGACTGAGGTTTTAAGTTTGAACAACGGACCAACATCATAGCACACGGGTAGTAACCCATAAGTGCTCCATTCTTCTAACTCAAGTTTGAGTCCGAAGAAGCTCAGCACAGTGCACAGGCTCTGTAGCACCGGCGAGAATCCTGAAATACATTGGGTAGATTTTGAACTCCAAATTTTGACGGGGCAGTGCCATTAGGCTACTCTTTTCAATTTCCAACTGTAAAGGGATTTTTTATGTGTGCAACAGTGCACACGGACGTCCGATATGACTACCCAGAGACCAGGGGAAATTATTAGAAGTCCAAGTCCACATAAAAAAATCCTAGCCCCTACCAGGGATTGAACCTGGAACCACCAATACTTGAGGCGGACACCATCCCTCGAGACCACGCAGCTCCCTATTGACAGACTGGAAAGGGTACAAAATGAAGCGCTGTGCATCATACTTAGCTGCACCGAAGACACATCATGTAAAGCATTGAGATACCAACTGGATCTTCCGGATATAAACAGCAGGCTTGCAATGTGCCAAGTGTCTGCCTTCCTCAAAATCAGTGAGGTCTTAACACACCCACTGCACAATTAACTGAATGCACGTAAAGGCGACAGACTTAAACAAGGTCAGTCTAGGTTGTACCGGGCAGAGACAGTACTTCAGCGGGTGATTTCCCTTTAAGACATAAACTGTGGAGAGGAATGGATACCCATACCAAATGAATACAAGCAGTACTTTGTGGTTGTGACAAGACAGTGCTGTTTTGGCACCTCCAACAGATGATGCAGAAGTGAAAGCATTAGTGGAGGAACACAGCACCAAAAGATGCTGCTACATACACACACACACATAAACACATAAATATATATAGATATGTATACAAATACTTACACACACGCACACACACATACAGATGGATCTTTGATTCATGAGAAGCGAAGTGCATGGGCTTTCACGGCAAGAACTAAAGGGGAACATCATCAAAGAAGACAGTGGAGCCTTTGCTTCTACCACCAGCAGCATGACAATGAAGGTCATGGCTGTGACATAGATCCTAGAATGGCTGAAAACTTAGGAATTCACCAATGCATGCTTTCTCAGCGACTCAGTGAACATGCTACAGAAGATCAAGTTGGGATTTTTCCTTAAGTAAATAGACTGCATACTCTGGGTGTATCAGTTGTAGCCACGAGACAGGAAAACCAAGCGGGAGCCACCTGTCATTACTATCAGCCAGAACAGAATGGGAGATGTTAGCCGAAAAACACTTAAAGACATACTCAGGAGGAGATCGGAGCACTTGTGGTCATGTCTGATGTGCGATGAAGGTGATCTTTAAAATGAACAGTGAACTGTCAGACATTTTTTGAGAGCAACACCTTGTTCTAGATTCATCGAGAAACAGCAGATTATGTGTGATTTTGCCTCCTCGTTAGAATGTAGGAACATCAAATACAATCACAGGCACTACATCTCGGATGATCAGCTGCAAGAGCAAAAAGGCAGCCATGAAAAAATTGATCGACAACATTAAAGATACTTTGCATGTTTATGGCATGTCAAAAGCCAGTGCCAGCCAGTGTACACTGGATACAAATTATTCCTTCCCATGACACTCACCAGCAGAAGTGGTTTTAGATGATGATGATGAATGCTGTCACAGACCCTTCAGATTTGTTTCTGCAGACTATGAAATTCGAAACACTGTCTAATACTTGATATAGTTCATCCAAACGAGTATTCTTGTTTTCTTACTAAATTTATTCCCCTGTTACTTTAGCTTGACAAAAAGGCTTGCTCAGCGATCCATGCAGTGAATCTTCGCAACTTATTGGGTGCTGACTGCCGGACAATTCGGCAAGAACAGGGAGATGAAGATGAAGATTTCCTGGCTCTGTTTGAAAGTGGAATTTCTTACATAGCAGGTGGAAGGACTGCTAGTGGATTCTATACTGTAGAAGATATGGTAAGGCTCTGTTTGAAAAAAAATTATTGACATTTTTTATATTTTATTTATTATAATTTCATTTGCAGAATAGGTCTGCTTGTTTTGTTCTTCTTTGGTAACTAATCTGACACTTTAGTTTTAAAATTAATTTGAGACATTTTCGACATTTCCTGTCTCATTTCTTTCCCGCATGTCAGACTATCACCTCCCAAAGAGTATTTTATTGTGAGCAACAGCAAGGGAAGAGGTCCCAGGGAAGACAGAAAAAGTGCTATAAGGACACTCTCAAAACTGCTCTTAATTCCTTTGGCATCAAGACAGTGATGTGGGAGGCTGCTGCACAGGACTTTTCTGGATGACATACATCCCTCAGTCAGGCATGGTGCATCAGCCTGTCAGGTAGCGGAGGTTGCACAGGCAGAGAAATGGAGGCAGACTAGAAACCATATCACTAATCCTAAACTTACTGCGGCTTCCACCTGTTGTCCGCACTACTCAAGAACTTTCTGGGCTCATATTGGACAAATCAGCCACCTTTGTACTGGTAATTATTGACCATTGCCGCTTTGGATGAAAAGTGGTCTTTATCACTCGGGATGGACGAACAACATCAGTTCCTGCTGGTTTTTATTTTTTTTTTATTTAAGTTGATGATTTTTTTTTAAAGAAGATATGTTTTATATCTATTCATTAAGTCCATACATATATTAATAAACTGATCAGTTTATCAGTCCATCCATCCACTTCCTTGCCTGTCTGTGAAAATAAAGTTTGTTTTGGGTTCATTATATTTATGTCTATTTTAGTGACATGATGAAGATAGGGAATTAGAAGTTACAACAGGTAGTCTGACTGGACAGTAAAGAGAGGGAAATACTCTGTGTGCAAGGCAGAAAATAGTTGAGGAATTAATTAATCCCTTGAGAAGAGTGGATGCATAAGCAAATGTAATCAAGCATATGGGTGTGTGGAAATACAGTTGAGGAGAGAGAATGTGAGGGCATTCGTTAGACTGGACCTGAAGAGGTCTGGTTGTAAGTGAAGTTAGTTCAAGACAAGATTGGTATGAAGCATTGTTTGATGTGAGTCTCCGTTAAGGAGGATGTTTCGGCTGCGTCCTCAGCTTGCTGCGATTGAATACAAGCTATGTTCACCAGTGTAGTGCTGTGTCAGATTAATGTGTGTGCAGAAGACACTGCATTAGTGTCTTAGGTGAGTGTGGAACTGAACAGGCAGCCATTAGTAGGGAAGTTAGTAATTGCTTGGACAGAGACAGGCAGACGTCATTAGTAGCACAGGGAAATATGCCCAATAAACAGTGAATAAAGAAGCTCGTTCGTAAAGCTTAAGATACAGATGCCCCGACAGAAAAAGTCAAAGACTTTATCACTCCCATATGAGAGCTCAACATAACTTACTGTTCGACCTGCTGCTCTTCTTTTATTTACGACAATAATGCTTAATGGTAAGAGGGAAACAAAGTATTATCAGTCAATAGATGTATTGTCCATCTGATTCCATATGATAAACTACACTGCAAAGTTGTAAATAAAGGCAGTAGTGGGCAGGTTTTTTGGAGGGGGGGGGGGGGGGGGGGGGAGCAGCTGTGAAAATATACATGCATGTTTGAACACACACACATATATATCATTATATGATTGAAAAGTGACAAGAGTTTTTTAGTTATGAGTGTTTTGATGTCATTATACTTGTGTATAAACAAATGTTTGTATGTTTCCCACATTGTCTGCAACTATGGACCTTAAATAATAATTCTCTTCTGGGATTTACAGGAGCCAGAACTCAGACTGTATCGAGCCACTGGCACCCAGTCGGTACATATGGAAAGAGTAAGTATAAAGTACTCCTGAACAGAATATATTAGGTTGACAGTTGTAATTTGTAGTTTGTTGCATATCTTTTACAGGACGTTGCAGAACCAGCCCCAGCATTTGTTTTGGCTGTTGTGGTTTTTCTAGGCATATTTTACATTCAGTTGTTTGCCATTGCTTTCTGAACGGATAGCTTTCGGTACCACTTTTGAAACGAACGCTAGACAAACCGCCCAATTGAACTTGGCACCCCAGCTTTACAAAGCACTTTCACAATGTGAGGCACAGATGCCGACTACCTCAGTACTGTTAGAAATCAGAGCTAGTTTTGACTACCTCAATACTGTTAGAAATTAGAGATAGTTTTTACTACCTCAGTACTGTTAGAAATTAGAGATAGTTTTGACTACCTCAGCACTGTTAGAAATTAGAGCTAGTTTTGACTACCTCAGTACTATTAGAAATTAGAGCTAGTTTTGACTATCTTAGTACTGTTAGAAATTAGAGCTAGTTTTGACTACCTTAGTACTGTTAGAAATTAGAGATAGTTTTGACTACCTCAGTACTATTAGAAATTAGAGCTAGTTTTGACTATCTTAGTACTGTTGGAAATTAGAGCTAGTTTTGACTACCTCAGTACTATTAGAAATTAGAGATAGTTTTGA
>CAJHNH020004160.1:0-46051 GCA_905116865.2 Candidula unifasciata
GTTTTTTTTTTCTCTGAATAAAAAGTTAAATGCAAGACAACTCAGAAAGTAAACAACAGGAGCGGTTACACCCGTAACCTGCAGGAAAGTAGACAGCACCAACAAACTTATGGAATCAAAACATGATCTACTTTGTTTGGGGAGGACTAACTTAAAACTAACCTATCATAAACGATACCTTTCGGATTGTCACTGAGGGACTAGTTATCTATTGGGTCCTTTCCAATCACCCAGCCATAGAGGGTCAAGTACAAACCATATAGTTAAGTTTGCATTGCAAAAGCCTTTATCGATGTAGAGAAAACAGTTTTTAATGTTCTAATCCAGTCCTCACACATTGTGTTGTTTCCTCTCCGATTTTCTTCAAACTGACAATCTAGACTCTTTGTCAAAATCAGATTCGTGTTGGAGGAACGCCTCTCAATCGAACGTCCTCCCAGAACATGAACTCTGAGAGATACAGCAGCTCCAGGTCACCAGGCCAATGCTGTAGCCCTAATTTAATACACTTCTCTCTCGAAAAATTATTGATAAGTGGTGCATCATTTTTAAATCAAATATTGTAATTAGATAAAAATAAAAGGTGTGAATACAAATTATGAATAGTGCATGTCTGTAAAGTGGGAAAACGACATCTGGAATAACCATCCTCCCTGTCACAAAGTAATTTCACAACCCGTCGAAAAGATTGCCGTGTCATCAATGGTTCGTCTTCATCAATAATTTTTTATTTAATAAGTTAAGTCCTAGTCCTTAGGAAAGAGAATAGGTGCCTTAGAGCTGAAATGCTATAGAAAGATTCTCAGAATATCTTGGACAAAGAAGAGTAGAAATATTGACATCTTAAAAGATCTAAACATCAAGGAAGATTGGCTAAAAAACAGCATCCTTTTTCGAAAGCTGAAATATTCTGGTCATTTCAAGCGCCACGACGGTTCGGAAAAAATTATAGCAGAAGGCATGGTACCAGAAAGGAGGCGCAGGGGCCGACCGACATGAAGATGGGCACAGGATATAAGCGAATCCTAGAGTGTGAAAGTTCATGAAGCGGGAGAACTGGCGAGAGACTGAGTTTCTTTCAGGCAGACTGTGATGAGAGCGACGTTGTGCAAAGGACCTGATACATGACGATGATGAGTTAAGTACTTTTCTCATGTTGCGGTTTCATGGGGCATATGGGGCAAGGACTATTATCGGCTATTGGTGGATGATGTGGTCAACGTCATGCCAGCCTCATTTATTTCCCATAACATTATTGTTATCCGTTTAAGGTTAATCAGGTTGGGAGCCCTTGGTCTTATAATAATGCAGATTCGAACCCACCCGTCGGGTCGGTCACTCAATCGTGTAACTGCAGGCCCCAGTTGTAACATCTAAAGATGGCATCGAGCGCAGACGACACACCCCGTAGCGCTTTTGCCTTTATTCTTATTTTGTACAAAATCCATAAGAAGAATTCTTTCACAGCAGGAAGTAAACTGTCACCAGAGTTATGGCTGCTTGCTAGAACATTTTGAGCTGAGTGTTGAGTCTTCAACTAGGAATTAGTATCATAGCACTTGGGATATTCGTATAAGCACTCTGTCCTCACCTTCAGCAGCCAGCGAACATTTCAGATTTCGATTTTGCCAGAAGCAGTTTGATTATATGTCCGGCTTGCCTTTGCTCTGAGTGTAGAGTCTAGACCACATCCACTGGTCACTCCAAGCTGTACCATTTTCTCCAGACAATCCGTGCCTCCAAATGGTTCACTTGCTCTAAAAGAGCTTTGACCAGCGGCAAGGAGCGTGTAATGCATCAATTTACCCTCATTAGTGCAAAATAGCTGATTTGTCTTCTGGTTAATTTCCAGCACTCCTGCATAATTCCAAGAAAATCCTTTTAAAAAAAAAAAAAAGAAAAGAAATAATAATAAATAGTTAACTATCTGAGGCATCAGAAGTGATGGATGCAGCTCTGCAGCAAGTATGTCTGTCTCCACCTTTCTCAATATTCATTGTGGTAGTATAGGATCTGGAAATTTCCTGAAAAAAACACATAATCCTGGCGTACCAACTGCCTGGTTTACAGCCATTTAGCCCATCTGCACGTAGGTACTTCTTAGATTTGGCAGTTTTTTTTAAAGTTGCATTATCTGTATCCGTTATGTTTTATCCTTAACCGGCACGTACTTGGTTACTCTGTATGTTGTCCATCAAGATGATGATGACCACTCTTTTTCATCAAGTATGAGTACAAATATGACTGATGAGGCTGACGCAGACCCGTAAAGTTCTTGTATAGTTAGGACAGACAATGAGTGTTGTGCCAGGGAGGAGATCTCCTGCAATCGCCTTTCTGTCCATCCTTTTCTTAATCAGTTTTTTCCTGTTCTGTTTGCTTCACATGTAGCCGCGCCCTTGTGTATAGTTGCATGCCTGCATTTCGGTCTTGAGAGGCAGCCTCCCAGTTGGTGTCATTCATCCCAAATGCTTTAAATAAAGACTTCAAGGTGTCCTCAAAACGTTTATTTTGCCCGCCTTAAGAACGTTCCATAGTTTGCAGCTCACCATAGAAAAGTCTTTTTGGGGGTGGGGGGGGGGAGCTGTGATCTGGCGTGCGTGCCACATGACCAGCCCAACGAATTTGTTACTGCAACAGTAGAGTGTGGATGCTGGGAATGGCTGCTTTCTCAAGGACTATGGTATCAGGTTCTTTGTCTTGCCATCTGATCTGCATGAGTTTTTTAAGGCAGACTTGTGAAAGTGGTTTAACTTTTTGGCCTGGCGCTGGTATACAGTCCATGTTTCGCATGCGTACAGCAGTGTAGTTAATACAGCTACTATGTATATTTTAAGCTTTGTCTGGAGGGTTATGTCACTTCTGTTCCAAACATTTTTTACCATTTGCCAAAGGCAACGCTAGCCTTAGAGATCATTACTTTTACTTCGTCATCAGTTGTGGCACCTCTGTGAAAGGGTGCTGTCTAGACAAGCGAATTTCCTGACAACATTTAATCTGTGGCCATTCACTGGGATATTGGGCTCGATTTATCTTTGCCCTGAGCCTGGCTGGTGCATGGTTACAGTTTTATCTTTGTTCACTGGTGAACCCAAAGTTTGTACAGGCTTCATTGAATTTGTCGATGTTGTGTTGCATATCCGCTTCTGTGTTGGCATAAAGGGCACAATTGTCGGCAAACAGGATCCCTGATCCTGTCTGATTTAGTTTTCTTTTTGTTTTCAGCCTCCGGATGTTGAACAGCTTTTCATCCATGCGGTAATGTATGTCGATTCCATTGTGATCATTTACAAATTCATCAGTCAGCATGGCTGAAAGTAATAGACTGAACAGTGACGGTGCCAGCATGCAGCCCTGTTTGAATTCAGTTTGCGACAGGAAAGGGACAGTTTACTGTTATCCTGCACTCTTGCTTACATGTCATCATGAAACTGACGCACTATCTGAATGAACTTATGTGGGCAACCACATTTCTCCATAATTCTCCACATCCCCTCTCGATTTACTGTGTCAAACGCTTTCGTAAGATCAATAAAGGGGGGAAAACGTGTTCGAATTTTGTTCTTAACATTTCTCTTGCAGCTGTTTAGCAGCGAAAACCATATCAACAGTTCCACGATCTTTTCTAAAACCACACTGACTTTCATTAAGGAGACCTCTGTCGAGATGAGCTGTGAGACGATCCAGGAGAATCCTGGCAAGAATCTTTCCGGCAACTGAAAGCAGTGAGATAGCTCGGTGATTATCACAGGACTGACGGTTTCATTTACGTTTGTACAGGTGAATTATTACAGCGTCCTTAAGATCCTGTAGGATGGTCTCACTCTCCCAAATTTTTTGAAATATCTTGTGTAGCTGCTCAGTCAGAACTGGACCACCCACTGTGAAGACTTCACCTGGAATAGCATCTGGACCAGGCGCCTTTCCAATGGAAAGGAAATGGATAGCTGTTATGGTTTCCTGTGTTGTAGGTAGATCTGCCAGTGAATCCTTGATAGAAACCTAGAGCAGGCGGTTGATAGCTTCATCGTTTATGGATGATGTCTGGGTTAGTACGTAATTAAAGTCTTCGAGCCAGCGCTTTAGGATTTCTTTTTTGTCTTCGATACAGCTCTTACCGTCCGCACCAAAAAGGGAAGCAGAGACTGATGTGTCTGGGCCGTAGACTGCCTTTAGAGAGTCATACAAGTTTTTCATATCATGTCTGTCGGCAAAGTTCTGGATTTCCTCATATTTGCTGCTCAGCCAGGAATCCCTCGTTTGGCGAGGCTTCCGTGGTATGACCCGTCGCATGTTATTGAAAGCATCTTTCTTTGACGATGTCTTGGGGTCACCATGATAAATCTTATGGAGACGATGTTTCTCTGCCATCAGTTTTTCAATGTCTTCTGCGTTCTCATCAAACCAGTCTTTGTAAGGTGTTGTGGATTGCCCCAGGATTTTCTCAGCAATTGTGTAGATAGTGTCTTTCAGAGTAGTAGAAAAACCGTTTTCAAGTTGGACTTGAGACATTCATTCATTCATTCAGTAGCATGTCCCTCGCGGAACCTCGCTGCCATAACAACCCTCCGGAAAACCTTCCTATCATGAGCAAGATGTCCTGCGTCTGATACACCCATCTGGAGATCATCTGCCACATCCTGCACCCATCTTCTCCTTGGCCTTCCTCTTCCTCTCTTCCCAGGCATATACCCCTCCATTATTATTCTCTCTAGACCTCCATGACGTTTCAAGTGACCAAAATATTTCAATTTTCTTTGTTTTATTGTCTTTACTAGCCAACCCTCTTCAATATTCAGCTCTTGAAGTATGGATGCATTTGTTCTTTTCTCCACCCAAGATATTCTTAGAACCTGTCTGTAACATTTATATTCAAATGCATTTATGCGCTGTTCCGCTTGTTTAGTAAGTGTCCAGGTCTCACAGGCGTATGTTGCAATGGGAAAGATGCATGCTCTTAAAATCTGACCTTTGTAATTCTATCTGTACATTCCATAATTTATTCAGTTGTTTTTAGTCTTTGAAGAGCAATTGAAAGTCGCCGTTTAATTTCTTTCATTGTGTCACCATTGTTGGTAACCAGTGACCCAAGATATTCGAAATTTTCCACCACTTCCAATCTTTCCTCATTAACATATATTTCCTTCTCCATGGCAGTTTTGTTTGTATGCATTATCTTTGTTTTTGCTGTGTTAAGAAATAAGTTATGATTTTCACTATTTCTTTGGAGTGAGGTTAATAAGGACTTGAGACAATCCTCCAAAATATCCACAAAGGACTGTTTTATTTTATTGATTTTAAGACGGTTGACATTCATCTTTTTAGTCATTTTTCACTCCCTGAGTGTGCCTTGGCGGTTGAATGCGGATGTTGTTGTTTTTTTTGGACATTATGAGACAATGGTCAGTCCAGCATTCAGCACCACACATAGATTTGGTCACCCGAACATCATGTCTATCTTTTCTTCTGACTATGACAAAGTGTATACGGTGCCATTGTTTTGAGCGGGGATGCATCCACGATGTCCTGTTTCTAGTCGGGAGACGGAATATTGCGTTTGTGATTAGGAGTTCGTGTATGGCACTTGTTTGGAGGAGGAGGAGTCCATTGCTGTTGCTGTTGCCTACTCCGTATTTGCCAGTAATACCGTCCCATGAGGCTGTGTCAGTGCCAACTCTGGCATTAAAATCACCTTTAGAGACTGATGTTACGATCTCATTCAGATCTTCATAGAGGTTGTTTATCACCTCCTCGGAGTTGGTCATCGTTGGAGCATAAGCACTTACGATGGTTGCATATTTCTTTCCATGTCGCAGAGGGATTCTGATGGTCATAAGTCTATCATTTACTACCTTTGGAAAGCCAACCAACTTACTAACCAAGGATGTCTTGATGGCCAAACCAACACCAGCCTGGCGTTTTTCTTCAGGTTTTCTACCACTCCAGAAGAATGTGTAGCTGGCACCTAGTTCACAGATTTCTTCTTCGCCCGCAAGCCAGGTTTCACTTAGGGCTACTATTTCGATTTTGTATCTGCTAAGTTCTCTCCCTATTAGAGCCGTGCGTCTCTCTGTGCCATTGACCTCTTCTCTGTCGAGCAATGTGCCTATGTTCCAGGTTCCGAAAGTTAGGGACAACAGTTTAGTTTTCTTGAATATTCTTGTGTTTCGACTGCTGTTGCAGGGTACCCACCAGCTGCGGTAAGCTAGTTTGGTGGTGATGGATAAGGCAATGTTTAGGACACCTTTTCTAGCCCCTTTCTCGTGCCAAGGAGGTGAGCATTGCTGTCCTAAGGAGGGCTGCTCAGTCGCTCAGCGGGTTACTGAATTCCGTCGCTGCTCCGGTCAGTGGAATGCGACCCTATGGCCTGAGCCGACAGCTTGCAAATCCGCAACTACGGCTGCCAGAGTATCCATGACTGCCGATTTGCTGCTCGCCCATCACCACTGGGCTTGAAGAGATGAACATATATGAGATGGGGATGAAAGAGTTACTTGCGCGGTGACTTTGATTAAAGTAAGGATAAGAGCAGTGCTGTCGACCTCACTCGCCTGAGTCATATCTACTTGGTTACTAGAGTTACTAGACTGTGCGAGGGACTGGTTACTGGCGGTTGACCTGCCTGGCCATGAAAAGTACCCTGAGTTAATCCGGAAGACCGGCCTGCGACCTGACATAGTTCTCCACTCTGCGGTGAAACGTCAGCTCATCCTGATTGAGCTGACCGTGTCGTATGAGTCGCGAATGGACGAAAGCCGTATGTATAAGCTCAGGAAATACAATGACTTAGCAGCCGGTCTGAGGAGAGACGAAGCGTAGACAGTACGAATCTTCGCCGTCGAAGTAGACGCGAGAGGTCTCGTTTTCACTTCACCACTTCACTTTACAATGTGATTAAACAACTAGGCGTACGAGGTAATGAACGCAAACGGACACTTAAACAACTGGGCTAGGTTGCTGAGAGGGCCTGGCGCTGGCTCTGGACAGAACGGAACGTCGTGGGCGACGGGCCTCGGTGAGCTGGTGAGGGTGTCTAGTGGAAAATAATGTCTTATCCCTTAAAGTCCACCGTGTCCGAATTGTATGCCAGTGTCCCTCTGACACCTGCCAACAAAGTCCAACATGTGTCCGGTATACCAATCGTAAGCTTGCTTCTCGGTATGCAGACTGCTTTAATTATGCTACCGCAACGACTTCTTATCTCACAGTACCTTTTGCAAAAGTCACCAATTCGTCTTGTCCTTGTCCGAATAACATCCGGTAATAAGTGCATCAGGAGAGACCAACCCTGAGCTTCATGAACTCAGGTGGGCCCCCTCTCTGAAAATGTATAGGAGCTCGTGGGCCGAAACATTTGTCGACGAGTGGTTACTTCTACTGACGATTGGTAGACTCCTGCTGTACATGCTCCCTGTGGAGTTTATTATTACTTATTACCATGGTTTCTATTTCGATCTGTGTTCCCATATGTTTGACGGTGGTGATTATGGTTAAACACATCATTCTGTTTTATGTAGTGCCTATAATTCCTGGTACCGAAGATCCTACGTACAATTGATGTTGCATTTCTCAACATCAGTTTTAATCTTTATTGCCTCTCTTCCTTTCAATGTACACACGGATGCTAATTCAACAGTTAACATCTGTAAATAGCAAAAACTTACGACTAAAAACAGTAAAATCCGCCTGTCTACCATATTGACCGAAATCCTTTCTGAGAATACTACTTGAAGTGTCTTCGGTTACTTTTGACATTATTTTTATAATATGATTGCTGGGAAAAAGTGCCCTAACACAGATTGTATATTGAGCAATATCGCCAACGCCCAATCATGCTCCTAATGTATTTTCGCATTTTATGCCATGTATGCCCTGATGTTTATTGCTTTTATTTCTCTATAGATCCTCGGTATTTGCCATCATCCATAGATACCGATAGAGTATTCCATTAGTGAATTATCGTTCTCTCTCATGGCGATTTAGTCGTGCTGAACAGTAGCAATGTTACCTTAATGGCATGCGATTCTTTCATGTGTTACTATATAGTGGATAATCACTGGGGCCATTAGTTTACAGTCGATTCTCAGTGAGGACTAAAAGAGTAGTCTAAATGGCTAATAGGCTTCAGGAAACGGACAAACGGAAATAGGCAAATGGCCAACAGTTGTGTACGAGGACCGGTGGGTTATTCTTGCATATGTATTTATGTGTGTGTGTGTGTGTGTGCGCGCGCGCGTGTGCGTGCGGCCTCTCCTGGGGTTGTTTCCATTGATAACTTCTATCCACACGTTCTTACTTTTATGCTTTTCCAGATGCTAGTGTTCAATAGGCTAGTATGGGAAAAAGTCTAGTGCTATGTGAAGTGTGATTAAACCTCTTGGGTTAAGGCACATTTTTTTTCCCTACATTTGGAGCATACGATTTCACGACCATTTTTGCAATCGCATATATTTAATGTGAATCTTAGACGCTACAACTCTTATACTATCTGCTGTGATTCTCTGTTCTTTACCCCGTATTCCCATCCTGATTACCTCCCTCCACGAATAGTTATACAAATACATCTCAATACCTGCATCCTTCATGTCCCACCTTCAAACATCTTTAGATCGTAGTAGAGACTGGCCTCGACATCTTCTACGCATCTGTATTTCATCATAGAATTTACCTGTAGAAACTTAACCAGCCTCCTTCACCTAGTTCAGCGGTTCTTGGCCTTCTTAATGCCGTGACCCTTTACTACAGTTTCCTCAGACGTAGTGACCCTCAACCAAAAAAATCATTTTCTTTGATACTTTTTTTAGTAAATATGTGTTTTCCGATAATCTTAGGCGGACCCCTGTGAAAGGCTCGTTCGACCCACGAAAGAGTTGCCACCCTGTCACATACTGCTACTATCAATGCCTTGTGAGGGTTTACCCGAGTGAACTAAATGGCACTCTGAAGTAGTTTTAAAATGTTGAGATGTTGGCTCGCAATATTCTAGGCAGAATCCCGCAGCTCCAATGAACATCCAGCCTACTTCAGGGGTGGGGCGATGCAAATTATGTCACTACAGAACATAAAATATTCCTAGGAGCAACTTGGCCGGACTTCCTCACTACTTCAATTAAGCCCCCAGACTAGATAGTCTCTAATGCTAGTTATAATAACACAGTTAAACATGTAATATACCACTACTACACACACTCCAGACAATTAGGAACAGTAAAGGATGGACACTCAACAAAAAATAAAAAAATCACAAAACATCATGTGGTCAGTACAACACATGTACGAATAAATAAAAAGGAATTCAATAGAACCAATATTGCCGAAGAAAAGAAGACAAATTATGACTGAATAGCACAATAGTTGCTCCTAGTAGCAGCCATCATCATCACTGCAAATATGTGGAACGTTGGATTCCTGGAACAGGCACTTAGGAATAAGGTTAACCGCAACTGCTGGTATCCTTATCTGCCGCCAGGTCCGGTCTTCTCGCACACCTGAGATGGCTGGTACAATGATCAAGAACTTCTCCTCTCCTCGGCACATAGGTATAATTGGAGACACTGTCCAACAGATAAATGTTGATATCCTTACAGTCCGGGTTAAAGTACGGAATTAAAGGTCGTGTTACCAAACAGTAACTATAGTCTCTTGCCTTAAATATAGACAGGGAAGATGCCAGACATCACCATCTGGTGTCTTGCCGACTGGCGTGAGCGATCATGTCTCTCCTTATTTCTGCGATCTCCTGCAGCATGTATCACTTCGTGTGCCGACACACCTCCATGCCATGCAACAAGACTGTCAAGCATCTTCTCTCGTTGTCTTCCTCTATCCCTCCTTCCACAGATCTTTCCAGTGGTCACAACATGTTCCATTTTCCCTCTTCTCATAACATGGCCGAAAAAAGATTACTTTCTCCTTCTGATGTCTGTGATAAGTTGTCTTCGGGCTCCCGTCTCTTTCAAAACCTCTTGGTTTGTTTTTTTTTTTTGGCTGTCCAAGTTATTCTAAGCATTCTTCTGTAAAACTACATCTTTGAGGCCTCAAGAAATTGTTTGGCCTGCTTACCGATTGTCCAGGATTCACAGCCATATGTTAAAACTGGATGTATGTAGCAAGCAAGAATTCTTTTTCTAACTCTCAATGACAAAGATATATTGCACAAGATGTTTTTCATTTTATAAAATGCAGTTTTTGCATTAAAAAAATTATTTAAAATACTAAAAAAAAAAAAAAAAGTGCTGAAGACTGGCGAAACTGTGTTTCTAACAGTATGAGAAGTGGTTCCTGCTTAAAGAGGTGGATGATTAGAGTCGAGTATCTCGATCAGCCACAAGCAGGTAACAGTTTAACCCCTCAAGTGCTAAGAAGTTGAGCTTACTGGCAATAAATACTAGGAACAAAATTTATTAAATTAGCAATTTTGATCATTATAATCAATTACCTCGCCACAATACGCGATATGCAATAGCATGTGTTAGTGCGAGTGTTGTCACGCTTCATGACATGGCAGAAGGCTGTGAAGAATCTTTTCACATTTTCTTCCTCTGTCTCTCTTTCCATCAGCTTTTCTAGTGGTCACAACATTTACCAGTTTCATTCTCCTCATAACGTGACCAAAACAATTATGACTGTAGCTTTTTGATGTTTGTGATAAGTTGTGACAAGATAGGCAGTTGTATACAGATACAGTGGTAACAGAGCCAATGGTCGACTAAGCACAAAAATGGACCACAGAGACAGTGACAAATATTATATAGGAAGCAAGCAGAAGAGCCAGTTCCAGAGATCTCCCTCTTCCCTGACGCTGCAAAGGCATTCCAGGAGTGGATAAAAGAAGAAGTGATCAGTTATTTTTGAGCTCTAGACTTTTTCAAAACATCTGGGTTGCTCAGTTCGTCTGTCCAAGGAATTATCACGACTCTTCTGTAAAACCATGCGGCGCCCGTGGCTAAGGCGTTGCGAGTCTGACTCGTAATCCAACGTACCGCGATCGAAACCTGCGTGGGTTGCGTGGATTTTTGTCGTGGTATGGGACGTCGCAGGTCGACCCAGCCTCAAATGGGTACCAGGATGGGCTGTCCTGGGAAAGTAAAGACGGCCGGCGTAATGCTGACCACATTACCCACCGAGTGCCGATTGGTCTGTAAAAATATGGGTGCTCTTCCCATATGCCCGATGCGCCTAAGGGCGTGTATCTTTACTTTTTTACTTCTGTAAAACCATTTCTTTCAGCCCTCGAGCAATTGTTTGGACGGTTTAATAATTAGACAGGATACAAAGACATATGTTAAAACTGGTTCTATGCAGAATGTTAGTATTCAGTTCCAACCCTCAAGTGACATAAATTTATTGCATAAAATGTTCTTATGATGTTTTGGCCTGTTCTGTTCTGTACCTCTGTGATGTTATCCATAAGCCTAGATACTTTAATGCCTCATGTAGGCACATTTTCTCTTGGATATAACCATTACTACTCTCTTTTTATTATTCAAGTGGAGGCCTATTTCATCGCTTTATACAATATTTGTGGTTCTTTCTGACTTGTTGCTATGAAGGCGGTGTCATCAGCATGAAGTAGGTAGTAATTTAAATATACCACGAAGCTATCATGTGTCTGTGATAGAAGAAGGCAAAAACATTACATGATACTTTAAATTTTAAGAAACCTTATAGTGAGTTTCTTAGTACTGAAAGAGATAAGCTACGGTGATTGAATATAAGTGGAACTAGAGAGAATATACATCGCTGAATACGGATGGACATAATCATTGATGCACACACAGTAAGTTCAACAACTTTACGAGTAACAGGTGCGGTGGACCTGTTTTCCTTATTACACCCACAACAAATGAAGCCCAAAAGCCATAAGGGATAAATAAAAGATGTAATCACACTGCACCACGTACACTATAAGAAGGTTCGTGCAAACCAAAACCAGTTAAGCAGATCTGTGGCTTTCTTCTCTTCCATGCCTTTAGGCGCATTGGGCATGTGCAGCAATTCCTATATCTTGTCGACCAGACGGCATTCTGTAGGTAATTTGGTGAACATTAAACCGTCTGCCTTTACTACCCAGGGACTTTACCTGGTTGGCATCTAAGACTGGGTCAATATGGAAGCCAAGATCATTACTGAAAAAAGTATGGATCAGTTAGGATTTGAACCCACTAGTTCCAATTCGCAAACGAACGTCTATCGCTACACAACAACGATTCCCTCCTTGCTGAAAGTAATCACATAGAAAGTGATTGGAAAGATGACTAACGGGACAGGGTATGGTGAAATATGAGACAGATTGTGTGGGAACGATAATGTATGAGGTACCACATGATGTGTGTGAGGGTGACAGATAATGTGTGAGGGATAGAGGGTGAAGATAATAAAAGGGATAGGACGAAATAGTAAAGTAATACATCATCAATTTAAAGACAGCTGGGCAAGCCACTGTAGACTGACGTCATGAGTTAAACCTCATCGGAAGCGTGTTTAAAAAGAAATATAAAATAAGAAAGGGAGTATGCGAGAGAGAGAGAGAGAGAGAGAGAGAGAGAGAGAGAGAGAGAGAGAGAGAGAGAGAGAGAGAGAGAGAGAGAGAGAGAAAGATATAGAGAGAAAGAGAGAGAGAGAGAAAGAGAGAGAACGGGCTGCCGTGCATAAAATCAGTAAGAGTATGTGTACAGGGGGAGGAAGGGAAAATGGACGTTGCCTATTTAAGCATTTAGTCCTAATTTTAAATTAGATAATATTGATTGTTTGACCAATTATAATTTACTTTTAATGTGTTCTATATTTGGAAATTGTTATATACATATTTTGAGCGGGTTAAATTCATCACGCATACCACAACATGTTTTTACTCTTTTGTATTACGTTGCAAACTAGAAAGAGACAATTTTCTCTTTCGACAGGCCGTAAAAATTCGACGATATTCTATCATCATCGTCATCTTCATTATCATCATCATCATTAACATAATCATAAAGCCCTTTGTCAATAACATCATTATAGTCGTCATAGCCGTCAGCGTCTGGCCGTCGTCGTCATTATCATCATCATCAATTTCATTACCATATCATCATTAGCGTTGTTATCATTACTCTCGTCATCATAATCATTATCGTTTTAGACGTCATAATTATTAAAATAGTTGTTATTATCATCAGCATCATGTTTGACATCGTCATCATTGTCCACGTCGTTGTCTTCATTGTCACCATAATTGTCTTCATTATCATCAATCACTTCAACCAATATTCACGTCAAGCTCTAAGTAGCGAACTGTTTAAGCCTTTTGCCTTTCTTTAGTGTCGTTCGTTTGTCGAGTTCAATTGTTTCAGCTACACCTGGGCATGAGTTCCAGTCAAAAGCAAAAACATTTTTATTATTCATACTACATACTACTCTAAGTCGATGCGAACGCTTCGCAATGTCGGAATGCAGGGTTCGATGCCAGCGCGGGTCATGCGCCTTGCGTTGGTTTCGACAGTGGCATCAAGAAAGCCGACCGTCCAGTAAGCAATGGCAAACTTTTGGACGTGAATTTGCCTAG
Source organism: Candidula unifasciata (assembly GCA_905116865.2). NCBI lineage: Eukaryota > Metazoa > Mollusca > Gastropoda > Stylommatophora > Geomitridae > Candidula > Candidula unifasciata. Next base: position 13,547 of record CAJHNH020004160.1, read on the forward strand.
TAAAAACACACAACAGCTAGGGGTTCTGCAACGTCCTGTAAAGGATACGCAACTAACTAACATACTACTAATCCTGCTGCTACTACAGCTACTACTACTTCTGATGCTGTTGTGTTTGCTGCTGCTCCTACTGTAACTACTAAGGTACTTTCTTTAATTCACCTGAAACAGAGGAAATCCCGAGAAAGTCAACTTTTCTAGGAGTAGGGTTTTAGGTTTAAGGTTAGAATCTTTATCAGCCCCAACTGCCTCATAGAGACTGACTAACCTAAGCCTAACCTGGATTGGAATTAACACTAAATTAGCAATACTCCTGCTACCACTATTGATGTAATCAACAGGACCGTGCGGTAGACTTTCTTAGAATTATGCAAGTCGTCGATATGTTGCCCCTTTAATGTTCAAACTGATTTTGATTTCGCTGCTTACGCTGCTTCCTTATGGTGCCGCCTGATGTGGCCGCTTTTTTGTACCATAGTAGGGCACAGACCTGGTGCTGAAAAGTAAATAAATAAAATGAGATGCTTTATAAAATAACGCAAATATGTAAATATTTACTTGTGCAGCCGATTTTTATAAATAGATGAAGGGAGTTTACTGCACTTAGAAAATTAATAGGGAAGCAGGACGGGACGGAGTTAGGGGAAATTGTCAGCTTTTCGAGATGTTTGCGGGAACTCAAGATGCCCGAGCTCAAGTTCCGGCGCTTGTGTCCATACTGAGCACTGCTTGAGCTATGGTGTTAGTGCTATGTGTGTCGATTATCGCGGGCGACTTGCCATGCTACTGAGATGGATCAGCACATATTGAAATTCATTTTCTCCGCGTCGACTTTGCGTGGATGGTATAACACAGAAGCAGCGTTTCAACTCTGACTCACCAAATGTAGAATTTAACCTGGACTTTTCTCTTTGGTCCATATCTTCATCCTTCTGTTAGAGATTATATTAGAAAAGAAGAAGAATGCGTTGAAAACTCATTGTTCACTAGCTGCAGACCGTCTAATTGTTGCTGGATATAGGAAGCGTTGCACTTCATTGTTTACTAGCTGCAGATCCACCGGTTTCTTGCTCCCTGTCTGAAGCTTCGCAACTCTTTGTTTACTAGTTGAGGATCCGCCCATTTGTTGCTAGATATCGAAAGCGTTGCAACTGTCTGTTTACTTGCTGCAGATCCACCGGTTTCTTGCTCCCTGTCTGAAGCTTCGCAACTCTTTGTTTACTATTTGAGGATCCGCCCGTTTGTTGCTAGATATCGAAAGCGTTGCAACTATCAGTTGACTAGCTGCAGATCCACCCTTTTCTGTTGCGATATTGGAACGTTACACCTCATTGTTTTACTAACTGCGGTCCTCCCATCTGTTGTTTGATATCGGAAGAGCTGCAACTACCTGTTTAAGAGCTGCAGACCTGCCCGTTTGTTGCTCAATATCTGAAACGTTGCAACTCCCGTTGGTTTTATGCAGACCTCACACAATTCTTCTATGATTGTTCTCATAACTGCGGCATATGCAGTCATCACATTCGCTTCTTAACGAATAAAACAAATACACAACTGCAAAATTTGAATGTAACCACTGATTAAAAACACAAACAAGCAATAATTTTAGACAACTAATGAAAAAAAAATATATATATTTCTTTTCCACTCACACACGCGCGCGCACGCCCACACACACATACGATCCTCAACAATATGGGTCAACCACGGCACTAGAAAGTGTGCCAAATTAGCCGAAACCAAGTTAATTAAATGTCGAAGATGTGCAACTTTACAATTAGATGTCACACTCCAACGACAGTATCAGCTCCACACAACAAAATAAAGAATCTCTGACAGGTTCCAACAAACAACAAAATGCAGAGGTTTCTCGTGAGCACGTACATAAAAAAAGTAAAGGTCCCTTTTCCACGCCTTTAGACGTATAGAGCATATAGGGCTAGACCTATATTTTTTAGACCAATCGGCACAAGATGGGCGATGTGGTCAGCATCACTAGAGCATCATTACTTTTCAGGATTGCACCCAGTACCCACTCCAGGCTAGGTCGACCTGGGTGTCAAGGTCATTTTGGAAACAAGTTCGGCTCCACCAGGGAGCGGATCCACGACCTTCCGATCCGCCCGCTACGCCACGGTGACTCCTCGAGCACGTATCTCCCCAGAAACCATATTTGTGGCAGCTTATGTAACGATACGCTTCTAAAGATGTAAGCGAGTTTTGGCGCACACAAATCTATATCAGCACACCTTTTTTTTTTTTAAATATATATTGTTTCATTAAATTTCACTGTTAGCTTGGAATCACATTGCACGTTAATTTCCCAACGGAGAGCTTCTAAATCGTTTTCTGTATGCAGAGGGCGTTAATGACGATGCCAAGGTCAGTTCGTGGGCGGTGAAACCTTGAAATATCACTCGAAAGAAACTTCGGTCTGAGGATGTGCTTTTGACATCAGTAATTTAAGTGACACACATTTATCTTTAAACATTTCTTCGACATTCAAAAGAAAATAACTGGGCTCTATTATTGAAATAAGCATACAGGTAAGTAAAAGGCCTTTTTAAAGCTAGTGGCGCATCAATGGGAATGGAAACGTATATGATGAGAGAAGTCCTCATTCCATGCTGATGTCGTGAGCATCGCACCAGTCGCCTTTACCTCTTATCATGTTCTCTGGTGCGGCATCTGTGGCTTAGGGGTAGCGAGTCCGATTCGTAATTCCAACGTACCGCGATCGTAAATCCACTGCAGGCTGAGTGGATTGTTATCATGCTGTGGGGCGTCGCAGGTCGACGTAGCCTAAAATGGGTACCAGGATAACTGCCTGGAAAGTAAAGACGACCGGCGTAATGCTAACCGCATTAACCACTTTGTGCCGATATTCTGTAGAAATAGGGGTGCTCTTCTTATATACCCGATACGCCTAAAAATGTTAAACATTTTTTGTCTGATCCGCATTTAAATTGGATCGAAATGGAAGTAAATATCGTTTAGAATAAACATCTGACTCTAATCGGAGTCGAACCCAAGACCTTCGGGTCACATCAACCGAGCTTCTAACCTTTCCCTGCTGCTCCACCGTTATTTAAATATACTGTTTGAAAAAAATAGTAAAGGACCTTTTTTCACGCTTTTAGGCGTATTGGGCATATTGGGCAGACACATATTTTATAGACCAATCGGCAGATAGTGGCTGATGTTGTCATGATCACACCGGATGTATTTTCGTCTCAGGACTGAACCTGGTACCCACTCAAGGCTGGGTCGACCTGGTACCCACTCAAGGCTGGGTCGAACTGGTACCACTCAAGGCTGGGTCGACCTGGTACCCACTTCAGGCTGGGTCGACCTGGTACCCACTCCAGGCTGGGTCAACCTGGTACCCAATTAAGGCTGGGTCAACCTGGTACCCACTCAAGGCTGGGTCAACCTGGTACCCACTCCAGGCTGGGTGAACCTGGTACCCACTCAAGGCTGGGTCAACCTGGTACCCACTCAAGGCTGGGTCGACCTGGGAGCCACTCAAGGCTGGGTGGACCTGGTACCCACTCCAGGCTGGGTCGAACTGGTACCCACTCAAGGCTGGGTCAACCTGGTACCCACTCAAGGCTGGGTCAACCTGGTACCCACTCAAGGCTGGGTTGAACTGGTACCCACTCAAGGCTGGGTCGACCTGGTACCCACTTCAGGCTGGGTCGACCTGGTACCCACTCCAGGCTGGGTCAACCTGGTACCCAATCAAGGCTGGGTCAACCTGGTACCCACTCAAGGCTGGGTCAACCTGGTACCCACTCCAGGCTGGGTGAACCTGGTACCCACTCAAGGCTGGGTCAACCTGGTACCCACTCAAGGCTGGGTCGACCTGGGAGCCACTCAAGGCTGGGTCGACCTGATACCCACTCCAGGCTGGGTCGAACTAGTACCCACTCAAGGCTGGGTCAACCTGGTACCCACTCAAAACTGGGTCAACCTGGTACCCACTCAATGCTGGGTCGAACTGGTACCCACTCAAGGCTGGGTCGACCTGGTACCCACTCAAGGCTGGGTCAACCTAGTACCCACTCAAGGCTGGGTCAACCTGGTACCCACTCAAGGCTGGTCAACCTGGTACCCACTTAAGGCTGGGTCGACCTGGTACCCACTCAAGGCTGGGTCCACCTGGGAGCCACTAAATGCTGGGTCAACCTGGTACCCACTCAAGGCTGGGTCAACCTGGTACCCACTCAAGGCTGAGTCAACCTGGTACCCACTCAAGGCTGGGTCGATCTGGGAGCCAATCAAGGCTGGGTCGACCTGGGAGCCACTCAAGGCTGGGTCGACCTGGTACCCACTCAAGGCTGGGTCAACCTGGTACCCATTCAAGGCTGGGTCGACCTAGTACCCACTCAAGGCTGGGTCGACCCTGGTACCCACTCAAGGATGGTCAACCTGGTTACCCACTCAAGGCTGGTCAACCTGGTACCCACTTAAGGCTGGGTCGACCTGGTACCCACTCAAGGCTGGGTCCAACTGGGAGCCACTAAATGCTGGGTCAACCTGGTACCCACTCAAGGCTGGGTCAACCTGGTACCCACTCAAGGCTGAGTCAACCTGGTACCCACTCAAGGCTGGGTCGACCTGGGAGCCAATCAAGGCTGGGTCGACCTGGGAGCCACTCAAGGCTGGGTCGACCTGGTACCCACTCAAGGCTGGGTCAACCTGGTACCCATTCAAGGCTGGGTCGACCTAGTACCCACTCAAGGCTGGGTCGACCTGGTACCCACTCAAGGCTGGGTCAACCTGGTACCCATTCAAGGCTGGGTCGACCTAGTACCCACTCAAGGCTGGGTCGACCTGGTACCCACTCAAGGCTGGGTCAACCTGGTACCCATTCAAGGCTGGGTCAACCTGGTACCCACTCAGGGCTGGGTCCACCTGGGAGCCACTCAAGGCTGGGTCCACCTGGGAGCCAAGCTCTTGTTTGTCTTTGTTTCTTTCAAAGTCAGACTCCGTCAGGACAGAAACGCAGAACCTTCCGGTTATTGACATGGTTCGTTTGAAATTGTTATTTCATATTATTCTTTTCTTAGTCCATATTGGGATGTGCACGGCTGGGCATCACATGTTAGAAGAATGCGAGCTGTTGTCATGCTTGGTTTCGTTAAAACGCTACGCAAGTCTGAATTTGTAATTAAGTTATTCCAAGTTAAACGCAGTCAAACGAGCAATCTGGCAATCCACGTATACGTCTCGTCTACATCTTTAGCGACTCGCAGTTATTCCGATAAAAGTTATTCCAGTGTTCTGGCTGATGACTTGGTTATCTCCAACAGCAAGTTACATGGAGTGTGGCCAGGCCTGAACACTATGCAGGTAGCCAAAAAAGAATCAGATGCCAACACAGGACTGGTGTCATCAGCCGCTATACCATGCCTAGTCTAAGCACTTATGGATTGAATGATTTGATGCACATAGAGAATACTCTGTCGACTAACTAACTAGCTAGCTAGCTAATTAGTTATCTTGTAGGTACTCCACTCTGTATCATTCTTTCCATTTTGCAGTTATCAGTTATTTGGTTCGCATTGTTCCCTGGCTTCCACAGGACCATCTGGTATATGGCATTTAATGAATCACTTCACCTTATAGGTTCATGTTTTCGCTTTAAAAAAAAAATGGCCGCAGGAAAATCAGAGTCGAGCTACGATGGAGATTATCCAACTCGTATATATTCTGGGATTTCTGTTGTATTTGTGAGAAGACACGTTTTCACAATTCGGATGTCAAACTCTGGCAATTTTACTCCATACACCCCCCCCTCCCCCGTTTTTTCCCCTCCCACCCACCCCCGTGTTAGGCTGTTTTTAACAATGTTATGGCCATCTATTATAGACTACTGAACGTAAAATATCGGTAGAACATCACAACAGGCAGCAGATCATTTGCTTGGCTTATAAGGAGGAAAGCGGCGAGACGAAGTACATGAAAGATGAAAGAAAGAAATAACGACAAAATGAAAGAGATAAACAACGAGGAAAGAAAGAAAGAAAGAAAGAAAGAAAGAAAGAAAGAAAGAAAGAAAGAAAGAAAGAAAGAAAGAAAGAAAGAAAGAAAGAAAGAAAGAAAGAAAGAAAGAAAGAAAGAAAGAAAGAAAGAAAGAAAGAAAGAAAGAAAGAAAGAAAGAAAGAAAGAAAGAAAGAAAGAAAGAAAGAAAGAAAGAAACAAACAAACAAAGAAACAAACAAACAAACAAAGAAACAAAGAAACAAAGAAAGAAAGAAAGCAACCGGCAAGAACGACGACAGAGATGCCGAGGAAGAAAAGCATTTAAGAAGAAAGTAAAGAATGAAATTGGGAGTCGGAGATAGAGACCGAAATTAACAAATGTATCAGAAAGACCCTTATGTTGAAGATATTGGACTATAAATTGCAACCGAAGTGTTAATGTTCTGAAGTCAATGTTTAAGTGTCAGTTCTGTGATTAGATCATTGCATCACTTCCTACACAAGCCATCCAACCAGACTTCTTAGTGGTCCTGCCCGATGACGTCATGACAAATGACTTCTCGAAGTTGGTGAAAATTGCGGACATTAATCTTGTGAAGAGAACTCTCAACTTTGGTGAATTTTCAAAAAATTTGCTGATTCGTCTGTCGAACGTTTCCGTCTACCCAGAATCACAGACTTCCTAAATTATGAGCACATGGCAAGGGAAATGTGACGGTCTAATACATTTTTTTTTTCTGAGAGACCAGCTCCCAAGAGATCTCCACTCTGATAATCTCTAAATGGGGTAGCTGCTACTACACTTAAGGACTAGATAGATTCTCAGTTGCTGGCTACTTCAGTGATGAAGATGAAGTTGATTACAATGCTAAGAATTGCAAATGGTTGTCTAGAAGCTGTGCATCTGCTTGCGTTCAGTAGTGCACTCAATGTCTGGCTGTCTCAATAAACACTTGAAGTAATTTAACGTATTCAGTAGCAGACATTGTCTTATCGTATTTAACGTGTTCAGTAGCAGACATTGTCTTAACGTATTTAACGTGTTCAGTAGCAGAGATGTGTCTTGTTAACTGTTAATTTTGTAACCAGTTGTTACTCAGACTGATAACCACTCGGTCCTGACACATTTTTAAACTTGTACCACTTAGGGACAAAAGTTGCTGAATCAAGAAATTGTTAGAATTGGTTAGAGCTACAGCAGAAAAGGGGTCACAGCTTTATCAGTATTTTTTCATCTTTCTGTATCTCCTATCTGTGTAAGTATTTCTGATATTTTTTCAGCATTTCCCAATTTTTTTTCAAGTTCTACAGTTTTTTTTTTTTTACTTTCTTTAACCTACAAATATGTCAACATCAATTTCTTGCAGATACCCGTTGGACAGGATATCATTGCTTAAATTATTGCTGCTAGATTGTCTACGTTATACTTCGCTAATCTTTTTTTACGATTTGGAACTTTTTTAAAGATAACTTTTTTTAGAATTTTGTCTTTACATGATAGCGTTTTATCTATCGCAGAAATTGCTACCACTATCTGTTATTCCGCGTATGTGCTTCATGCCTATACTACATATGCATACGTCAACATATAGAAAACACAGTTGGAACTGTCTTCTTCATACGCCAGTATGAAACCAACATCATGATTTCCTATTCCTATTTATGAAAGCGTGCGTACCTTCCCTTTCTCCAGCAAAATGTCTTCCTCAAACACAACGCTTCTACCGCCACCCATCCCGCTGCTGACCACAACGAGAAGAGATTTACTGTGACAGATTCGGGTTATTTTCAGAGAATATGACCAGTTCAATTTTAACGCCCATCAGTTATAATGAGATTGTGATCTTTTTGGACCGTACGAATATGTTATAATTAGATTGAGGTCTTTTTGGGCTGTATGCGTTTTCTGTTACAGTTGGTGATTATATGAGACAAGGCTGACATCAGTGAGAGTTATCTGGCATTCAAGGTCAAGCTACGACTTGGAAGCAGGTTAACTTAGGAGTAGGGCGTTCCTTTTCAGGGGACATAGTGACTTAGTGGTTCGATGTTTGTCTTTAGAGGACTCGATGACCTTCGACGTTGGTGTATAAGTCCTTTCAACAAATAAGGTTATTTTAGGTGAGGATAGCTATAGCGCTCAACTGCTGCTATTAAAGTATAGGGTTCAATTCCCAATTAAAACATTCTTGTTTTGTTTTTTGTTTTTTTAAAAAAAACTAGGCATAAGGGATACTCAACTTAAATGAGTACCTGGTTTGTTCTGTAAAGTAAAGGCGGCCGGCCTGATCTTTCTATATCACCCATTAAGTGCCGATGGATCTATAAAATATAGTCCCGCCATTTATTTCCAACGCCATTTTTTTTCTCTGCTTTCTTCTTCTTTCACTTATTTTTCTTCCTCTTCCTTTTCTTCTTTTTTTTTCATTTTCTTTTTCTTATTTTTCTTCTTCTCCTTCTTCTTCTTCTTCTTCTTCTTCTTCTTCTTCTTCTTCTTCTTCTTCTTCTTCTTCTTCTTCTTCTTCTTCTTCTTCTTCTTCTTCCTCTTTTTCTTCCTCTTTTTCTTCCTCTTCTTCTCTTTCTTTTTCTTTTTCTTCATCTTCTTCTTCTTCTTCTTCTTCTTCTTCTTCTTCTTCTTCTTCTTCTTCTTCTTCTTCTTCTTCTTCTTCTTCTTCTTCTTCTTCTTCTTCTTTTTCTTCTTCTTCTTCTTCGTCTTCTTCTTCTTCTTCTGCTTCTGCTTCGTGTTCTTCTACTTCTGCCTCTCCTTCTTTTTCATTCTCCTTTTCTTCTTCTTCTTCTTCTTCTTTTTTTTTCTTCATCTATTTCTTATTCTTCGTCTTTTTCTTCTACTCCTTTTTCAGGATTCCTAGCCTAATAGTGTTTATTACTGCAATCGTATCTGTTACTCTCTCGCTCTCTCTCACTCTCTTATTTCTGTCAATAACTCCAAGTGTCTGTAGGTCCAGATATTATCTCTCATTATCGCCCCACTATCTTCTTGTTCTAGCTCGTCCTTTTAGATACCTCTGTCATCAAAGTTTTGTGACGAAATGAAGTTTCAGTATTTTGGGGTGTAGGCCTCACGTGTCAAACATCCCCCCCCCCCCCATTATTCTAAATGGAGAGCTAGGGCGTCTTTCGATGTTCTTTACCCCATGACTTGTCTGGCTTTGGCAACCTTGTAGGCCGGGGTTAAGATGATGGAATGTGTGGCAGTCTGTGTGCCTGTCCATCCGTCTGTCTGCTTGCCTGTATGTATGTATGTATATGTGTGTGTGTGTGTGTGTGTGTGTGTGTGTGTGTGTGTGTGTGTGTGTGTGTGTGTGTGTGTGTGTGTGTGTGTGTGTGTGTGTGTGTGTGTGTGTGTGTGTGTGTGTGTGTGTGTGTGTGTGTGTGTGTGTGTGTGTGTGTGTGTGTGTGTGTGTGTGTGTGTGTGTGTGTGTGTGTGTGTGTGTGTGTGTGTGTGTGTGTGTGTGTGTGTGTGTGTGTGTGTGTGTGTGTGTGTGTGTGTGTGTGTGTGTGTGTGTGTGTGTGTGTGTGTGTGTGTGTGTGTGTGTGTGTGTGTGTGTGTGTGTGTGTGTGTGTGTGTGTGTGTGTGTGTGTGTGTGTGTGTGTGTGTGTGTGTGTGTGCGTGTGTGTGTGTGTGTGTGTGTGTGTGTGTGTGTGTGTGTGTGGTGTGTGTGTGTGTGTGTGTGTGTGTGTGTGTGTGTGTGTGTGTGTGTGTGTGTGTGTGTGTGGTGTGTGTGTGTGTGTGTGTGTGTGTGTGTGTGTGTGTGTGTATGTATATATATATGTGTGTGTGTGTGTGTGTGTGTGTAATGGAATATAATGCGCGTATATCAGGAATACTAAGAGTAAAGTGAAATGAATTAAAGAGGATTAAAGAAATAGGAACATGTCTTTGCAACCACCAAAATCAACAGTTTTTAAATAGAAAAGATGACGCTATATTAGACACATTCATCGAATTTGAAATAGATTGACTGGCGAAACGAGAAAAACCTAAACTCGAAAGATGATGAAAGAAGCTAAGGTTGCCAGACTGAATTCCATCCATGATTATATCGAAGTGATGACACAGAATAGAACAGAATGTAGAAATAGATTGCGAACCATATGTGTCATACAATGGCGCAATAGTGTGTGTATGTAGATACACACAAACACACACACACACAGGCATATAAAATTGACAGTGGATGGTTGTGAACTGATAGGGTGACAAACATCGCAGGTCACCAACTGTAGAAAGAGTTAATTTATCCAGCACATGTACGCAGTGTCCCGCTTGTCCCACAAAGACGAAATATCGACCTTTATGTAATGTCCAATTTTGCTGGGTTTGACACAGTTGTCATCTTTGCCATTATTCACTAAAGCTTTCTATTACCGACATGCGTCAGAGACATAAATCACTAATCCACGGACCGGTCCATACTAGGATGACGAGAACTGCCGACTAGGTCCGGGATGTATTGCTTGCCAGAAGGCAACCAGGGAGAACCATTAACTGTGAGGAGACGGGAGATTGTGGGTGCCCATCCACAAATATACGGCAAATGGAGATACAGGCCCCACTTATAATTATAACCCTAAGGGCGCCCATCCTCAACCATAAAATAAATGGGAGACAACAAGTAACAATACAAGCAATAATTCCATTATAGTTACTAGCTGTTGAAAGGGCACTTTCGACTGAGACAGTTTACCTGACCCACACGATACAGACGGTGATAAAACAAAACAGTACCACTAAAAACTAGATGGATTTTATATTGTTGAAAAATACATATAACTATATTAAACAGAACAGAGCTGTTGCAACATATTTTTAATGTCGCGTGTCAAGCGAGCGAGAAAACATTCTCAGCATAAGCGCTATCGACACCGGCAACTTCCTCATCTATTTTCCCACCCCCTCTGGGTATTAACAGAAGACGAATTGTCTACTTAAACATTTACAATAGAGACATCTGCTACTTAACAGATGGTCGAGGTTTTTGCCACTTGATTCGTTTTTTTTTTTTTTTTTTTCAAGATATTACAAGGTTTACACAGCATGCTTAAATATGTAGGAAAACAATTTTGGTTCAACGAGACAAGTAAATTAAACTACAGACATTTATTAACGGGTGCCAGGGCAGAATAGAGCGGGAAAAAATGGTACGATAGAATCCCTAATGTAGAGCTTCGGGAGAGAATTAAGTAAGCTCCAGTGGACTAAGAGATGAAGAAAAGGAGCTGGCGTTGGGTAGGGCACACACTGAAAACCGGAGAACAATTTAAATAGAATGTCTTTGCACTGGAACCCACAGGGGCATAGGAATTAAGGAAGGCCAAAAAACACTTGGAGAAGGGAGCTGCAGAATGAAGATAGAAAGATAGGAAGGACATGGGGAGAGCTGCATGCGATAGCAAAGGATAGAACGACTTGGCGTGAGTTGGTTGAGGGCCTATTCTCCATTGGGTGCTAGAAAGGCAGAAAAAGAAGAGACAAGTAAATTCTTCCTGCAACGCGCAAGTGAGATGCAACGAAAATGAAGAGTCGTAAGGCTACAGCTAGATGTGCCAACACTAAACGTCAGTCACTAGAATTGCAGCTCACTATTTTATTTAAATGTTACGACATTTTGGAATTCCAGAAAATATAGTCAACATAATTACTCTGTTCTATAAAGACTTTTCCTGCAGTATAAAACTTAAGTACATCTTTTCCGGTAAAGACAGATGTAAGACTGGGATGTGCTATTTCACCCTTTCTCTTTAACTTTGTGATTGATTGGATACTAAAGAAAACAGTAGACAAGACATCAAAAGGCATACGATGGACTCCATTCACCATAATTTAGGACCTTGATTTGGCAGATGATATAGCACTCCTATCACATAAACATGAACATATACAAGAAAAAATAACAGACTACACAGCACAGTAGAAATGGAGGGACTGAAAATAAATACAGGGAAAACTAAGATCATGACAAACAATCCAAACCAACAACCAGTGACCATAAATAACCAAAAAATTGAAAATGTAGGATTTTTCACATATCTCTGGTAGTGTGGTGTCTCTACTGGGAGGGACAAAGGAAGACATACAATCAGTCATGCCTGAACAAAGCTAGAGCTGCTTTTGGAAGGATGAGGCAAATCTGGAAATCTAACAGTTACTGCAGAGGAACGAAACTTCGACTCTACAAGAGCATTATTTTGCCAATGTTTCTTTATGGAGCAGAAAGGATGCACACAAGCTATCCACCTTCCACCACACATATCTACGTAGAATTATATACATTTTCTGGCGAGATACAATCTCAAACACTAAACTACTTCAAGTCACAAACCAAGAAACTCTAGACAGTATGATAACCAAGAGAAGATGGAAATGGCTTCGCCACGCTATGAGAATAAATCCTGATATACCTACCCATACAACTCTCACATGGACACCAGAGGGAAAGGGAAACCATGAACCCCCCCCCCCCCCCCCCCGCCAAAAAAAACAAAACATTTAGACGAACGATGGAGGGTGACCTGAATGCGGCATCTCGGACATGAAAAACTGCACTAATGATTGCACATCACAGGAAAGCATGGAAAGTCCTCTCTAAAGCCCCATGTGCCACTAGGCATAAAGAGAATTGATGATGATTTTATTAAACGTAAAAGTAAAGAACCCTTCTCCACGCCGTCTAATCGTATAGGGTATATAGGGCTAGACCTAAAGTTCATAGACCAGACGGCACTTGGTGGGGGATGAGGTCAGCATCATGATGGCCGCCTTTACTTCCCAGGGCTGTCATAGTACCTAGTCAAGGCTGGGTCGACCTGGGGGCTAAATTCATTTTTGAAAAAAGTCCAAACCTTGTCAGGAACCGAACCCGCGACATTGAGATCCGCAGGTGACCGTCTAGCCGCCAGTCCACCGTGGCTTGCTCATTATTTTTTTTGCAATCAGTAAATCTCTGTGGCTAAGTCGATGCGAACGCTTCGCTTCGTAATGCCTGGATGCCAGGTTCGATCCCACCTGCGGGCAATGCGCGTTGAGTTGGTTTCGACAGTGGTATCAAGAAAGCCGACCGTCCAGGAAGCAATGGCAAACTACTGGATGTAACTTGCCTAGAGAAACCACACAACAGCCAGGGGTGGTTGGGGTTGGTTCTGCAACGTCCTGTAAAGGATACGCAACTAGCTTAAATGACTGAATCCGGCATTGATTACACTATACAACAGATCAATACACACCGCTCCAAATATAGTTAGACACGCGCTTTTTAGAGCAGTTCACAACACAAAGACGTCGCGAGCAAACACAAACACACACACGTACATACACACACATACATACACACACAGATACACAGATATACAGTCATTCCACATACACAGCTCACAGTATCACACCAGTCCCTCAGCACATTTGGTGGACAAAAGACCTTGCGTCTTCTAGCCCATAAATATGGAATTTACATCAGATAACCTGGCTAAAAAAACCAGAAATATAGAAAGGCAGACATAAAGAAAGAAAGAAAGAAAGAAAGAAAGAAAGAAAGAAAGAAAGAAAGAAAGAAAGAAAGAAAGAAAGAAAGAAAGAGAAAGAAAGAAAGAAAGAAAGAAAAGAAGAAAGAAAGAAAGAAAGAAAGAAAGAAAAAGAAAGAAAGAAAGAAAGAAAGAAAGAAAGAAAGAAAGAAAGAAAGAAAGAAAGAAAGAAAGAAAGAAAGAAAGAAAGAAAGAAAGAAAGAAAGAAAGAAAGAAAGAAAGAAAAAGCCGATTTTTTTTCCCAGTATGGATCACACTTTTTTGGAGAGGTAATATAGTAGTAGACTGCACTGTTAGGAACAAATTGAAAACATGATGTAAAAAAAAAAAAAACAGGTCCACAGTTCAAGATAATATAATAAAGAGCAAATAACAAAAAAGACAAATACTGTCGTCTCTGGGATAAACCAATATACGTATTTACGTAATATAATCTGGAACAAAGTAAATAATGGACCCTTTAGGACGCCTTCAGGCGTATTAGGTATATGGGGATAGACCTATATTTTATAGACCAAACGGCACTTGGTGGGTTATGGGGTCAGCATCACATCGTCCGCCTTACTTCACAGGACTGTACCTGGTACCCATTCAAGGCTGTGGTGACCTGCGAGTTGAGGCTATTTTTGAAAAAAATGGCCGGTCCCTAGCAGGACCAGAATCCACGACCGGCCTTCCGATCCGCAGGCGAACGTCTAGCCGCTAGACCACAGCGGCCCCTATTCTAGAACAAACCTACTTAAAAATAGGCAGACCAGAATTTAGAAAAACCAAAACAAAGACAAAAAGACGAATCATAAAAATAGTTACCCTAGGACACAGGCAGCACAATCTAGAAAAAACGTAATATTCCATTGTGACTGTCAAGCCGGTTTTTGTGAGCCCTGTCTATTTGAATGTTTTTATAGAACTTGCGCTCTTCAGTGTCAGAGGTGATTTCAACAAACATTTGCCTGTAAATTGTCAATCTTCTGGTGCACAATGCGTTGTCAACAGACACCGGATACCTCAGTGTTTTACTGCAAAAATGGGTGCTGCAATGACCCCATTATGGAACAAAAATGCCTATGTAATATCATACACATTTCAGCTGTTTGTCCCCACATTTGAGTAAGAGAACTGAACGCCGCTGGGTAAAAGGATGATTACTGTGGGGACAGAATGGTGAGGTGAGGAATGACCAGGGTCTGGCCGACACTCTTGCACTTAGAGGAGAAGCAAGACGGACGGCAAACTGCTGTTGTAACTATTCAGTGGCTGCCTGAGATGAGTGAGGCATATGGAAAAATGCAGAGGGCTGTGGTAATGTCACTATTCCTGACTCAAATAGGGAATTGTGTGTAAAATTACATATGGTTGGAAAATCGTGTCCACACACACACACACACACACACACACACACACATATATATATATATATATATATATATATATATATATACACGAACACATCACACATACACGCGCACACACACACACACACACACCACACGCACACACACACACGTGCAGGGCAGTGCCGTAGCTTTTCTCATTTTGCTGCATGTGTTCAAGATGTCGCCCCTAACAGCTTGGCGCGGTCAAATCAAAAGTGAAATGGTAGGAATGAGTTTGAATTAGCTGCTAATCCCCCATCCCCTCTTCCCCAACCTAACTGTGCTGCCTGAGAATGCCGCGACACTGTATTATGGCACTACACAGCCAAGTATAAATGTGTTCGTGTAAGAGCGTGAAACTTTGTAAGCGTGCCTTGAGGAATACAAGCTAGGAGAGAACGAACAACTGATTCACCTTACCGCCATTCCTTTAAATAACAGCAACCCTGTGATTTGACAAGGTCAGCATTTCCCGTTTAATCTAACTCACACATCTGTGATTTGGTCGCCAGTCTTGTAATGATAGGCTAGCGATCGTAGCCTTATCTTTGTTCTCGTTATAACTTGTGGCTCCTTCACGTGCAGCACTTAGAGAATAAGACGGTCAGGTGCCTGATGAGCTGGCACGTGCCAAGACAATTCTAGTCACAAGTAGCTGAAAATAGTCAGTGACTAATTGGGGTACTCCAAGTTTTTATGACACGGCTGTTTGAAAGCGCGACCAGACACGGCTTCTTTTATTTGACCCAGTAAAAAGTTGTTCCAGCTGTGGGATTTCTCTGTTTCTGTCTCTCTCTCTCTCTCTCTCTCTCTCTCTCTCTCTCTCTCTCTCTCTCTCTCTCTCTCTCTCTCTCTCTCTGTCTCTCTTTCTCTTTCCCCACTTAATTTTTTTTTCTGAAGGTAATTTCTATACACATATTTAGATAAAGTCTTCTTTTTTTTTTGATTTCCTGGTTTCACTTTTTCTCTAGTCGTCGTTTGTGTTGTCATTAATGCTGTTTTTGTTCTTGTTCTTGTTGTGGCTGTTTGTTGTGTTTTTAATTTCTTCCTCCTCTTCTCTAATTCATTGTCCACCTCATCCTTTAGCTTATACTTTTTCTACTTCTTTTTCTTCTTCTTCTTCTTCTTCTTCTTCTTCTTCTTCTTCTTCTTCTTCTTCTTCTTCTTCTTCTTCTTCTTCTTCTTCTTCTTCTTCTTCATCTTCTTGTTCTTCCTCTTCCTCCTTTTCTCCCTCCTAATAAATGGGGCCTCAGGACGAACGCAGAAATTTCATCCTCTTCGCTCTAAAGAAGAATAAGAAGAAAAAGAAAACAGAAGAAGAAAATTATGATGGAAAAGATGATGATGAGTAAGATGGTGGTGATTAAAAAAATTAGGATGAAAAACGAGTAGAAGATGGAGCAATGGGAGGATAAGATGAAAACGAAAGGAGAAAGTGGACGAGAAGGAGAAATGGAAGGATAGATAGAACCTAGATTTAATAATGGAGTAAGGAGGACACATGAATAGAGGGAGGGTGGAAAAAGGTGAGTAAAAAATTAAGAATGCATAGAATGAGAGCGAGCAGGGCGGGATAATTAGAGGGGAAAATACATTACATTCTTACGATTTTCGATACATTGAGATGTTATACAACCAAAGTTTAAAAAAAAAAAAAATTATCCATACATGAACATTTTAGATAAAGTGCTGGTTCTGTACCCAGGGACAATGAGACAAGAAAATTAAAGTGGACGTTTTATATATATATATATATATATATATATATATATATAT
The DNA here is from genome assembly GCA_905116865.2 of Candidula unifasciata. Lineage (NCBI taxonomy): Eukaryota > Metazoa > Mollusca > Gastropoda > Stylommatophora > Geomitridae > Candidula > Candidula unifasciata. Next base: position 30,226 of record CAJHNH020004160.1, read on the forward strand.
ATATATATATATATATATATATATATATATATATATATATATATATATATATATAAAGTGTGTGTGTGTGCGTGTGTGTGTAATGAACAAAGTCATAACATAATAGACATAAACTAAATGTGACTACTCGATAGAAGCAGGCCTGTAACAATTATATACAACGAATATTTTAGGATGCTTTTGTATTGTAAATAACAAGGAAAGAATCACAAGAGCAGCATTTTGTTAGGGAATGCATTAATCATTCTAGAACTGGCAGCCCCTTTCCAAACAAAGTAAAACAGGCTAACGGATAGTACATACTATTACTGGTGTTTTATTGCAGAAAGTTATGGGCATTTTTAGTTATGAGTTGAGTTGCTTTGAGTTGAGTCAAGAATTGACATCACAGCACTCGGGGCATTCCCATACGTGCTCCGTCATCATCTTCAGCCAGTGCTGAGTTCCAATACTGATGGTACAGGTCACAATCTGGTTATCTTCCCTTATTGCCTTACCTCTGAGTGTAGTGAGCCCGCTAGACCCTCTCCATTCTCCCCAGGCGTAATATTCTTGTTTCTTTAGTGATTCCGTTGCTTGTTCCCATAGGGCCTTGACCATATCTGCCTTGGCATGCATGAGTTCACCACCCAATGGTGCAGATCCAGCCAATCTGTCTGCCTGTTCATTGCCCAATACGCTGGCATAGCCTGGAGAGAAGATGTAGTGATGGTGCTTAGTAAATCCGGGATAGCATCACTTGATCAGTTGTTATTATATTTAACATTATATGCTTGTTTATCTTATGGCCTGTAGATATCATTATCTATAATTAACCAACAGGCGTGTAATGATCGGCACTTATAGGAGGAAGTATAAAGATAGAATTACCCATTAGACACCTTGAAATCGAAATATATAATTACCATGGCAGAAATCCAACTTGTCATCTCCAAATGACGACAGAGCCTTCTGTAGGCACTAGTCTACTCAAACCTCTAACCAGCTAGGCACTCCTAAAACAAAGATGTCTACTTTAGTTATGTCTGTCGTACATCTAGAACACCCAACTATGAAACACAAACTTAGTTTGTCTCAAACAATAAAAATAGCATCATGAGTTACATATATTTGCATTAACCAAACCTATGTTAAATAATATTTGAAAAAAAAAATGACGACAGCAATCGTAAACACGTCAAACCGAAAGTAGGTGACTAGAATACAGCGAAAACGTATGGCAGAGATATGACTGGTCAGTAACATCGAGTTACACTTAACAGTTTCAATGTAGATATCAGTGTGTTCAAATAACCAATAAGGTGACGTGAGTTTCAAAATCTTTTCGGTCAAAAAATCAGTGCTAAGAAATGTCCTGATGAGAGATACGCATTATTGGCTGGCATTTAGCATAAGCCATTTTTATATATATAACTAGCTGTACCCGGCCACGCGTTGCTGTGGCATAGTTTGGCTAAATTAAAAAGAAAGAAAATAGAAATGGCACGTGTCTAATATGGTTACTGTCGCAATCATTGTCTGCGCACATACAGAGATAGTCTTCGATGCCCCCCCCCCTTCCCAAATCCACCTAGGGTAATATTTAAGACACTATCCTTCAAGTAACAGTACAACTACTACCACCACCGCTACCACAATAAATAAATAAAATGTTACTGCTATCTGTTTTACCGTAGTAGTAGACAGGGAGTCGTGACCCAGAAGATTTGGCGCCGCAAGGCTAATGCTGTCAGCACTGGCTGGTCAGGTTAGGATGTGTAATTTTGCTCCCCGACAGAAAAATGCCATCACCTTACCGGCGGTCTCCAGCATGACAGCACTACGGTGTAACCGCTTAATCACAACTACTACTACTACTGCTACTTTGAGTGGGTAAGGCAGTTACTTTGACCTGAAGCTCTTTCAGTTACTAGTTTATGCTACCCCCACCCCCCTCCCAAATCACCGACTACTCTTTCCTTCATCAAAGTAGTTTGGAGAAAAAACCAAGTGAAATGCAACGAAAACAGGACAAATACACAATAATTACAAATTGAACGCTATGAAAAACAACACAGCCTAATTCCAACGCAACGTTAGAAGAAATAATTAAATCGAAATGAAAATAAATGGAAATCTACGAAAATTCAGCGTTCCCATGCAATCAGGAAGTTTGAAAAGAAATCATAACTATGTGTTTCTAGTTTGTATGGCCACATGGCTAGTGCTGTCGCCACGACAGAGCAGGTCTGGGTTTTAGTTTGCTACCAGGTTAAAATAAAAAGGAAACTGCCGTATTGGGAATTTGAACCTTAGTCTCCCGCATGGGAACCCAGTGTACTGACCATTCGACCAGCCAACCACTGCTGCTGAACAACGAAAAGATAACAAAACTACGCTAGATGTGAGTCCCGATTCTAACACAACTCAAAACCGCAGGCAATTGTTTTCTCATTAACAGATATCCCAGATATAAACTTCAAGTATTATTGAAACGGCACAATAATAGAAATCGTACATGTCTAACACGGTAAATGTCGCAATAATTGTCTGCGCAGACATAGAACACCCCCCCCCTGCCCCTTTCTCTTCCCCTCATTCAAATCCACTGACTACTCTCTAACTCATAGAGACATATAATTAAATGCCACTAAAAATAGAAATATTAGTTTCGAAGGTTTTTGCAACAAATGTGGTCACCTATCTCTAACAATGACAGGTAGAATTTCAAACCATGATGGGTAAACATCCGGTATCAAAACAAACATATCCTGAAAATGTCAGCTAAATTGGTTCTGTAGTTTCCGAATCTATAGCTCATAAACAAACATACAAACATTGATTTAATATATATATATAGATACAAAAACTTCTAGATAGGTGCAAACATTGTGTGGAATTATTTTGATATTATTTATAAAAATGATGTATTTGCCTTCTCTATAAATTGGAGTGAAAACGAAAAAAAAATATGTAGTCGTGTCTGATATAGAGATCAAACGCGTATTTTTATAGATAATTTCTACAGGTACCTTGATAACATCAGATAGAAGATGTATTAAAGAAGTTAAATATCCAATAGCTCAAGGAGGGGCAACATTTTACGAAACGAAGAATATTTTATGCAATCTTTTTTTTTTTTTTTTTGGTCAATTGAGATGAGAAAGGTAATTATTGAAAGCTAAATAAATCCTATATTGGTAGTAAGGGAATTCCCGGGAAACCCCTTGAGACACTGCAGACAGGCCCAGTGAGAAAACGGGCTACACGGAATAAAAGATAGTCACGAAGTGGAGTGAATAGCTCCCAAACTCCGTGCGAAGGTAACACAGGATTGGAAGGGAAAAGGAGAGAACGGCAGTTGGTTTTTGTACACAAATGGAAGCGGTCAGGTTGTGCAGAGCGAAAGAATTGTCGGCTCTCCTTCGATCTCCCCCCCCCCCCCACCCCCACAACCCCATATTATGGCGGCCAAACAAATACCCTAACAGGGCCTCAGTCCTATGCCAAATGCGGAGTTGCTGCCGAGAAACAAATCACGGCAAAACTATGTTCGCTCTGAATAACGGGCCAATATTATCGAGAGCAAACAAATTCTCTAATAGGGTCTCAGCGATATGGTAACTGCGGACCTGTTTCTGCGACTATGCCGCACCACCGACAGTAAATAGATGGCTGGGACTCTTCCAGTTTATTTGCTCGTGAGTCCCAGGTATCAAGTTGAGCCGCCAATCCGCGCCGCGCATAGCGGCGCGAGGGATACAGTCGGTGGTGACTTTAACCGCGTTTTGTGCATGCCGAAAAGTGTGAGGACAACAAAGATGTTAATCTTCGTCGGGCGCGTGGTCTCCCCGCCATGTCGCTGCTATCGTCTGTAATGTTGCGTGTCTCGAAATTGTCAAAAGTCGCTATTATCGTCTGCTAGTATCGTCTGCAGTGTTGCGTGTCTTGAAAATGTCAAGTAATTCTAGTGTTGGCTATCCTCCGAATAACGGTCACTAAAGATGGCGGCCTCAAAATATCCCTTCAAGCCGCAGTCTCATACGCCGCTAACGCGGCGTGGATTGGGGCAAAACTAGATGGCTAGGAATCACGAGCAAAGCTGCAGGAGATGCGGAAAAGCGCCAGAAAACCGCAAATTAAATCGCTGGAAGTGCGCAATTGACACGTGACTGCGGCTCGAAAGGATATTTTTCGGCCGCCATCTTTAGTGTCTTATATTCGGAGGATAGCCCTAGTTTTGCCGCCATGTCTTCGTCGGAGGAATTCCGCATTTTACACACGACTGAGGCCCTGTTAAGTTATTTGTTTGGCCGCCATAATATGAGAGGGGGGGGGGGGTCTAAGGAGAGCCGAATTGTCTTTTAAATTAGGGTCGTCTGTATCGTGAAAGTAAGTGGGTGGCTGCAGTGTTGAATCCATGAACAGACACGAGCGGTTGCCAAATCCACAAATCTACGTTACGTATGATGCCATGCATGTTCGTCAAAATGAAAAACCTGGACTGAAAGGTAAATACTTGTGTGCTTGAAGAATGATGTTTTCTGCGATACTTTGTGTCAGCCAGTTTCACAACAACTAGATAACAAGACTACCGACTGGGACTGCACTGTTGTTGGAACTGCAATAAACATTCGACCGACTCGAGTTGGGTGTGGTTATATCATTGTATTCTAACTCATTTAACAACATAATACAAGTTAGAAACACACCCAGGCAGGTCCAGTTAGAATCCAGGAACAGCATTATTTCAATTGATGTGAATCATAGACAGTTAGTAAACTAGTGAAAACTTATTTAGAAACTTCGGAGATGTGGTTTTAAAGACACATGATGAGAATACTTCTGTCAGATAAAAGGAGTAACAAAGACATCTTGAAAGAAACTGACTCACTAAGAGAACACAACAGAAAGAGACAATGCACATTCTTTGGTCATGTGATGGGAAGGAGAAAACGAGTACATCGTAATGGTAGAAAAGTTGGAATAGAGGAGAGGCAGAGGGAGACCGAGAGAACAGATGCTGGATAGTTTGACAGCATAGCATGGACGATCATCTGTGTCAAAGTTGATTGACAGTATACGAGACTGAAGGTTGTGGATTGACATGACTACCAACGCCGCACGGCATAGACTCTAAAAAGACGAAGACGACGACTTTAAGTGAAATGATTTTATCGTATAGAGTATGAGAACAACACCATATGGCGGATTCATTTAGGAACAGAAGATCATATAGTATGGTCATCTCGTGAGAATGCATACATAACAATTACCAACACAGACACTATTCATGTAGAGATCCAATGCTACAGCAAGATGTTGCCATATGTGAAGATGGACTGGAGACTCTCCACCCTGCCACAAAAGGACAACAGTCTTTGCTACCCAACAAACGATAGATCGCAAACCGTGTCCTCACGCCATTATACAGTAAATAGGGAAACTGATGATGATAATAAAAGTAAAAAGTAAATGGCCCTTTTTCACGCCTTTTGAAGCTATAGACCAAACGGCATTTGGTGGGTGATGTTGTCAGCATCACGCCGATCGTATTTACTTCCCAGAACTTGACCTCCCAGAATTGAACCTGGTATCCACTCAAGTCTGGGTCGACCTGGGAGCCTAATCATTTAAAAACTAAATGGGCCCCTGTCAGGACCCGAAGCCGCCACCTTCCGTCTAGCCGTTGATGATTATAAAAAAGACTGTACATATTTAATCAAATAATTAGTGAAGTTACACAGTGTCTTTTTCATTATGTCCTTTTGAAACTAATGGCACAACGACACATACAGAACTAGGTATATTTGTATAGACCAGCATCATCTCTTCGTCTGTTCTTATCTCTTCACCCCCGATCTTTGCCGATGCGAGTGAGTGTGTGAGTGTGTGTGTGTGAGTGTGTGTGTGTGTATGTGTGTGTATGTGTGTGTGTGTGTGTGTGTAAATGCATTCTGGGAAAAAAGTAGACATCACTGCATTCAGTGCAAGTCCTTTATCGCCAATAACGTGCGTAGATTGATGTAAAGAACATCTATTGGTCGCATGTGAGACAACTGATGCACCAGGTGATATACCTCTTTATTGAATCCGCACACACGCACACACACACACACAAACACACACATGTACAGTAGTATTTCCTACCAGTGACTCCTTGAGTTATCCAAAAAGGAAATCCTTTAGAGCTAGGTCTGGTAAGTACGGTGTTGTAGTAGCAAACAGTTAGAGTGGTATCTTTAATGTTTTCTTTGAGACTATCTGTATACGTTTTACTGGTAACAGTTTTTCCTCTTGGGGTGTAGTGCTTTAATAACGCCTTATTCATTTCGAAAAAGAGTCAGCCTAACCTTGCCTACAGATGGCTACGTGTGAAATCTCTGAGCAGGTTGCAACTTTTTTTTTTGCTCAGCTCTCTTTGATTCCAGCTCATGGTAGCCAACGAAAGAAACTATCACAGTCTGCAAAATCTCTTGATACGCAATAATTCGTCCTTGTCAAAAGTGGGGTGTAGGGGCATATTTAAAATGTCATGACATCACATTGTTCACCTTTTCCGTGATGTCACGTGCTTAACAAGACACTAGCGTCCTTAACATCAAATTTGAGAAGTTATAAGACAATAGCACGGTTAATGTACTTTCTTTATTACTTTAAGGGTCGTAATTTCTTTGCGGACATTGTTATTAAAATGTCCATCCCTCCATCGTAATCTTATAATTGTTTTCTAGAACAAAACTACATCCAAGCAAATTATACGTGATATTTTACTCAGTTATTGACTGTCATTGGTTGGCCTTCCCATATCAGTATTGGTGTAGTCATTATTTAGATTTGTTATCCTATGGATACAGAGAAGAGCGACACTCAACACTGACAGAAAAAAGAGTTAGCAACCTAATATTCGCAGACTGTGTCGTTTTAATTCTGAAAATCGCGCTGGATCATTGGGAAATAGTAAAAAATAGGTGTACAAAGACATACAATAATAAACAATAACAAATTAAAAAAAAAAAAAAAAACAGTTTCGACACACTTATTAAGAAAAGTGATAATCCCTTTGAAAAATCAATATTTCTTTACCGCAGACAATTCCCGCGGACACTGAGTCGTGTATATTGACAGAGCCATATTTTAAAGTTTTCGTAATCTGGACTAAATACTAGGTGTAGTATAGATCAAGCAAAAGTAGCATTTTGCAAATTAAAGAATGCTGTATATAAACTTTCTTTTTTCAACTGAGAAAAGGAATTTCGAGATGTATGGAAATAAATCAGTGACAGTTGGAGGATTAGTTAAAAACAATTATTTCAAATCGGCGCAGATGTGGTTTTATAATGCAACGTGTGTGTGTGTGTGTGCGTGCGTGCGTGTGCGTGTGTGTGTAAAGAGTAATGCTGTGAGTGGTGTATGTGTGTGTGTGTGTGTAAAGAGTAAGAGTAATGCGATTGTGTGTGTGTGTGTGTGTGATGTCTTAACAGAAATGGACTTATGTAAAGATTGCCCACAGAAATGGATCAGTATGCTGAGTCTTAACAGAAATGGACTTATGATTGTGTGTGTGTGTGTGTGTAAAGAGTAATGCTGATGTCTTACCAGAAATGGACTCACGATTGTGTGTGTGTGTGTGTGTAAAGAGTAATGCTGATGTCTTACTAGAAATGGACTCACGATTGTGTGTGTGTAAAGAGTAATGCTGATGTCTTAACAGAAATGGACTTATGATTTCCCACATCAGTAGGAGGAATGTACACGGTATGGCCATGTAATGAGAAAAGAAATGTAGGAGTACATCGTGAAAGTTGGAAAGTTTGAGGAGGGAAAGAGGCAGAAAGAGGCCGGCAAAGAAGATGCTTGGAAGATCATCTGTGTCAGAACTGATTCAAAGAACACGAGACAGAATGTTTTGGATAAAACATGACTACCAGCGCTACACGGCATGGACAAGAAGATCAGTTCTCGCTCAGGACGTCTCTGTTGTGCTGACTCGGTAAGCGTGAAGGACGATGCCTGACTGTTGTTTGTACAGACCAATCGGCACTTTATTGGTAATTTCGTCAACATGACATTGGCTAGGTACTTCCTGTACCGATTTTTAGGCTAGGGAAGTCAGGGACAATTATTACCACTAATGTTATCCTTGGTGAGAATTCGTTTCTGACATCAGAGCTGATCATATTCTAACATTTCTTTTCCCACACGGAATATTTCCTCACCTCCTGCATTGTACAAACACTTTGCTGTGGTCTTAAGGTGACACAGAAAAGGCTAACACATAAAAGGCTTTGTTACAAGGCTTGGAGTAAATTATCTGCACCATCTTCACTCCGATGGCGATATGATCGACGGCCGACACGCAAGGGAAAGGCAAGAGGGAAGTACAACCGGACAGTTACTGGTGCTATAGGAATGGGAACTCATCGCTTGCTGCTGAAGACTAGTACGGAGCGCTTATGGGAATGTCCTGAGTGCTGTGATGTAGATTCTTTTTTCAACATTTACTCCGACAGAAGAGGTCTTGTCTGAAAACTACAGTAGTTGTGATCACAATGCATCGGACTTCTTTTTTAATTTTCAGTCTTCCTTGGGATTTGCGGATCTACACATTCTCTTATATCCACACATCCACAAATCCCTACTTCTCGTGATCGGTGGGATTGCGAACCATAACCATCTACGTATGTCCGTATTGCACTTGATAATAATGAATCATTTAACTTACAAATCAACAGAACCCTATTCAGGTCATTGGATCATCGGCATATGCTAAAAGCGAAAATAAAGGGCCCCACTTCACCTTACTGGGGACATTGTGCTAGCATGTTTTTGTAAGGACAGTGGTTTTCAAACTTTTTCAGTTGATTTTCCTATATAGTAAGGGCCTGGTGATCCCTCTGAAATACCCGTCGTTGTTTTCACAATGGCCAGATGTGCGGATTGTTGAACTAGCTGAAAAACCTGTTGTTATCTAGGTGACCAGATATGCGGACTGATAAACTAGCTGAAGAACCTGTTCTTATCTAGGTTGCCAGATGTGCGGACTGATAAACTAGCTGAAGAACCTGTTGCTATCTAGGTTGCCAGATGTGCGGACTGATGAACTAGCTGAAGAACCTGTTCTTAGCCAAATGGCCAGATGTAACCAGTAGGGCATCTGCGTCAGGTGGTACCCGTTGCCAAACACTTCCTCTCACTTCCCCTCACCTCATATAGTAGGACCCTTTCCTTTCCCGTGTGGGTTCCAGGGGCCCCGTTGTGGGGAAACAAAAATAGACCCACTGCCTATCCAGAAGTATGTCGTAAGAGTCGACTAATTGTGCATCTGCCTGAGAGGCAAGGAACAAGCAGTCTGAATACAAAAAAGTCAGATATGTAAAACGAATGCACAAGCAACATTCACGTTCTGGAACACGACTGCAGTCCAGAAGTGGAGAAACAACCATAACTTTCCACCAGAGCTCACAGCTGGTGAACGCAAAGAAGAAGAAGAAGGATCCGTTCCATACCTATGTCTGTCTGTCTGTCTGTCTGTCTGTCTGTCTGTCTGTCTGTCTGTCTGTCTGTCTGTCTGTCTGTCTGTCTGTCTGTCTGTCTGTCTGTCTGTCTGTCTGGCTGTCTGTCTGTCTGTCTGTCTGTCTGTCTGTCTGTCTCTCTGTCTGTCTGTCTGTCTGTCTGTCTGTCTGTCTGTCTGTCTGTCTGTCTGTCTGTATGAATGTATGTATGAATGTATGTATGTATGTATGTATGTATGTATGTATGTATGTATGTATGTATGTATGTATGTATGTATGTATGTATGTATGTATGTATGTATGTATGTATGTATGTATGTATGTATGTATGTATGTATGTATGTATGTATGTATGTATGTATGTATGTATGTATGTATGTATGTATGTATGTATGTATGTATGTATGTATGTATGTATGTATGTATGTATGTATGTATGTATGTATGTATGTATGTATGTATGTATGTATGTATGTATGTATGTATGTATGTATGTATGTATGTATGTATGTATGTATGTATGTATGTATGTATGTATGTATGTATGTATGTATGTATGTATGTATGTATGTATGTATGTATGTATGTATGTATGTATGTATGTATGTATGTATGTATGTATGTATGTATGTATGTATGTATGTATGTATGTATGTATGTATGTATGTATGTATGTATGTATGTATGTATGTATGTATGTATGTATGTATGTATGTATGTATGTATGTATGTGTGTGTGTAGGTAGGTAGGTAGGTAGGTAGGTAGGTAGGTAGGTAGGTAGGTAAGTAAGTAGGTAGGTCGGTAGGTAGGTAGGTATGTGTGTGTGTGTGTGTGTGTGTGTATGTGTGTATGTATCGCACACCAGCCCTGTTCTGTTGCTGTATTATTCCAGCTCTGTTCGAGACCAAGACTGATATCTTTTGTTCTTATTTAACAGGTTCAATCAACGCTGTCTGACACTGACAGCCTCAAACATAATCATCTGTTGTTTACGGAAACAGAGCCTGTTGCTGTCACTTTCTGTTGCAATTGTATCCGTGATTACTTACTTCTGCATCGAGATAACTGTTTATCAGTTTCTTTACATTACACCGGCTATTTGTTGTACCTGACATATTTGTTTATATCAGATTATTATTTCACACTCTGTGTTGTATATATCGAGTTACAGGAGATTCAGTCGATGACAGTTTTTAGTTGTTGTCTTTTTACAACTTATTTATGATCCTTTAGAGCAGCGGTCCCTAACCATTATCGAGTCACGACCCTATAAGTATATTTGGTAAAACCCTGCCCCGCCCGCTCTCCATTTTTTTTTGAGTATATACCTTGAATAAAAAGAGGTCAATAGATTCCACAGGAAAAGAAACAGAAAGTACGGAGATACGTTTTGGTCAGATTGTGCTATAAATCTCTGCGCGAGTTATCACATGTATTACATTTGTGACAGTAGATTTGCAAACTGCACATGACAACAACAAAATCTTTGCCTGATGTGAAAACATTTTTTTTTTAAATTTTATTAATAATTAAACTGAAATAGAATTATGGGTGACCAGTGGTGTAGCAGCTAGACGCTCGCATGTAGATCGGAAGGTCGTAGGTTCGGGACTATTTTTTCATATATGACCTTGGCTACCAGGTCGACCCAACCTTGAGTGGGTATCAGGTAAAGTTATGGGAAGTAAACGTGACCGGCGTGATGCTCACACATCACCCACCAAATGCCAATTGTACTATAAGATATAGGTCTAACAATATATGCTCAATAGCCTTAAGGCTTGGGAAAGGGTCTTTTATTTGCTCAATAGCCTAAAGGATGGGGAAAAGATTCTTTTATATGCCAAATAGCCTAACGGCTTGGGAAAAAATCTTTTAAATGCCCAATAGCCTAACGGCTTGGGAAAAAATCTTTTAAATGCCCAATAGCCTAAAGGCTTGGGAAAGGGTCTTTTATATGCCCAATAGCCTAAAGGCTTGGGAAAGGGTCTTTTATTTGCCAAATAGCCTAAAGACTTGGGAAAGAGTCTTTTATATGCCCAATAGCCTAAAGACTTGGGAAAGGGTCTTTTATATGCCCAATAGCCTAAAGGCTTGGGAAAGGGTCTTTTATATGCCCAATAGCCTAAAGGCTTGGGAAAGGGTCTTTTATTTGCCCAATAGCCTAAAGACTTGGGAAAGGGTCTTTTATATGCCCAATAGCCTAAAGACTTGGGAAAGGGTCTTTTATATGCCCAATAGCCTAAAGGCTTGGGAAAGGGTCTTTTACTGTTTACGTACTTGAAATGTTAGGATAACGGATTATCACAAGTATAAATGAACACACTTTCACAACTGCATGGCACCTCTCCCCCCCCACCCCCCACCCCCCACTCCCTTAAAACCACTTGGCGTCTCTTAGGTAGGAGACCACGCCTATAGTTCTTCGGTGTGGCGAGGTTGTTAGTTCAGTCGCCTTCTGCCCAGTAGTCGCCACTTGTCAGAGATCTCTGCATACTGTAGCTGAATCTTTAACCTTTGTAATTTAGGGGATTATCTCAACCAGCTGCCAGCCAACGCTGCTGCCTTGCCGACTGGCGTAGCGATCATGCCTCTCAACAGTCTGCGATCTTCAACAGCATGTATCAGTTCCTGTGTTGACACTCCTCCTCACTATGACAAAAGGCTGTCTAGAATAGTCTGGCATTGTCTGGCATTGTCTTCCCCCGTCTCTTTTTTAACAGATCTTTCCAGTGGTGGCATGTCTCAATTCCTTTCTTTCAAAAATAATACCACAAAAATGGTGATTACCTCTTTCTTATCTTCGTTATAAGTTGCCTTAGAGTGTTCACCTTTTTTCAAAGCAATTGGGAAGCTATTTTTAGCTGTCCATTGAATTCATAGGATATGTGGTATTAAGTGCAAAAGATTCTTCCAACGTTTAACATCTTTCGAACGCCTGTATACATTTTGTTGCAGGGATGAAGTTGGTTGTACTATTCCAAAGAAGTTACATTGTTCGAATCCTTAACACACACAATAAATGTCGTCAACCGTTATTAACACACATACACACACACACACATACACGCACGTACGCACCAACGCACGCACGAAAAAAAAACACACACACATACACACACACATAGAGAGAGAGAGAGAGAGAGAGGATATAGTTGCTGCACAGATACTACAAATATACTGGCCGTTCCCTAACATTAGGCATTGCGCAATGGATGGGCACTGATTAGCCATTATAGCACATTGTACTTTGCACAGGGTTGAAAGGTAAACTGACTAATGCCACTTTCAAACATTCTGATAATTTCCTCATGTTTTAGCTTGTTCGATGCTTGCACTTATTCGACACGGCAAACAGAGAGTTCTATCGTACATGTCTTATCTTATTGTTCCTAAAACATGTGATGATATTTATGCTTCCAAAACATTAACAATGTTCCAGACTAAAATATATTTTACCTATCTTTTAACATAATAAATATACTGTTTGACTTTCGTCGTCTTCTTCTTCGCGTGCAGGGACTGTGAACTTCGACGAAAAGTTCAGGTTTTAGGCTTGAGCCTTGTCCCAGAGCTTGAGTGTTGTGTGCCAATCATTTTTACAGACATGGCTTATTTAGGCATCGGTACTAGATGGTGATGTGGTTCACCCCAAGCCTACGTGGTTTACACCACGCCTACCTGGTTTACACCAGGCCTACGTGGTTCATACCTGGCCTTCGTGGTTCACACCTGGCCTACGTGGTTCACACCACGCCTAGCTGGCTAACACCAGGCCTACGTGGTTTACACCAGGCCGACGTGGTTACACCAGCCTACGTAGTTGACACCAGGCCTACGTGGTTTACACCAGGCCTACGTGGTTCACACCAGGCCTACGTGGTTCACACCACGCCTGCGTGGTTCAAACCAGGCCTACGTGTTTCACGCCACGCCTGCGAGGTTCACCCCAGGCCTACTGCATTCATCCCTACAAGATACCTTTACAGGCTAGCTCTACCTAGGAGATACTTTGATGTGCCAGTTAAACCCTACTTGATACGGCTTCGAAACCTATATATTCTTTCAAGCAGGCAAGCGCCTTGCCACTGCACAACTGTGGTTCTGTTAGTGGTTATATGCTCTACAATTTGACAGTAACTAAAGTCCGAGCACCTAATCTCTTTGCCACTGTAGCCGTTTGTGTCCTGATAAGCACCGTTGAACACATACTACAATAATAAAAGTGTCAGCATTAATTGTTGCCATCACGTTCAATGATTGTTCTGTTCATCAGTATCACTGGTATGGTAGCATGTCTTGTATTTTACCAGTCTAAATGTACAGCCCAGTACTTGTTTATGGTTAAAAGCTGATTGTTATCTCATGCCATAAATGTGATAGCTACAACAGTGACGCATTTTCTTTTCACCAGCTAAACATTATCGTTGATTGCGTTGTATGTGGTTTTGTAAATAACTCGTTGTCAGTCAGATTCAACCGAATTTTTTTTAAACTCGTGGCATATTCTATTATTCCAGTGGCAACGCTAGCTGATCTGCAGAGGGCTGCCCTGTGCGTTTAATGCGTGTGTGTGTGTGTGCTGCTGGCTTTGTAAAATAATGCAGTCTGTTTTCACTTTTCACAAGGTATAGTGAGGGCTGTTCCGTAGCTGTTGTTTGTTCCCCTTGGCATAGGAACAGGGTACATATGGGATGCCTCATTTGCCGTGAAGTTAAAATTAGTATTAAATTATTAGCAGGCTCTATAAGTCTGCTGCTGGTCCCTCTCTTGTTATGTTGTGATGTTGTCCTCCTAATTTTGTCGCTGTCTACCTCTTGCACTCTTGCCTTCTGTCTCTTTCAGTACAACCCTATAATGTGATAAGTCATCCAATGAGAAGTTACAGTATGGTGTTGCAAATCTTTAATTCCGTACAAGTTACACTATAATCACTATAGGCAGAATAAGTAAAACTAAAAATTCAGACTAATTAGTTAATGTAACTTTTATCGCAATAAAAGAAAAGTCGCGTAAATATGCAGTGTCTGTAGACTAACGAACGCATATAAATTGTACAGTACTGAAAGTTTTCATAAAATGTAATTTTCAGTGCCCTCACATTCCGATATACACTCCATTATTCACTACCCGTTGTGACGGTATTATTTCCTGACAAGTGTGACCCTAGGGAAGGCCCAGATAGGATACAAAGAAGGATTATGATTTCTTTCCAGGATCAGTTGGTTGGAATAGGGGTGTTCATCCATAAATCATATTCAGCCGCCTCAGTGGAGTTGGATTTCCCAATATGTTTTGTCAGACCCTAAAATAAGATTGTTTTCGTTGACTTTAGTCTCACTCTGTTGTTACCAAACCTCCAGTGTTTTCTCCTGAACTGTAATCAGAATGCTTCCACTAACCTGCAGTACGACTATTATTGTGAATCCAAACTACACAGTCTATTTGCAGAATTTACTGCCATTATTCTTATACAAGCATAATCATACTATTGCAATGAAGCTATAACCTTGAGGTGAGTGCTCAAATCTTTCCATGCAGAGCAATATTTTTTAAAAATTACTGGCCGTGCAGCACGCGATGTCTTGAGTATTAAAGTTTTTATGTGCATTCAAAACAAATCTAGCTAAACATTGTGACATGAAAATATGGATATATTTGAATGACATACCGTATAGCTGCAGTCAGAGCTACATGTTCGCTGTTACCGCCGTATACTAAACCTCAGATTCTATTTCTGCCATTGTCTCTTGGGGGGGAAGATAGCATTCCAGTGGATACAGCCTTATCCTAGGACGAGGAAATACAAACGCACAATTCATTTTAGGGGAGAACAGACAAAGGGCCTTTTTAGGGGTTGTATAAAAGGTTCATGAAAAAAATTTTCCGGGCGGGGTTTTCCCGACAGATCACTACTCCTTTGATCCGGCGCTTCTGTAACCCTGTATATTTTTTTTTTTTTTTTTTAAAAAAGTGTTGATGTTACATTTTTTTTTTTTAAAAAATAAAAATTGGGGCGGGGGGGGGGGATGGGGATACATAGAGTTTCAAAAAACCCCCGGGAAAATTTTAAATTTTGTAGAGAGAGAGGAACGCTTTTCACATTAGTTTTGATATCTCAACGGCTTTGTTACCCTGCCTTTCCCACCCAAAAGAGGGAAACCCCTCCCATAAAACAGGTCAAAGAGGGGAGTATATGATTTTCCCCTTGTTGTAGGGGGAAGGTTTTGGAATAACTATTTTGTTTAAATGTTGACCCGACCCTCCAAACCAAATTTGATTCTAGTCTATGAAATTAATTTCTTGGTACATTTGTTTTTTTTTTTTTTTT
>CAJHNH020004161.1:0-46018 GCA_905116865.2 Candidula unifasciata
ACGATGCTTGTTAATATTTTTTTTACTCACTACTAATTCTTTAGCCAAAAAAGGGGTATAAAAATTTGTCTAGGTTTTATTATTCCCTACATATCGAATAAAATCAACGTTTTTTTTTTTTTTTTTTTGAATAAAGAAATGCCCAAAAACCAACGGGACAAAAAAAATTCCAATTTTTTTACGAGCAACCAAACAGTTCACTCCCGGCATGGCGGGGGATCGAACCCCCATAAACCCAAAAGATGGGACTTTTTGATCAAAACCCAATTCCAAAACCCGGGTTTTCCCCCTTCACAAATACCAGTTTTCCCTTTACCCCAAAGAGCCTGTCCTCCCTAGATCTTTTTTAGGCCCTTAAAAAATCCTTTTTTAACCCGTTCTGGATTGGGCCCCTTTTTTTGGTTCCAAAAGTTTTCATATAAGCACCGGGGTTTTTCCTCTTTTTTTTAGCCCCCAAATTTCCCCTGTCTCCTGATTTGTACTCTTGGGGAAATTTAAATATCTAATTTTATTCCATTTTCTGACGCCCTTTTCCCATTTTTAAATAAAATTTTTTAGAGAGAAAATGGTTCCAAATTTAGACTAATGTAAAATTTAAACCCTGGTTGCCCTTCTCTTGTTTTATTTTTTTTTGGATTGCCCATTATTTCAAATTATTAACAAATTAACAATTTACCCCCAAAAAAACCCGGGTTTGGGAAAAATTAAATTTTATTACTTTATTATTTATTTTTTTTTTTTTTAGCCTTGGACAAAGGGTAAAGCCTCTTTAGCATACCCCCCACCCCCCTTTTCCCCCCCTCTCTTTTCTCTCTCTCTCCTCTCTCTCTCCCCGCTCTCCCCTCTCTCTCTCTCTCTCTCCAATTTTCCCCATTTTCCCAATGTCCCCTTTGTCGTAAAAGCGCTCCCTGTAGGTTTAGTGGGGGAAAACCCAATAAAAACCTTTTTCTCAGACAGTCTTTTAAAAAGCAAGGGGGTCTTTAAAAACAAAAAATAAAATGAGTAGAAAACCCGGGAACCATTCGATTATCTTTTAAAATTAAAATTTTTTAAATTTTTGGATATCAAAAGTGTTTAACGGGGCCCTTGGAGAATTTCCAAACCAAAATCAGTGAACCCTCTAATTACAGGGTTTTTAAAAAGAAACCCCCCCTCTTTGGGCATTCCCAAGAGGAGCAACCTTTTTTTAAAAAAGGTTTTCCCGGTCAGTGCGGGTTTAAAAACCCATAAAAATTATTCCCCCAAAGTCGGTCCCCGGGGGAATAATGCATGCTTTTCATCCCTTACGTGGGATGGGGTTTGGGCGGGAAAATTTAAACAGCCCCGGGGACTCTTTGGACAGAAAGGTCCCCCGACTGAGAAAAGGCTTTCCGATTTAAATTTAGGGAAAACCCGTCGACCGGCGTTGCAAAAACCGGACTCGTTTAAAGGGTTTAAACACCCCCAAAATCCTTTTGTGAAGCGCTTTCGTTAACCCCCCAAAGTTTTCCCCGATGGGCGACTGTAGCCTACTCCAGAATTTGAAAAACAACTGTGCATCGATGCTGGTGCAAGAACCGTTGGCTTGTGATTTGAGCAGAAAGTGATGGGTTTCGCTGTCATGAATTGTTTACGGTGTAGTTGAAACCTGTGTTTACTGCTACGAGAAATGGAAACAAAGAAAGCGAGCGACGGAATGGCGCCATCCTCCCTACAGCACGCAGTCATCAACAGGAAGGGTTTTATGCTGACCGCTCTTTTCGAATGAACGAGAGTTTATGATACAGCCCGAACATGCCAAGAAGTACAACTATCACCAGTAATACAATCTTCGCAGGAAGCCTTTTTCGACGACCCGAATCAATCCAAACGACGTGGTCTTATAAGTAAAGACTCCGCGTGCAACGGTTGAAGCTTCAAAGTCCTCAGTTCCCGTGGGTGTCTTACATTATCTCCGGTTAACACGAGCAGGTCATTGGTACATTCTCTAAGACATTTTGTTTGCGGAAGAGGGGATATCATTTGTCTACACCCGATATGCTCTCGGTGTCGGTTTCTTAAAATGTCAGTAGGCATAGAACAGGACATGTATTATGAAGAATCGTTGATAGAAGCTGAGCTGTGTAAGCAGAACCACGGGATTCAAATTATAGTCACTCATTACACTTTCAGTACTTTAATGTTTGAGGTTAGATATGTGAAGAGATTAAAAGAAAAAAAAAAAAACGTTAAAAAAAAAATCGTAATTAATTGCATTTCAAAATGGCAATATACACATCAGTAGTAACGATGCAAGGGGAGCCTAATTTCTTTAGTATGCTTACCAAATGTAAATTTAAAAAAAAATTTAAGAGAGCACATTGTGCTATGGGGTGAAATCATGGGTAAATGCATGAACATAACCAGGGCGTTGTTTGGGGCTTCAAGAGCTAACTGTATATACCCCGAAATTGCTGACGACTTCCACAGGATAAGACTCCAATTCTTTCGTATAAGAAGGACAAAGCTAAAGTAGAGGATACAAACAATACGACCATGTTTTACAATGCCACAAGGGACCTCAATATAACAACAATACACAAGAATATAGGACAAACAATAAACAATATACAACGATAAACGACATATGACATACATCATTAGCAGCTCCCGATTCGCCGTCTGGGGTATTGTCTGCATACAAAAACGTTGCAGATGTCATGTTTGTTCTTATTTATGTTAACGAAGACGGCATATGTGCCTGCTTGAGACAACCACGTTTCTCTATTGATTCGCGAAGGCCAAAGATGCTTCTGTATTTTCTAACCTTTTTGCATGTTTTCCTTAGACAGTTTCACAATATCTGTAAGAGAGTTGAGGAAAGTACAGCTGCTGTATAAAGATTGTTCACAAATATAGTGATGAGAGTGTGAACCGTTAGGTAATGCATAGTTATGGAGAATCTTCTTATCTTCGCGTTTACCGGTTATGTACTCCTGTGTAAAATTCTGGTTGTGCATCCACTTTTAGACTTCAGTCTGGTTCCAGAACCTGAGTTTTGCGTGCATATCCGTTTTACAAATTCAGTATTGTTTGCGTGTGCAGGCTGTCAGATTCTCGTCTTTTTTGCAGAAGCAGCACCTTTGACGGTAAAAAAGTAAAGTAATGGACCCTTTTCCAAGCCTTTAGGCGTATAGGGCATTTAGGGCTAGACCTATATTTTTATAAACCATTCGGCACAAGATGGGTGATGTGGTCAGCATCACGCCGGCCGCCTCTACTTCCCGGGACTGCACCCGGTAACCACTCTAGGCTGAGTCGACCTGGGAGCCAAGGTCATTTTTGAAAAAAGTCGGGCTTCTCCCGGGAGCGAACACACAACCTTCCGATCCGTGGCGAGCGTCTAGCCGCTCCGCCACGGGGACTCACACCTTTGAAGGACACATCCCTTATTAGTATATTCCTACGACATACTTGTTAGGGAGGCTGTGGGCCTGTTATTTTATTTCTCCCCAACAGGGCCCCAGAAACCACATGTGGAGATCGGGAACGAAATGCCAGGATTATGACTTTTATTCTTACAGATGTATTTGATGGAGATAAACCTGTGTCGTCTAACAATGTTCTTCTTCTTCTTCTTCTTCTTCTTCTTCTTCTTCTTCTTCTTCTTCTTCTTCTTCTTCTTCTTCTTCTTCTTCTTCTTCTTCTTCTTCTTCTTCTTCTTCTTCTTCTTCTTCTTCTTTGAGTTCGGTTTCGTAGTCAGACCATCAGGTGGGTTGCTTCTACAAACTCGCATGTCAGCTGCAGGTCCTTCATGGTTCCAGATTGCTTACTCTGAACACTTTGCTCTTGAGGCCAGGTGTCTTTACGAAATTGTGGGTAGAGTCTGCAGGTCTGCAGAGTGTGCTCAGGTGTTTGTATTCCTGTCTGAAAGGCAAATTGTGGGTACTGTACAATCGTTTTTTCTATGCATGTGGTAGTTGAGTCTGCAGTATCCTGTTTGTAGACGGAAAAATTGTATGTTGCTTTCTGTTGAGTCTGCTGATGGGGTCTTTTGGATATGAGATGCCTACTGTTAGTTTTTTCTCTCCACAATTCCTTGTATTTTCTCTTAATAAGTATTCTGATTTCTGATAATAACAATAAATGGGTGTGTTGATTTCCTCTGTTCAGAAACATTTATAGGTAGGTGTGACATTGTGCTATTCTTGAGCTCCCCAACCAGAATTCTATAAGGAAGTTGAGCAACCATATTTCTCCAACCTCCTCCCCCCCCCCCCCCCACCACCACTATTGTTTTTTTTTTCTGTCGTCGTCTCTGTGGGATAAAAACTTAATGTCGTCCTTTCACTCCTTTTCTTCCTTTCTCCCTCTCGTTTTAGTATTTCTTATTGTATTTCTTCATTCCTTTTCTTTGTTACTAAATCCGTCTCTTTGTCATATACATCGTTCTTCTTTCGTCTTCTTTTATCTGTCTCCTTCGCAATGCAAAAGTTAAACATCACTGGTAGCCTGTTGCACAATACAAGCAAATTAAAATTCAATCTGAAAATATAATTTGTTCTAGTCGTAAAATAGAAACATTCAATCGTTGAACAACACACAATCCCTAAAGAAAACAAGGCAACATTTTAACTGAAATGTGACAGAATTATTTATTAAATAAAGACGAACCATTAAAAAGAAACAATCTGCAATTCTAGAAATTGGGTGTGGAATGTCTGTGCAACGGGTTGTATAAAGACGCGAAATAATCTGGTCTGGTCTGTTCTTCAGTAGTTATCCGCTTATGAGATGCAATTTTTCGTTGTTTTGAAGCCCTACCATGGCTCTTGACAGGGGCCGCAATATAGGCCGGCCATTATTATTGTCTAATGGCTAAACGCGGTTTCTGTGACTTCTCCATGGGTGATTCTCATCCACATGGTGGCACTTTGTGTCATCGGGTGTTTATCGCTTGTGTCCTGGTGAAGTAAAATGTACTACTACTACTAATGGTCTGTTCTTGGCAAGGCGGTCACAACTAAATATTTTATCCAATAAAAGTTTAATTGTAATGTTGACAATTTTTGTATAGATTATCAAACGATGCTTTAAATATCAACGTTCATTTTTTTTTTACATTTAAATTTTTTAAGGGGGGGGGGGGGGAGGGGGCTCCCAACACCTTTTCTTTAAGATCTGAACGTTAGGAACTTCACCCCTTGGTCTAGAGGACTTACATTTAACACAGTTGTATCAAATATTGATGAGTTACGACCTTTGTCGTTCATCTGGCTTTTTTACTGGCTAGAATTTACTTCCAGTAGTAACACACATGCCAGAGTTTCAGCTTGACAGAAAAAAATTTATTCCTTTTATATTATTTCAGCTTTCGAGAAAGGATGCTGTTTATTAGCCAATCTTCCTTTAACGTTTAGATCTTTTAAGATATCAATATTTCTCATTTTCTTTGTCCAAGATATACTGAAAATCTTTCTATAGCATTTCAGCTCAAAAGCGACCGAGAGATAGTCCACGACTCACATCCGTATGTAGTCACAAGGAAGATGCATGCTCTCAAAATTCTAATTTTTATCCCCTTGCTAGTTGGTGCTTAACCATAGACTTTTGAGACTGTTCAATCTTTGCATTGCTATTATCATCCTCCTTTTAATTTGTCGAACTGTCTTCATTGCTGTTTTTTTTTTTATAGAGCCTAAATATTCAAAGTTTGCGACATAGATTTATTGTACTCATTATTATTCTTTAAGAATGAAGTATAAATAGAACAATTTCAAGAACTGTAAACTACACCTTAGATGTTGTCTACTATGTTTTTAATTATTATCTGTTAAAATAGTGTATGAATGGAATAATGTATGAATGGAATAATGTATGAATGGAATAATGTATGAATGGAATAATGTATGAATGGAATAATGTATGAATGGAAAAATGTATGAATGGAATAATGTATGAATGGAATAATGTATGCACTGAGTGAGGCCAGAGGGGCACAATGTCAGAAATTCCTGTGCCCAACCTTTAACACTTCGACAATAAAGTTCGTTCGTTGGTTCTTTCTCTCCGTTTATATAGTATGATTATTTTTAAAGGGTGGGTGAGCTGGTATAACGCTAAACCCTCGTCCCTCTCTTCCTTTCTTATCCGTGTTAGGGACCAGCAATGGCGGAGATGGAACAGGATCCATTACCTATATGTTTTCAACTTGTGTCCTTTGATTAAGAAGTGTGACATTCCACACTCTACTTCATTTGTCTCTTTATGTAAGCGATCGATTTCATTCTCAACTTTTTCACTTTTTAACTCAAAAAGAATGTGTATCCATTGTTTTGTCTTAGGTTGGTTTTTTCAGTTCTCAATATGTATTATTGTTGTCTTAAATTTTGATTCTTGAGGTTCCCCTGTGGGTTTTGGAACCCGATTGTTGGGAGATAGACGCACACCCCTCCAACCCCAGAATATTGTAAAAGGCGACCAATTACAAGCATGATTCTAAACTACCTGCTAGCACGTCTGTCACGAGACGATCTCAGTGATTCCAGAAGTTAGTACTTGTAATAAGTTCTTCTGGTTCTAAAGAGACAGAATTATATTTACTCTGCGCTTTATCCTAATATTGCTTTAAACCGCACGGATTTAAATTGTTACCAGTCCTTCTTCGAGACAAGCCACTGCGCTTTGTTTAAAATTACCCAACACTACGTAATATAGCCCGCTGGTTCAGACTAGGGATGTTAGATTGCATTCTCACGCCAGTGTCAGAATGTTATCTCCTGACCAGACTGTAGAGACTGAGGGGGGCCCTTTTGACCAGGTAAATTGAGTGGACGCTAGACATTGTGGAGCCCAGAGGTCAGAGTTTCACACGTCAGTGTAATTCGGGGGAGAACAGTTGTGTGGCAATTAGGACTGTTTGATCTGGGTCAAGTAGGAAACACAATGGCTTCACTGAACGTCTTTTAACACCTGCCAGTTAGATTCGTTGTAAACTAGATGGTACTTAAGAATGTTTGCTCTAGGGATGTCAGTCCAGAATTGAGTGACAGGTCACTGGTTAGCCAAGTGATCTGATAGTTACCTCAGGGGCGGCGCTTAAGCCATCATCTTGAGGGTTGGGTAAAAACTAAGGAAAGGGAGGAGTTAATTTGGACAATAGATTGATACTTATACTTCGAGCCTGTGGAATTTCCGTCATTAATCGCAGCCTGCCGGCAAACAACACAGATCAACCTAAAAGGTAAATTTTACGGTCGCATTCTGTTTTGGCGATTAATGGAAAGTTCCCAGGTAAGAGAAAATATTAATTTTAATCTTGTATACTTAGGTTAGGGAGTTAAGCTTTTAGTCTATACTACCTTTTCCTAATTTGTCTGCACATTCTGCTTGAAATAGTTCTTTGTGAATGTTCAGTATCTCAGTTAGGGAACTGCTAAACTATTCTATTTCTTTGTATGTTTGTGTCACATGTTTTTCATTGTATGTTTTCATGTGTATAAAATAAGATGTGAACAATGACGTTTGCTATAATGAAATGTAATTATATTGTTTTCACGATCAGCCAAAATATGAGTTTGGACTGTGGGAAATGATGCCCAAATATGTGCAGGGATGTTGCTACGTTTTGTGTGCCCACCATGTGCTCACTTAATGTGTTCACCTGAACAGGGGATTTATAACCTCAGGGGGAGGATAATGGGTGTATAGAATTCACGGTCACTGAAAGATAATATTCAGGACAGCGTGCACATATATATTGTTTGAGTTTTCAGCACATAACCTGCTCCACGTGGTCATGTAAAATCTATGTCAGCCAATTCGAAGTCTGAGTGAAGACGGACAACAGACTTAGAAAGTCAACTATCATGACATAGCATTTGAGGGAAGGCAGGATATGTGACGCCCATGTAAGACAAAAGACCTTCAGACTAGACTGGAGAGGATGTGGAATATTAGGAGTGATGGGCTATATCTTATTATTATATCTTATTATTATATGTTGTATTAATTGATACATGTATTCTTAGTGTAAGTCAAGATACTACACGTATGTGTTTTGTTTCCATGATTACAGCGCCCATGTGACGATCAGTCCATGAAGTAGCCTACATTGTGTTAGACTCGGCCAGCTGGGAACGAGGTGGAGAACGAGGTGGGGATGAAGTGGAGAATAAGCTGAAACAGGCAGACAACAGGCAAGGAAGAGTTGGACAAGCTTGACAGTTCCTCACGGCTGTCAGAGGCTTATAAGTTGAGTTAACCCCTTTATGTTAACCTATTATCATCATTATCATACCACTCTAACCCCCGAGCTGTTTTTCTCGCTGAAGCTTACCACCATCATCAAGTTAACCAGTCACTGTTTGTGTAAATCAACAAACTGGGAATTTCATTGTAGTAAATAAAGCTGTATGTCAAGTTTTAAACTACATAGTTTGTTAAATTCCAAATGTCTGTTCTTACATGTTTAATTAAACTGTTAAGATAGATTACCATTTGGTGGGGGCTCAAATAATATAATAATTCTTTAATTATTAATAATAACACCGGGAGAAGGTAGATGACGGAGGAATCACTTGCCCTGTCTAATAATTCATTAACATTAAGTATGATAGACATCTAAAATTCCTTGCCTTCTCTTGTGGGTACCAAGTTCAGCTAATGTTAATATACTTAACGAGCCAATATGGCTGTTTTCTTGGATATCCAGGACTTTGTCTGAGAGCAACATAGCTCAGATTTTAGTTTGGTGTATCTAGTGGAGAGAATGTGTTGAAAGGAAGATCCCTACTCAACAACATAAACATTTAAACCACGCGTCACGTCACAACGTCGTGGTGTGGTTTACAACTAGTCCGCGATATCAGTGCCTTTCAGCCCGATACGTCCGTTTTCAACAAACTCTTAATTCGTCGTCTTGTACGGAATGCTTGTTAGGAGGATCTGCAGGACCGTCAAAACAATGTTATATTTGTGGCAAGGTGTGGTAGGACATCATTACTCTGCACAACGCAAACAGTCCAGCTGGTACGAGAAAAAGCTTTTTAGTGTTACCTTCCCAAGTGTTGGGCATTTCTTTGGCCAAACACATAGTGGGAGAGGGAAATGGAGGAGGGGAGGCTGTGTAGAATATGGAAGGCTGCCCACAAATGGCGAGTGTGAGAGACGCAGAGGCGCATGTGTATATAACATTATAGGCGCCGGAATCCGGAGGTTGGGGGGGGGGGGGGGCGAGTTCGGTCACGTTAAGCCCGCTCCCCGACCGACTCCACACACACACACACACACACACACACACCACCACCACACATATGTAGGCGGGCTAAAGGGCCCCCACGCCTCTCGTCTATAATTTTCCAGACGACAAACTACTACTCTTAACACTCACAACTATCAATACGTGTTGCCTTTTTTTTTCAGTATTTGTGCGTAGATTTAATACCACTTCAAGTGTGTCAGTAAACTAATTTGCTATTCAGTAAATAAAAGTAATAATAATAATAATTATTATTATTATTGCGCACTTAAACAGGACTCGAGTCACCCTTTCCGACCCTTGAAAATTGCAAGTTGACAGAGAGCCAATCCCGACCCCTCACGCCATATAATTTTTCTAGGCTGTCGTTGTGCCAGTGCATATTAAAGACACAGATGGAGAGTGGAAGAGGGAAGCAGACCCTTACAAGGAATCCACACACAGATACTCATGCAAGTCTAACACAGAAAGAGAGATGAAATGAAGAGAAAGGGAGAGAGAGAGAGAGAGAGAGAGAGAGAGAGAGAGAGAGAGAGAGAGAGAGAGAGGTGAGATTTATACTAATCTCACAACAATGAAGAGATAATGAGGGAGGTAGATAGTGATATGAAATAAGAGAGAGAGAAGTACAGAAGAGAGGGAGAAGAGAGAGAAAGGTAGATAGAAGTAGAGAAGAGAGAGAAAGAGTGAAGAGAGAGAGAGAGAGAGAGAGAGAGAGAGAGAGAGAAGTACAGAAGTAGAGAAGTGAGAGAGAATGAGTTACAAAATTATTTTTTGTAAAACTGCAGCCTGTATTTAAACATTTAAATATTTTCATCCCCCCCCTCTCTCTCTCTCTCTCTCTCTCTCTCTCTCTCTCTCTCTCTCTCTCTCTCTCTCTCTCTCTAAACTACCCGATCCCCAGCCGATTGCCTCCTCTCGCAGACATGCAAATTGCCAATTTTGGTAGCAGACATCAGGTCCCATCCCTAGAGTATAGGGTCCACTTGACCCAAAACTCAGTCAAGCAGTTCTGCGTGGAGACTTTCCACAATGGGGTGGGGAAAACACCTCACGAAGAACTCAACTGACTGAAGTTTTGTGAATTGGAAACCAGAATGAATCGTTAACAGGATTTTCGTAAAATCGTTCATTACATCCATAGAAAATTGAAGTCAGTTTGAAATTGTCAGAGGAAAACAGGGATTGGCGTCTTTAAATATGTTCTGCGAAAGCGGTGGCAGGAACTATTTGTCAATCTGATATTTCTCTGGTAGCAGAACTTTGCGGATATCACAGTTTCGCGGTCACGCGACAAAACATAAATATTACCTTACGAACAAACACACAAACAAAGAAGGTTGTTGCCCAAAAAAACTTTGTTTCTAAACAATGAATGCACGTAGACATAAATACACAGCAATATAGATTGGATCACACCACCCGTCGAGTGCCAAACACTGTTTATAAAATGTGAGTCATCGTGGTGTAGCCGATAGACACTGGCCTGCGGATCCGAAGATAATAAGTTCAATTCTGAGTATTGCTTGACTTTTTTCTCATTAATAAATTAACGTGGCTTCCAAATCAACTCAGTCTTAAATGGAAAGCTGATAAAGTCACTGGAAGTAAAGAAGGTCGGCGTGATGCTGACCATATCGGCAACCAAATGCTGACTGAGTAAAAAAAATAGTGCCAACCGTCTATCTCCAGAATGCTTGAATGCGTGAAAAAGAGTGAGTTACTTTAGGTGGGGGGGGGGGGGGGGGGAACGTTAAAGAAGAGATTTTACTCGCCTTCATGCGCTAGACCCAAACGTTATCGACCAATAGGCGCTCAGTGGGGAATGCGGTCAACATCATGCCGGCCGCCTTTACTTCACATGACTTTACCTGGTGCCCACTTAAGGCTGGGTCGGCCCAGAAGCCAAAGTCATTTTTGAAAAAGTCCGGCTTCGTCAGGATTCGAACTCGCGACCTTTCGATCCGCAGGCTAGCGTCTAGCAGCTTCACCACGACCGCTACCACACTTTACTAGCATCACAGACTTGAAGCGCCAATGAAGTGAAGATGGTGTATTAGTTTTTTGCTTGCTCTGTACAGATCAGTTCTCACCATCCCTATCATCAATTGCCTTGCTGACTGGCGTGGGCGATCATGACTCCATGCCATGAGAGAAGACTGGCATGAATTTTCTCATGTTGTGTTCCCCCACCCCCTCCCTCTCCCTCTCCCTCTCCCTCTCTCTCTCTGTCTCTCTGTCTGTCTGTCTGTCTGTCTCTCTCTCTCTCTCTCTCTCTCTCTCTCTCTCTCTCTCTCTCTCTCTCTCTCTCTCTCTCTCTCCACAGATCTTTCTGGTGTTCACTGTGTTCCAGCTTTCTTCATCTCATAACATGACTTACAGTTACGACTTTCTTTTTTTTTAAAAGTCTGTTATGTCCACGAGCTCTTTTTTTTTTCTTTTTTCTTTTTCTTTTGTCCTGTTATTGTCTTTTAGCGTCATGTTTTGAAGAGGTATCGAATAAGAGTCTTGCTATGTGCTACATATGTGCCTCAGATATTCATTCTATCATTGTTTGCGTGATCGACCTCTGGATCTGCTTCCGTTATGTCTAAGTGACAGAGCTTTCTCTGCTACACTTTCTGGTTGTAGTTTGACACATTTCCAATCACCTCATCTGATGTTCTAACCCTCACCTACTCAGGAACATCTTAGGTTGCTCTTTTTGGTTTTTGTACTGTCTTTGCCCTCATAACACCCTTGTTCGTGTACCATCTTTGCCCTTGTCCAATGAATTCTTAAGATTCTTCTGTGTAATCACATTTCCAAGGCATAAACAATTGACCACAACTGTTATACTGGGAGAACAAGAACTGTGGGCAGAAGCATTGTGGACATTCTTTAAAAGACAAGTGCTGCAAAACCCACTGGTATCGGTATATATTTACTGCATGTGAGACAGAACATGGACATAGTTGTGAATGAAACCAACAGCAGTGCTAAATTGTGTAGCCAATGAATTTAATATCAGGTGGTTGGTCTGGCTTTAGAATTCTGCCGGAACAGGGAACATAATGAATTACATGAAGAGGTAGTGAAATTGTCATTGTATGTGCTAGGCGATTGTTTGTTTTCATAGGGAATAAACAAACACAGTTGTCATCATTAGGTTAACAAACGATGGCTCTGAACCAGTGGCAATGCTTGTATGTTAAGGTTTTAGTGGCTACTAACACTTTCGATTGCAAAATAAAAATGCTATATTTGACTAGTTTTTATTATTGTTTACTGTTTATTACAAATACGGCACTCGATTTTACCTCCCAAACATAGGGAAAACAAAGCTCGCTGCATGATAACGATACTCATGCAGAAACTGTAACATGGGAAAGCTACCAGTTACCAATAAACCAATGCTAGCTGCACAACGCGTACTCACAACAGCTAAGCGACGAGGAGAAAATATCACGTGATACCCTCCTCAGTGCCATTTTCATCTAATGACGCTAAGGTAAGCGAATTGATAATGCCTGGCCACTGCTCATAACACTTGAAAAAGGCGAGGCAAATGAACTAAATGCTGCTCTAACAGTAAATATATTCGAGAAACGTGCATACTACCGTATGTTGTAGTTCTTAAGAGTAGATGGTTTCTTTGGCGAAGTGGTCGCGCTTTAAAAGTCATGGGTTTGTTTCACGGGCATGTTGTTAAGTTCACACAACTGTCATTTGTGCAGAGATCTAATGGGATCCTACCTGGAGCTAGCAAGTTCGCGCTTTGTGCGGGACTCTCTTCTACTGAGAGAGATTGAGCTTTACTAGATAAGATGCAGCAAGTTATTTTCTTTTAACTTGAACGTTCACTTTCTTCGTTTCTTGTGGTCGAGTTAGTGCCGGGGCTGTGGGTGAGTTTTTAGTTTTTTTCCTTCTGTTTTTTTGGGGGCTCCGTTCAACTTGTTTTCTCCTTTTTCTGCTTTCTTCCTTAAAACGGCCATTTGCATGTTGTGCTGTGTTGTGGTTCACAGCTAGGCTGCGATATCTGCGCTTTTTGTTCCAACTTATCTAATTTGAAGCTACATCTAAATGGCAGTTTCTCTTGACATGCTTGTATGTGAGGGCGCCGGGTCTATTCTATACCACCCCCCCCCCTGATTTCCCCCGCCTCCCCCATCAATAGGTCCCTGGAACCGACACGATAGACTGTTTAAAATGGAAATCAGAAGGAGAAAATTTTCTTGGAAATATATCGGCCTTAATACCCATCTAGTGCTGTCTGATCTCTGAACACATAGATCTGGCACAATTCGGCGCTGTGATGAAAGTGATCGTATACTTTTGTTAAATTACAGTCTTTTAAATGTAAGTAAGTAATTTAAGTTGAAGCCACTGCGGAGAAAGGATTTCATTAGCAGAAAATTTAAGAAATATACATACAAAACCACTGCAGCGACTACATTAATATCTTCTTTATTTTCTTCTAGGCACATTCTTCACTTCCTCTTTTAGCGCTTCGGCAGTCGAGGAAGATATAGAGTTCTGCTTCTTGCTGTTGCGGTCGCCTCGACCATAATACATCGTGCTGTTAAGATTTCCCTTGTATCTTCATTGCCTCAATCCATCCTTGTCCGTGTAGCCTCCTTGCCCTTGTAAAATGATGGCCCTTGTACCTTTCTTGCCCTTGTACCCTATTCGCCAAAGTACCCTCCGTGCAGTTTCACGATCCTTGCTCTTCTACTACCATTGCTCTAAGTGTCATCATTACTCTTGTATTAATATTGCTTTTGTACCACAATTGCCCTCCTATCTTCGTTGTCCCATTACCACCCTATCATTGTATCTTTCCTTAGCCGTCTGTCATTCTTACCCTTGTACCGTCATTGCTCCTGCAATTTCTTTGTCCTTGTGCCATCTTACCCGTGTACCTTTCTTGCCTTTTATCTGTCTTGCCCGTTTTTCTTCATTGTACTTGTACTTTCCTCACCCTTGTACCATCCCTGTCCGTGTACTCTTCTTGTCCTTGCCGTCTACAACACGCCAAGTTGTATTCATTTTTTACATTCCAAATTCTCAGAAAAGACGCGATCTCTCCAGCTTTCTTACGTGATTTGAGAGAAAATCCTATATAATGCTCACAGTAAATTGAAAGTTAAGATACTGACTGACGCACTTCACTAGTGTTAAGCTCTCGCTACTGTTAAACATATCGATCCTTTACTCCAGAAGATATTTTTTTTTTCCTAGTGTTGAAAATAGAATTAGTCCAGTAATACAGTTTTGATTCACGAGCCATATCTGAAGCTGACATTTATAGGAGATGGACCTATAGTAGGGGAGAATAATATTGTTGCTAACTGTATCCCAAGGCGGACCTAAGAATTTTGTTTGAATGGAAACTACCAATTAACCTAGGAAGACAAGTAATATATGAGGGGAAAATATAGCAGAAGGGGAGGCAAGTTATATAGTAAGGGGAGACAAATAAAGTGTTGACAACATTTACATTTATTCATAAGGTGGTGAAAATCGAAGCATTAAATCAATACCGTACTACAGAAAGGCAGTGACATACAAAAGGGACAAAGAGCCGGTCCGATATTTATCTCGATAATTGGTTCCCGAATTAATAACGATTGATCCCAACTTACGTAGCAACAGAGTATTACTAGTAGTGGCGTAACTGAGTGGTTTGATTCCTGGCACAACATACAGTTTCATAATTGCCCGTAATATCCATTTGTAGTAATACACAAATTCGTCCTTTTTAGGACGAAATTTTTTGTCATTTGGAGCCCTACTCTGGCTTTTGCCAGGGGCCGCAATATAGGCAGTCCATATTATGGCCAAATGTCTGAACGCGGTTTCTGGGACCTCTCCACGGCGATCCTCATCCGCATGGTGGCACTTTGTGTCATCGGGTGTTTATCGCTTGTGTGATGTCCTAGTGGGGTAGAAATTCATTCATTCATTCATTCATAATTGCCTTTCACTTCTTAAGACACTTTAGGACGACATTTTTTGTCATTTGAAGCCCTACTCTGGCTTTTGTCAGGGGCCGCAATATAGGCAGGCCATATTATGGCCAAATGTCTGAACGCGGTTTCTGGGACCTCTCCACGGCGATCCTCATCCGCATGGTGGCACTTTGTGTCATCGGGTGTTTATCGCTTGTGTGATGTCCTGGTGGGGTAGAAATTCATTCATTCATTTATACATCATTGTTCTAACATAATATTTTCCCATTTGAAGCCCTACTCTGGCTTTTGCCAGGGGCCGCTGCATGGTGGCACTTTGTGTCATCGGGTGTTTATCGCTTGTGTGATGTTCTGGTGGGGTAGAAAGTCAGTCAGTCATATGAAACGTTCAAATTCTTGCATTAAAGCTTGAAGTCCTTACGTCCTTTTCAGGACGTAATTTTTTGTTATTTGAAGCCCCACTATGGCTTTTGCCAGGGGCCGCAATATAGACAGGCCATAAAAATTGCTAAATGTCTGAACGCGGTTTCTGGGACCTCTCCACGGTGATCCTCATCCACATGGTGGCACTTTGTGTCATCGGGTGTTTATCGCTTGTGTGATGTCCTGGTGGGGTAGAAAGTCAGTCAGTCATATGAAATCTCAGTGCACATACTTTGTCATCCTATTTGTGGGATGCAATTTTTCGTGATTTGAAGCTTTCCCCTGATCTTTTGCCGGGGCCCTTGATTATATCTGGGTCATATGGCCTAAGGGCTGAAAGGGGTTTTTGGGACCTCTCCACGGGTTATCCTCATCCGCATGGTGGCACTTTGTGTCACTGAGTGTTTATCGCTTGTGTGATGTCCTGGTGGGGTACAACAAGCAAGCAGCAGAAACGACATTTCTCACCCAAGTCGACCCCAAGTGGGATGTAATTTTTTCTTTTTTTTAAGCCCCACCCTGGCTTTTGCTGGGGCCCTAAATATAGCCGGGCCTAAAATATGCCCTAACGGCTGAACGGGGTTTCTGGGATCTCTTTACGGGTGATCCTCCTCTACATGGTGGCACTTTGTGTCATCAGATGGTTATCACTTGTGTGATGTTCTGGTGGGGTACAACTTACAGACATAAATAAACGACATTCTCATTCCCCTGTGTCTCCATGTGGGACGTATTTTTCGTTATTTTGAAGCCCCACCATGGTTGTTGCCGGGGACCTTACTATAACCTAACGGTTGAACGTCTCCACGGTTGATCCTCATCCGAATAGCGGCACTTTGTGTGACTGGGTGTTTATCCCTCAGTGTAATGTGATGGTTGGTGTGGAACGCCAGTCACTCAGTCTAGATTTCATTCACATGTTTAGAAGATCGTGAAGTGACAGGAGCGAAATAGTGACTTTGCTATGGAGGAAAAGAGTGGCTAGTGACAATTAGAATGAGACAGAGGACGGGGATAGAAAAAGACAGAGACACAAACATATTTTTTTTAGGGGGGGGGGGTCTGTGGGGAGGGTGGGGGGGGGGGGGGGAGAGAGAAGTGTATGTTGTGCATGTGCTGTAAATAGAATGCTATATTGTATCATCTCCTATATAATCTATATAATCTAACTTGTGACTATGAAAGTGAATTCTAAATCAAATTAAACGTTTAAAGAAAAAGAAATTGCCTGAAAGCTTAAACGAAATTTTTCATTCTCGTCCTTGAGGATGTTAATCATACATCTGGAGAACCGAGTTAAAACACTTAGACTGACCATCACACTGGACTACGGGTTTCTTCGTAATCCTTTGGTACCCCAGAATAATTGTGCTATACGGTTGAACATGGATTCTGAGATTTCTACCTGTTTGATTCTCATTCTTGAGATGGTGATCTTAACGACTGAAATCCTGGAGAGAGAGAAAGATATAGCAGTTCTGAAGTTCTGCTGAAAGGTTTCGCACCACTTTACGAAGCTTGGTTTGAGAGTAAATCACGTGGAACCTAACTTGTTCAAACAGACGTCACTACAGTCCGTTCCAAAAGTGATGCCCAACGCTTAAAATATGTAATTCAGTATCTGATCAGTGTGAGTGGTATACGATCAGTGTGAGTGGTATTCGATCAGTGTCAGTGGTATCCTATCAGTGTGAGTGGTATTCGATCAGTGTGAGTGGTATTCGATCAGTGTGAGTGGTATCCGATCAGTGTGAGTGGTATTCGATCAGTGTCAGTGGTATCCGATCAGTGTGAGTGGTATTCGATCAGTGTCAGTGGTATTCGATCAGTGTGAGTGGTATCCGATCAGTGTGAGTGGTATCCGATCAGTGTCAGTGGTATCCTATCAGTGTGAGTGGTATTCGATCAGTGTCAGTGGTATCCTATCAGTGTGAGTGGTATTCGATCAGTGTCAGTGGTATCCGATCAGTGTGTGTGGTATTCGATCAGTGTGAGTGGTATCCGATCAGTGTGAGTGGGTGATGTTCAACCTCACAGGACCGCACAACGAGCCAAAACACCTGGTGACACACAATACCACCATGGTGTAAGTTGTTGCAATCTGGAATGCAATCATGTCCTGGTAAGTAAAGTATTTTTTTTTTTATTCTTGATTACCAGAAGGTTTAACAGGAAATCCCCTTATGTAGGAAAACCATTGGTTTAGTGCTTTCTAATATGCTAAAAAGAGGGAAAGCCAAATTTCTTTTAATGCTATGACCAATTATGTAAAGTTTATGTGATAAACATTTTGTGTGTTTTATCGTTGGCACAGGAGCGGAGCATATATGGGGTGACCCGTTTGCTATGAAGCTGAAACTAGGATTATAAGATTACCAGATGTAAAGGACTAGAACACATTACATGTTGGGTGGGATTCCCAGAAGTGCTACTCACACATCATATGTTGCTTGGGACTGAACGAGTTAATGTAAACAATTGTTTTGTATTTTTTATTTTATTTTTGCGTATATAAAAAGCAGACAATCATTCAAATGAAACAATCAGCTTGCTTACAGTAAACTGAGTAACGGAAACTTTTTACACTATGAAACTGCAAGCGTTTGATTTAATTAGATTTGATTCAAGAACCGACATCACAACACTCGGGGAATTCCCATAAGCGCTCCCCATCTTCAGCAGCCAGCGAAGAGTTTCGATACTAATGGTGCCAGTAGCATTCTCATAAACGTCCGTCTTGCCTTTCCTCTTAGCCTCGAGCATCTGCCAGAACCTCTCGTCACTCCCCGCTGCATCAATCTCACCAGACTGTGTTGATCCATCTGCTCCTCCACACTGTACACACTCACCCACAAGGCCCTAACCACGTCTGCCTTATCATGTATCTGTATTCCACCAAGTTGTGCAGAGCCAGCCAGTCTGTCTGCCTGTTCATTTCCCAACACACCGGCGTGCCCGGGTGAAAAAATCCAGACAATACTCCTCACTCGTGTCCTTTACAGCGAAGCATGCCACTCTGCACAAAGCATACCTGTTCTGATCTTCCTCAGCATGCTTTCTGGGACCAGCAAGCTGCAAGCGTTTAAGAGACCTTTCACTCTCAGGTAGTCATCTCTAGTATAAGTCTCCCGTGAGTTGTAGATGTCTAATTTTATGCTTGATAGGCTATTAAAATACTAATGTTCTGCAAATTTTATCTTTTAAGGGTACACAAACATTAGCGAAACACGGATCAAAGAAAATAGCCGCTTTCAGAACAAAGCAGCACTTGTGCAAGTGTAAAAGATAAAATCATAAGGACGTGGGAGATCTAAGGCGGTAGGCAAATTAAATTCGTGTTGATCAATACAGGAGTTTTCAAGATATTTGTTAAAGTGTGAAGGCATGGGTTTTAAAGCAGACTATTGTACAATCCTTTATTGTCATGCACCAAAGCATTGATAACTTCTCTCAACATCTGTATTATGAGAACAGACAAACCTTGACTCTTGTTTATGGCAATCAATGGTCACATAAAGACGCGCCACGTAATTTATACCCATCACGCACACACACACACACACACAAGGACACACATATGTGTGCGCACACACATCCTCGCACATTTCTACACACATACACTCTCACATACACTCTCACATACACTCTCACATACACTCTCACATACACTCTCACATACACTCTCACATACACTCTCACATACACTCTCACATACACTCTCACATACACTCTCACATACACTCTCACATACACTCTCACATACACTCTCACATACACTCTCACATACACCAGTGCTTTTCAAATCGAATCTCGATCAAATTTCTCTTTAAGTGTATTCTCTCCCACATGGAATCAGTTGGTGGATCTCTAACGTATACAAATGAACAACAAGAAAGATGGCGAAAAGAAAAGACAGAGCGGAAAGGATAATACAGTTAAAAGACAGAATGACGACTAGAGGGAGAGACATGCGACAGGCTGAACAGCTAGAAGGAGAGACATAAGACAGACAGACTGACGACTAAAAGGGAAACGTGAGAGAGATAGACGACTAGAAGAGGAGACATAAGACAGACATACGCCTAGATGAAGAGATATATGACAGACAGACGGCTAGAAGGAGAGACGTAAGACAGACAGACGGTCAGACGAAGAAACATAAGAGACAGGCAGCTAAAAGGAGAGACATAAGACAGACAGGGGGTTAGAAAAGAGGCATAAGACAGACAGACGGCTAAAATAATAAATATAAGACAGACAGACGACTAAAAACAATATTTATATATATAAGACAGACTGACGGCTAGGCTAGCAGAGAAACATAGGACAGACATATATAAACAAATACAGAAGCTGGACAGACAAAACGGAAGGGGGGGGGGAGGTTAGGTATAAAGACAAGCCTGCAGAGCAAATCACGCAATACAAATCGACAATAAACCGAATAACAGACACAGAAATGAGGGTGTTTAGAATGAAGGAGCGAGAGAAAGAGACAAAGCCGCACAGAATAAAGGAGCAGAGAAAGAAATAAACAAAGAAAAAAGATTTAAAGTGTTAAAAAGAAACACACAAAAAGCAGAATATAATAGAAAAAGAGGAAGGGCGCGGCGCTGGTAGAATATAAGAACCGAAAAAAAAAGAGAAATAGGAAAAATTAAAAAAAAAAGAAATACAAAACGAAGAAACAAAAATAGTAGCAAAAATAAAATGCCATAAAGCAAACAAGACATTAACTAATAAATTCAGCATAAAATGCCATGAACCGAAAGAGCAATGATAGATCAAAGAAAGTAACAAGAGTATCAAGAAAAACCTTTATCGATTAAAGACGCATCAAAAGGAGCAAAGAATAGAAAGAAAGAAAGAAAGAAAGAAAGAAAGAAAGAAAGAAAGAAAGAAAGAAAGAAAGAAAGAAAGAAAGAAAGAAAGAAAGAAAGAAAGAAAGAAAGAAAAAGAAAGAAAGAAAGAAAGCACAAGAATGGCAAACATACGTTTTAAGGAAAGACAGAAACAATGGCGAAGGCAAACAAGAACGGCGATTACCGAAAGATACACCATTGAACTATAGCTGATTACCTAATTTAGATTGCATAGACTGGCACTCGCTGCAGGTTGAACTCAACAAACTCAACAATAATATCAAATCTTCTCTATCCCGCTTTTAACTTCTTCCTTCATCTTCCGCCTGCTTGCCTTCGTCTTCGACGTATGCAGCGGCGGACTATGCTTCTGCTTCTTCTGCTGCTGCTTCTTCTTCTATTGCTGCTTCTGCTGCTGTTGCTTCTGCTGCTTCTTCTGCTGTTGCTGCTTCTGCTAATGGTTCTTCTTCTGCTGCTGCTTCTTCTCCGGCTGCTGCTTCTTCTTCTGCTGCTGCTTCTTTTTATGCTGCTTCTGTTTTTTCTTCTGTTGCTGCTCCTTTTTCTGCTGCTGCTTCTGCTGGTGCTGCTTCTTCTGCTGCTGCAGCTGCTTCTGCTCATGCGACTGCTTCCTCTGTTGCTGCAGCTGCTGTTGCTGCTTCTGCTGCTTCTTCTATTGCGGCTTCCTCTGCTGCTGCTGCTTCTTCCTCTGCTGCTGCTTCGTTTGCTGCTTCTTCTATTGCGGCTTCCTCTACTTCTGCTCTTCTTCTGCTGCTGCTGCTTCTGTTGCTGCTTCTGTTGCTGCTTCTGCTGCCTTTGCTGGTTCTGCTGCTCTGCTACTGCTTCTGCTGCTGCTGCTTCTGCTGCTTCTGCTGTTGCTGCTTCTGCTGCTCTGCTACTGCTGTTCTGCTAGTACTGCTACTTGTTCTTGTTTTCTAGTTCTTCTTCTTTTTCCTGATTACCATTTGTATGTTAACAGTAATTGTTTCTGTCGTTAGTCTTTTAACTACACTCGGATTTATTTATTTAACGTTAAACTGACATTTTTCTAGTCGGTTCAACTTACTAGCTAGGGCCAAGAAAGAGAGCGACTTCCCTTCCCATTCATGAACCGTTGTATCGCAGGGCTTGTCCTATATTTGGGGGAGGGATTGTAATGCCTTGTCATCGGCTTTCGATAAGGTCCCAAAACATGCAGAACTGACCCTAACCCTAACCACCCTACGTCCCACGAGAGAGAGTGAAGCCTACGTCTCACGACTATATGCAGCCTACGTCGCACGAATGCCTGCAGCCAATAATATATACACTGCATACACTCGTGCAACCTATAATATTGTACCTCCCCTGATAACTCTCGAATTCTTTGAGATGGGGTGAACTAAAATGAAAGTACCTTCTTCTTCTTCTTCTTCACTTCCTCTTTTACCGCTGTGGGTATCGAGGGAATGAAAGTACCACCTGCTCCTATTTCCGATGTCTGTTAGTTTTTCCTCAGAAATAACTCGAAATTTCATATGTGTATTTGTATCTGTTATAAATGTAATAATTTTCTGTTGGATCCCATAGCCTCCTATCGAATTTCAGAGAGAGGTTCCTTGGCAATTCTGTTTTTATAGTTTATAAATTCAATATGAAGTCGCGTGCGGAATACAAATCTTTGTTGAATTTTTTCAATGTTGTGGGCCATCGCGCTACTTAGAGACTATGACTGTAAATCGTCCCTTGCTTTCTTGACTGCTACAAGCGGACTTCACATGAAAAACTTACAAAAGTTGCAGACGAACACGGTAACATTAAAATAATAGATGACCGTCCCATTTATGACATCCACCAAAGAGGAGCAGCCTTTTGCCATCTATTTTCCTTTAGGGGTAAACCTACATCGGTGGATTAAAATTTAGTAATATGACGATTTGTGTTCTTCTGCACCGTGTTATGTTATAAACACCCTTGACATCCATAACAAGAGTATAAACAGGTTACAAAATAATAAATTGATTAATGTAATTTCTTTACTTGTGTAAGGTTTTCATTTGAGTTGACCTAGTATTTGTTCCTTGTTTTATTGATTGTTATTATTACACACTGTTGTCTTTGCTTATCAGTTATTGCGTCGTATTCCTTGAGTTAACTTTAGTCATTAGCTGATAAAGACAAAGACAAGACAGGCCTACAGTCTGACTTGTACTGGTAGTGGTGGCTGTAGTGGTGGTGGTAGTAGTAGTTTCAGTAGTAGTAGAAGCAGCAGCAGCAGCAGCAGCACTAGTAGTAGTAGTACAGGTAGTAATGTTAGTATTAGTAGCAGCAGCAGTAATAGTAGTAGTAACTGTAGCGGTGGTAGTAGCAGCAGCGTCTCTTTATTAATATCCTAGGGATAAACATGGAAAATCCAAGGACAGTCTAATATTTCAGGGGGTGGTAGATTGCATGCAGTTGTTGGACCTTGGCTGCACTCTCTCGTGGGGCGTAGGTGGGTTGGGACTAGGGCCAGCTCCTGAGTTTTGGGGTCGTCAAAAGCATCAGAAAGCAGGGAAACCCTGTCTTACCACCCTCTGAAATGTTGGACTGTCCTGTGACGTCATCTGGGGGCAAAAGATAAAAAGACAGAACCGCATCGGCAAGAGTACTTTTAGTGGTAGCAGCAGCTGTACCAGTTCTGGCAGTATAGAAGAAGAGCTCAAAGGCAAATTTTCAGGGAGGTGCTTGTGTATTCATCTACTTATTCATTTACGTAACTCAAAACTGCTACAATTCTTTCTTTCCTAGACATTTACTGCTATCTCTCCTTCTTCTTCTTCTTCTTCAGCATTCCGAGCCCTTGAGTTTGCTTAGGATATCTGTTTCGTGAGGAGATACAGTTTTACGAAGGTGTGGGAGCCCTCAGCCTGAAGTACCAGGTTGTCTTTCTTTGTCTATTCTCTGCTGTTCGACCTTTCAAGCTTTGGTGACTCTGCTGCTATCGGCGGCATAACTCTCAGGTATCTGACCCTTGCCGAGCTGGAATTTGCTCTTGATACTAACTGCGCCTAACGTGAGGATTTTTTAAAATTTTGCATCAATATTCTGCCTCGTCAGTGAGTGTTCCTCAAGGAACACAAGTTTAGTTATGCCAAAAGTCCCTAAACATCCCAGAAGTGTTAAAATATAACACTATGAACAACTAAAAAAACTAAAAAAAAAGAATGGGGGAAATTAACAGTACAAGATCAACTAAATATGCTGAAAAAACACCAGAATAATTTTGGTTTGCAGTGTCAGAAGAAAAATGTGTACACACAAATCGCGTTCCGGTAGAATAAAATTTTATGCTTCGTAATGCCGGGATGCCGGGTTCTATCCCAGCTGTGGGTCATGCGCTTTGCGTTGGTTTCGACAGTGATATCAAGAAAGCCGACCCCCCAGAAGCAATGGCAAACTACTGGACGTAAACTTGCCTAGAAAAACCACACAACAGCCAGAAGCTGTTGGGGTTGGTTCTGCAACGTCCTGTAAAGGATACGCTACTAACCATACTTCTACAGCTGCAGAAAGAGTTTTTCTCTCTGCTTAAGCATTTTAAGATTTAAGCAAATTGCTTTTCTTTGAAGTCTTAAACAATAAGTGAATCGATGTTATGAGATCAAAGTTATTGATCCAGGTCATTAGTTTCACCAACAGAAGCCTCCACAATAGTTTTGTAACGATGTAAGCGAAAAAATATTGGCACAAGAATGCTGTAATGAGAAAAGTATTTTAATTGTGAACAAACATCATTTAAGCCAGATGCGCGCGCGCTCACTCACACACATACACATACACACATGCACGCACACAAACACACACACATTGATAAATTGATGCTATTTCACAAATATTTCTAAAAACACGTTTCGCCTGTCCCGGCTTCTAACAGACAACGACAGTAACCAAACCCATGTGACCTCTAATATATTTATTTGTGTCTGTGGAATCCGTTCGGTCACATGACCTGCTTGTAGATTCCCCCAGTGGCCTGCGGTGACTGGATCCCAGACTCTAACGGCCGGAATCACCAACGGCTATCTTCCTGCTGAATTATTAAATTCCGGGTGATTCTTTAAAAACAGACCACATGGAATAAAGATGAGGAGCATTATGAACGACTGGTTGACAGAAAGTTACACGAAAATTAAGGACGCTGAAGAAAACTGTCATAAAATTAGTGGGTTTAGGAAGACAACAAACCATGTGAATGTTTTGAACCATGTTGGATGAGAGGCCGAATAATGACATTGGGATGTTAGATTGACAAATTTTAACACAGATCGACGAGGGTCAGTGATGACAGAACAACACAGAATGGTGTGTTTCATGTTTGTTGAAGTCTCTTCTTTTCTTTGATGTAGAAGGTCTTTAATGTTATCAATCCATTTTCCCGGGGCGACCTCTTGTATTCACATCAGATCTGCTCATGTGTAGCGTATGCATTGTTGGTTGTTCTGGCTACATTCTTACTAGATGACCAAATCATCTGATCTTCTGTTTCTCAATGAACTGGGCGCAAGGTTTGGCTCCTACTGTCTGTCCGAAAGGATCATTTCACACTTTGTTAGGTTTGGTGAAATTGGCGATTGTCCCCAGGCATCTCATTCCACATGTGTTATCAAAAGGAACACGGGAAGTAAAAGCGACAGGCATTGTACTTACCATATGACCGATGTCTGCCTGTCATAATCTGCTATTATTGTTAAAATGTTTAATTCTAATATCAAATCAGTACAGTTGTATGGAGTGGAAACGCGGAGAGTAAATTAGGCAATTACTAATGAACTACAAACATTCCTTAACAGGGAATTAAATGGTATAATAAAAATCACTAACGCTAAGGTTTCGGGAGAGAGCTAAACACGCTCTAGTAAAGTAAGAGGTGAAGAAAAGACGCTGACGTTGGATGCGACACGCATTGAGAAAAACTTAGAACAATTTACCTAGAATGTCTTTGCAATGGAAACTACAGGGCATAGAAATAAAGGAAGATAAAAAACGAATAGGAAAGGGAGCTAGAGCGAGAAGTTTAAAAAAAAAAAAATAGGGAGAACTGCATGCCATACCGAAGGATAGAACGTCTTGTTGTGAACATTTTCAGAACCTATGCTCCACGGGGGATAGAAGATAGAAGAAGAAGAAAAAGAAGAAGGCAACATATGCATGATGCGCAATTGACGGCTTAAATTTTCTTACTTTACATCTGTGATTTTGATAGAAAGACTTCAAAGACTACAATCAAGTGTAAAATCATTTCTGTTTGAATTAGATATTCGAAACAAAAATCTGATTTTATCAAGAAACCTGGCGTATTTTTGCGGTCAAATAACATATGGAATTGGTACAAGAGGTTGGTAGAGAATTCCTGGAAATGTCGCCTCGTCCTGGCCCATACATCTGTGGTAACTAAATTGGGGTCTTTTCTGGCAATCCGCAGAGGATTTAAGCGCGGGGCGGGGGCGCTAGAAGCCATTTTCATAATGAACGCTTCAGGTGAAGGTTAAAACCAAATTTTTTTTGTGGGGGGGGGGGGGGGGTTCGAATTGGGGGTTGGGGTTGGAGGTTGGAGGCGGAGGTGGGGGGGGGGGGGGAGGAAGCTGTGGGAAAGGAAATATTGTACGACAAATAAAAAAAGGAAATGCAATTTTTTATTCCTTTAATAAATACAAAACGTATAAAGATTAATTATCTACGAAACAAAAAAAAAAAAAACAAAAAAAAGATGGAGCTGGAAAAGATTTGTTTGACGAAGAAAGAGATGATAATTTATTTTAAAAGAAATGGAAAAAAGAAGAAGAAGAAGAAGAAGAATGAGAGAGTTAAAGCCTTGGTAAATTCATTCGCATTTTTGAAAATTAGAATAGATTTGTTAGAAGAGATCGTTCATTTATTGCACGATGAAAAACGAAACAATGTAGAAACGGGCCGGGGAAAGAGGGAAGGGGGAAGGTGTGGGGAGGGGTTGGGGGGCAGGGCTTCCATTTATAGTTGATGAGGCCCTAAACTATATAAAGCCATGAGGACCCATAGTTGTAAATAACACGAGCGAATCTCACACAACTAAAATAGTCCGTTTAAATCTGCTGGTAATGGACATATATTGCTTTTAAGTTTTTATTAAAAGGAATAATAAGGAATGTGTTGGCAAAACCTCACAAATTATATTATATAATCTTCTCAAAGGCTCTAAGAAAAAAATTTTTTTTTTTTAATTTAAGAACATTTTATGTACAATATTTTCAAGGTAAATTGTCTTAGTGAAAAGTAAACCTGAAAATTCGCTCACGGCCCCGCTGATTGTGAGGCCCCAAGCTGTAACTTTTTTTTATCAGGTTTGGGACAGAGTTTACCAAGTAAAAAAGGCTTTAATTTTTACCAGATTACTCAACTAACCATTTCAATCGCTGGTTGACCATTGACTCTTTATATCCTAAACCAGTGGAACTTCACTTATCTAAACAAGCGTAATTCAACATCCCATAATTGTAGACTATAAATACATTTCTTTTTTCCCCTTCTGTAAATGCAAATCAGTATACTGAATAGACGGAGCTGGGCATCAGAAGCAAAGCGAATTTGAACAAAAAAGTATTTTGATTGACTGCGCCAAAGTGAGATACAAAGAAAGACAAAATGAGCGACATGGAGACATAAAGAAAGGGAAATAATAATGCTAGCTAGCACAGTTTAGAATAAACAATGGATAAACAATGATCATCATTCTCTTATTGTTTTCGTTTACCTTTTGTTTACTGTTGTGTGTGTCCACATTTGAAATCTTTCACAGTCTCGATTCACATTTGAATTTTATTGTTTCCTATTATTTTGAAATGGAGTATTCCTGTGTGTATAAATACTGCTTTATATTTTACCGCTAGAGAATTGATGTTTGTTATGCATGAGATTAGTACTGTGATTCTTTCTATCTGTCTGTCCATTCAGCTGTTTGTCTCTCTGTCTTTAATGTATGTATGTACGTAGGTATGTATGTGTGTGTGTGTATATAAGCATGTACGTATATGTGTGTGTGTGCCTGTCCGTATGCATGTGGATGTTTTTGTGTATTGGGTGCCTATGCGTGTGAGTAAATGAGTTTGCGTGTGTATGTGAGTGTGTGTGTGTTCCCGATCAAGCGTGCGCACATAATTTACCACCAATGCTTTTGTTTTTGACATGATATTTTTTATATGCATATTATTTTACGAACATAACATGCTTTATTGATGATGTACAACTGTTTCGGGAAAGATGAGAGTTTGAAATGGCCGAATGTTAAACAGGCCTGCGTGCCTAATTTGTGCCCCTTTGAAAATACAGTTTGTTCGCTCGTTCGTTTTGTCTGTGGGGCTGTCTTTCCGTCCGTTTGACTCTCCGTCTGTCTGTCTGTCCTCCTTCCGTCCATCTGATAGTATGTCGACAGGTCTGTTTGTCTGTCCTCCTTCCGTCCATCTGATAGTATGTCGACAGGTCTGTTTGTCTGTCCTCCTTCCGTCCATCTGATAGTATGTCGACAGGTCTGTCTGTCTGTCCTCCTTCCGTCCATCTGATAGTATGTCGACAGGTATGTCTGTCTGTCCTCCTTCCGTCCATCTGATAGTATGTCGACAGGTCTGTTTGTCTGTCCTCCTTCCGTCCATCTGATAGTATGTCGACAGGTCTGTCTGTCTGTCCTCCTTCCGTCCATCTGATAGTATGTCGACAGGTCTGTCTGTCTGTCCTCCTTTCGTCCATCTGATAGTATGTCGACAGGTCTGTTTGTCAACATGTCTGTGTATATCATGTCTTTTCCCAATCACAATCATTCTTTCCATCATTCTATTTTTATTTCAACAAACCTCGCTATTCTGTCTGCCTGTTTGAATGTCGGTTCATCGGTCATTGTGAGAAGTAATTATGCAAGATAAAGGTCCCTTTATACTCCATACCGCATCTGGCATATAGGGCACGACTCATATTTTGTATAGACAAATCAGACCTTAGCGCGTGATATAGTAAACACCACGCTGAACGCCTTACTTCCAAAGATGTTACCTGGTACCCATTTAAGGCAAGGTCGACCTGGGAGCCAAAGTCATGTTTGAAAAACCAGCACATCCATACAACAACACATCACCCACATTCAACCAGACATCATTCACATACAACCAGACATCATCCACATACAAAAAGACATCATCCACATACAACAACACACCACCCACATTCAACCAGACATCATTCACATACAACCAGACATCATCCACATACAAAAATACATCATCCACATACAACAACACACCACCCACATTTAACCAGACATCATTGACATACAACCAGACATCATCCACATACAAAACGACGTCATCCACATACAACAAAACACCACCCACATTCAACCAGACATCATTCACATACAACCAGAGATAATCCACATACAACC
Organism: Candidula unifasciata; assembly: GCA_905116865.2. NCBI lineage: Eukaryota > Metazoa > Mollusca > Gastropoda > Stylommatophora > Geomitridae > Candidula > Candidula unifasciata. The sequence continues at coordinate 28,876 of CAJHNH020004161.1, forward strand.
AGACATCATCCACATACAACCAGACATCATCCACATACAACCAGACATCATCTACATACAACAAGACATAACCAAATACTACCAAAAATCTATCAAATATACAACAAATACAATTACCCACATAATGTGGCTGAATGAATAGTTGAATGGGTGCATGCGTAAATGAGGTAGAGAAAAAAGGTATTTGTAAAAAGAGGATCGACTTCAGAGCACCTGGTTTTATCAAATATGGTTCAATATCTCTCCACAGACCGGCTAGTTGCCTTTCCGAGAGCGTCGCCCAAAGCACAACCACTGCAGCTCCGGCGACGATCCCCATGAAGTTCCATAAAATTTGAACTCGTGAACTGAACGGCGCCGTCGCGAACCATCGACCTTAAGAGTGCAAGATAAAAGGTTTAACCACTTCGCCACAGAGCCCGCTCCCAGTTAGTAAATAATACATGAGTTAGTTATTGAATGAGAGTGTATTATTGTGAATTTTACAAACTGAGAAAAGATGATGTTGATGACTGATTGAGTTACATACAGAATGAGTGAGTGACTGAGTGTGAAAAATGAAAATCTAGGCGTCTATGAATGGCTTAGTAACAAACTGAAAAAATGGTGAGCTTCAGAGAAAATGAACTACTGATTCGGCAAGAGACAAAGTGTTTGCGGGAATAAACTTCTAATTGCCAGAAAGACAAATCGAGTTAGAGAAGAACGAGTTAGACATAAATTGAGGGAGTACAAGTGATGGATCGAAACTAATCTAAACTATCCTCTGTAGCCCTGTGTAAACATGTCCTAGAAGCTTCCGTTTCAAACAAGCCTAGAAAGCATGCCCTGGCTGTTTTGTTTTTGGGTGGCAGCAAATCTCTATTTAAATGTCCAACTATCAGGGTAAAAATGATTTATCTGCCCAGAATTTGACGTGGGGCATCGCGACTTAGATGTGTTTTGTGAATTGCTTGCATTGGCGTCCAAACATGTAGGCATATGCCACACCCCCCCCCCCCCACTTTTACCTCACCCCAATATTTGGGGGGTAGGTGGGGGGGGGGGGGCACCAGCCCCACCCCCACCCCTTCAATAGATAAAATGGGACAAAGCAGCACTCTTTATCTGTATATGGAACTTTTCCTTAAAAGGCAGATATACTATCAGATTTATCTGTCATTCAGAATAGTATTTATTATTATTACTATTATTTTATTATTATTATTATTTTTTTTTTATTATTTTTATTGAACTCTTTACATATGATCAAGTCCCTCGAGCTTTCCTCTTGCCTAGAAAAATTGTAAGAAGTCGGGAGTTCTGAACCATCCAAATGTTTTCTTCGTGTCAACATCCCCATATTGCTCCCCGCTGATTTCCTTCTCTGTTTAACTGAAAACGTGGAAAGTTTTATATCGTAGCTGACTCCATAGACAAGCCTTTGGGGCAGAAAACCTGGCATATTGTGGCGTATCCCGAGTGATGTGACGTCATTGCTGTTTGATAGATTTTTAGACTGGGGCTTCTCAAACATTATGACTTAATCAAGTACCAGAAAGTGTATTGATCGGCACTCATAGAAATAAATAAATAAATAAATAAAAGAACACACAAGAGAACATAAAAATCGAAAGCTATAGTTGCCGTGCCGGGAATTGAACATGTCACCTCCAGACGGCGTCTGCCCCTCGCCATGAATACAAGTGCCATAAGAACATGGTTAACTAGGCACCCCCAAAAAAGGTGCCTTACTGGCTATGTCTATCGTACAACTTGAAATCCACAACTATGGAATACGGACATAATTCATTTCAAACCATCTAAATAGCATCATTATGACTAACTTACACAATGACCTAATATCATGATCAAGACTGAGCTGTGTAAAAATACCAGCCATTTAGTTGTGAACTGTGCATAATAGCCTTTCTGTAGGCATTAACTCTTCACAACTCCATTTGGAAAGGAATTGAACTATACGATATGATCTTTCTATTATGATTTGACTGTTCGCCATTCCTTTTCTCTTAAAAATTAACTATAATCTACAGCTTGTCCAAAAGGAATGAGGACACACACTGAATTACCTATATGAATTTCATTGCACATGGTTGAGTTAAGTTGATTCAAGAACCGACATCACAGCACTTAGGCATTCCCATAAGCACTTGGTCCCTATCGTACGTCTTGAAGTCCTGGGAAACGTGTGCAGATGTTGATTAACAACCGGGGATTTTTAGCAAGTTTACAGCTAGAGTTTACAGCCAGAGTTTACAGCCAGAGTTTACAGCCAGAGTTTGCAGCCAGAGTTTACAGCCAGAGTTTGCAGCCAGAGTTTACAGCCAGAGTTTGCAGCCAGAGTTTACAGCCAGAGTTTGCAGCCAGAGTTTACAGCCAGAGTTTGCAGCCAGAGTTTACAGCCTGAGTTTGCAGCCAGAGTTTACAGCCAGAGTTTGCAGCCAGAGTTTACAGCCAGAGTTTGCAGCCAGAGTTTGCAGCCAGAGTTTGCAGCCAGAGTTTGCAGCCAGAGTTTGCAGCAAGAGTATGCAGCCAAAGTGTACAGACAGAGTTTGCAGCCAGAGTTTGCAGCCAGTCAATGCGACGAGAAAATAAAATAAAAAATATGCAGACCGTCTTAGCAACCGGCGGTTCATAGATTTCTTAAATAAATTTAGCATCCGATACTAGAAAGAGATTGGCAAACAGAGCTTTGTCTTGTGATCGTCAAGTAGCCAAGGATAGAGACATGGTTTGGCAACGATGTTTCAAGATCCAGGACACGTCCATTGACTGACCAGATTCGCTCGACCTGATTGTGGACAGAACTGCGATTCATGGCCATATGAATGTATGTTTACTTCACTGTCCAACTGTCCTTAGTTTCTTTTCTATCTTTCTGTGGGTGTTCCCCCCCCCCCCCCAAATAAAGGCGTTTGTGAAGCCAGACACACAGACGATTTACTGCGCTAGCGCGCGCGCACACACACACACACAATCGAAAGTTGCGAACAACGTGTCTTTTAAGCGAATACAAATTGGATATCGTGTTAAGCTTAGGAAGAAATGTACGCGAATTACAGAGAACTGAATCTTTAGAAGATAGGAGAAACGGTAAGAAAACTGATATTTAATTGACTGGAATTTTAGCACTGAATGGAGGATACATAATTTAAAAAAAAAAATGTATATATAGAATGAAACAATGAAAAATGGGAAAGAAATCAAACATTGAGATAAAGTTTTTTCAAAGCGTTTGGCTTCTGCTTAAGAAGATTACAACAGATAGAACCCCGTGGTGTAAGCCGGCTAAATGCCGTTATTCTATTCAGTAATAAATCACATAAGAAAGGCATGATAAATCCGAAAGCGTCTTTCCTCTCCTTCTTCGTCCCAGAGGAAAGACAAGACGGACATATAACCAAATTGTGACCGGTACCATCAGTGCTGGAACTCTGCACTGGCTGCTGAAGATGAGGACGGAGCACGAATCAGAATTCCCCGCTTGCTGTGATGTCAATTCTCTACTCAACTCAACTCAACCCAAGGAAGAGAGAATTCCCGATTACACAGATCTTTTTATCAAAGCATCGGTCAATTCAGGTTGTGTTTCCTTCTTCACACTTACGAAGGCTCGAATTATAATCTTTGGGCGCTTGGGAATATGATTACATATTGTGTAACTGAATAGCTCCAGCACGGAGCTATCTCGTGAAACCAGAGGTAATTTGTAAAACAGTTTATCTGGCGCACACATGCGCATGTTTGCGAGCCTCAAGCTACACACGTATACATACACGAACACACACACACACACACACACACACACACACAGACCGATGTGGAACATATTTAAATAATAATAAAGAAAACATTTTTCATAGGCGCATGTGACCTACGCTCGCGCGCGCACACAAACACACACACAGACACATACACAGACACACACACAGACACACACACAGACACACACACAGACACACACACATAGAGACACACATACAGACACACAGACACACACACAGACACACACTCACACACAGACACACACACTCACACACAGACACACACAGACACACACACACACAGACACACACACACACACACACACAGACACACACACAGACACACACACACAGACAGACACACACAGACACACACACACACACACACGTAAAACAGTAAAGGAATAAACTAAACTAAAGTAAGCTTGAGAAATCCTAAAAAGAAAGGAACTGAGAGAGACCAGAGTTGCTGGACTGGATTCTGTTCATGACATCGAAATGATTACACAGGATACAATTAAATAGAGAACTTGACTGACAGACTGTGTGCCTCTACTGATACAACATGGAAAAAAAAAAAAACTACAACAGCATAAAAGAATGATTAGAAAAAAAGTGTTATGAGAAGAAGGAAACTGGAAACTGTTGGGGCCACTGGAAAGATCTGAAAAAAAAAAAGCAAAAAAAGACATGGCGAAACGTTTCTTGACAGCCCTTGCTTGGCATGTAGGAATGTCAACACACGAACTCATTCATGCTGTTGAAGATCTCAGAATGTTGTGAGGGATGATCCGCCATGCCAGTCGGCAAGGACACATGATAATTAGGATTAAACATGATATCTTTATTTGGTGTTATTCTGCTATCTTGAGCTGAGTTGATTGAGTTGATTCAAGAATCCATATTCAAACACTTTAGGGCATTCTCAAAAGCGCTCCATCCCCATCTTCAGCAGCAAGCACATAGTCACAATTCTAATGCTGCCAGACGCCTTCTTTTTATACATCTGAGCGTCGAATATCGGCCAGATCCCTTTGTCACATCCCACTGCATCATTCTAAAGAGACCGTGGTGATCCATCTGCTCCTCCGAATTGAACACGTTCTCCAACAAACACTAACCACGTCTGCCCTATAGTGCATTAGTATTTCACCAAGTTGTGAAAAGCCAGCCTGTTCATTTCCCAACACGCCGGCGTGTCCCGGAAAAAATATACAGACATTGTTCCCTACCCGTGATCTCTGATGGCAAGCTTGCCACTCTTCAAAAAGCATGCCAGTCCTCACCTTCATCATTTTTTTTTTTTTTTCAGGCTTATGCTGTATCGGTCAATCAGGACATTATCAGAGTCAGATAAGAGTCTTCCACATACAAGAACACGCCTGTCATTACAACGCCACTAATTAGGTTTCCCATAAGTGTCATATAGATCGGCAAGAGGAGCAGTTGGAAGACTCGCCAAAACTAAGGAGACTGGTTTCAATTCTAGGTTACGAGATAAACGGTTTTCGCCCGCCCCCCCCCCTTTTTCCCGCCCGGGGTACAACATCATGTCCTGCACATTAACCAACAGTCTGCAAAAAAAAAAAAAAAAGCTATATTTGTTAAGCAGATGTGTATGCAAAACTGAAGTTCTAAAACAAAATCGAAAGCCCAGAATTGAAAAAAAAAAAAAAAAACAACCAGAATAGTCCGTGATAATTTACAAAAGGTAAACCCCAACAAGAAGAAATAGGCAAAGCTATATCTAGATTACACACAAAGACAGCAAGTGAAATGGTTTGCCCACTTAGAGAGAATGCCTTGTGACACCATACCATACAAAGCATACATGGAAAGAGAAGAAGGACGTAGAGCACGGGGTAGACCAAGAACAAGATGGAAGGATAACATCAGAGAAACTCTACAACAGCACGATGTGCCTATGGTCGAGGCAGCCAGAAGAGCTAAAAACAGAACCTTATATCTCCCTCGACACCCACAGCGGTAAAAGAGGAAGTGAAGAAGAGGAAGAAGAAGAAGAAGAAGATATCTGAGTTGTGTGTGTTTATCCGTGCACAGACTTATTCTTGTGCACTTGCTTGTTCTTTGCCGCTCAGGCGCATAAACTCCGACTTCGAATGATGCCCACGATTAGTCGACTCTTAGGACATGCTTACTGGAGTGGCAGTGGGACTGCTTTTGTTGTCCCAGCAATGGAGCCCAGAAACTAGTAGTAGTAGTAGTGCCACCATGTGGATGAGGATCACCGTGGAGAGTCCCAGAAACCGCGTTCAGACATTAGACCATATTTTTGGTCGGGCTATATTGCGGCCCCAGGCAAAAGCCAGGGTGGGGCTTCAAAAAAAATTGCATCTCACAAGGAGATGACTGGATTAGTCGACTGACTGGCTGACTTTCTACCCCACTAGGGCATCACACACGCGATAAACACCCGATGTTACACAATGTGCCACCATGTGGATGAGGATCGCCGTGGAGAGGTCCCAGAAACCGCGTTCAGACAATTGACCATATTTATGACCTGCCTATATTGCGGCCCCTGGCAAAAGCGAGGGTGCGGCTTCAAATTAAAAAAAAAACATTTAGTCTTAACAAGGACGAAACTGGATATGAGCAACACTACTGGATTAGTAACTACACAAGAACTCACACGGGCAAACATTGAATAAAATACGTGTCAGATTTTTGTTTAGATATGGTGGAAGTGTTGTCTCAATTCCCGAGATGTCACTGAATACAGTCATTGCGATATTCTAAATTTTTAGCCAAAGAGAAACAACTCCATTATATACTTCTCAATGTAGTTTTATCCCCTACATTGTTTTTTTAAACTGAAAACTATAGGAATGCAAAAAGGCATGTGGAATTTACTTCAGAGGTTGTTTCCTTTGACAATTTTTATCTATTACAGAGACCATAGGAAATTCTACCGTGAAAGTAATGTGCTCAAAAAGGTTCTGTGGCTTGGTAAAATAAACTGAATTCAGGAGAGCACAGGTTGAGTGAGTGAGTGAGTGAGTGAGTGAGTGAGTGACGTTCACCTGCACAAGAACCGCACAACGAGAGACAAACATTAGTGACTCAATGTGCTACAATTCGGATGTGAATCCACCGGTACAAGTCCTAGAAACCCTGTTCAACACTAGGTTATATAATTACGTTCCAAGGTGGCACGGGTATTGTAGACGGAGAACCACTTCAGAAAAGTGTTTGTCATTTTAATATTGTGTAACACGAAACAAATATAAAAATAAATACATTGTATACACAAACTTGATAAAATCCTTGAAACAATATTGTTCGTTACAAATAAACTATATTACTATAGTTGATCCATGATCCTTTTATTTAAAAGCGAATATTTTTTTTTTACTTCTGCGCTAAGAGACATCTTATTCAAAGCATATTTATTCCAACTCTGTGCTACAAGTGCCAGACATGGTCACTCACAACAAACCATAGAAGAAAATTAGTAACCATGGAAATGAGATGTCTGAGAAGGGCTGTAGGGGTGACCATAAGAGATAAGATCAGGAATGAGATCATAAGAGAAAAAGTCGGCACAGAACCAATTCTCAATTACATACAAAGACAGCAAGTGAAATGGTTTACCCACTTAGAGAGAATGCCTTGTGACACCATACCATACAAAGCATACATGGAAAGAAAAGAAGGTCATAGAGCAAGAGGTAGACCAAGAACAAGTTGGAAGGATAACATCAGAGAAGCTCTACAACAGCACGATGTGCCTATGGTCGAGGCGGCCAGAAGAGTCAGAAACAGAACCTTATATCTCCTTCGACACCCACAGCGGTAAAAGAGGAAGAGAAGAAGAAGAAGAAGACTTCTGCGCTAATAGATTACTCAAACAAGGTCGGTCAGCAGTGCATTTACCACCTCTATCTCTGACAAATAAGGTGCGCACAATCGAAAAAATACTTTACCATTTAAACTGTGAAAGGTTTATTTCCATATAAGTATTTTGTAATGTTTACAGAACCTGAGGAAGGTTTGCTTCTTCTTCGCCTTCACAGACTGTAGACTACGTTCTGGTTGTTTCTCCACTTTAGAACTTTAGTCGTGTTCCAAAACTTGAATTCTTCGTGCACATCCGTCTAACAGATCTAGCTTTTCTTTGTATACAGACTATTGGTTTCCTGCCTTATGCAGATGCACTACCACTTCAAAGAAAACACCCTTAAGTAATCAACTTTTATGATATGCTTATTGTCTTTTCACCTTACAATAGGGCCACAACATCAACACAAGGAAACAGACATATGAAAAATCCGTTTGCACTGTAACTTCCACAGCAAATATGACTCTCTTAAAATAAACTTACCTGAGTCAAAGGTATCTCAGCAGATTGGAATCCCAAACTCCCATGCACAGCTGCAGATAGCTGTCTCTTGGCTACCAGCTCATCTAAGGATTGCAGCCTCAGAACCCCACTTTTCAGCCGTCTCCGTTGGAACAAACCCGTGGAGGGAAACCTAAACGCATTCTGAAGGTGCTCTGACGTTCTCGGTGATATATCTTTGACCGTTGGAAATATAAAAGGAGAAGAGTTTTGGTAGTAACCTGGTGTTGGCGATGGATTGTTACTATCCGTGTCACTTGACTGGTTGTAGCTTGAATCTAAGTATGGTTTTATTGAAGAACAGCTTGTGTTGTTCATTTCCTTGCCTTCGTTTATACTGTCCATCTGATTTATAGTTGTTTCTTGAAGAGACCTCTGCATCTCTGGAAACTGAAAAGGGGTTGAGTGATGCAACTGAGAGTAAGTAATGTCATAATCTTCCATAAGTTCTTTTCTTTTGGGGCGATCTTTTCTTTCTTGATTTTCATGCAGGTCTGCATTAAGACTGGTCCAAGACCATCTTCGTTGTGTTTGCCGACTAGCGGCATGAGTGGTCGACTTGGATTTCCTAAAGGTGACATGGTGGTTTGATTTGCCCTGAGATCTTTCATGGAAAGTTAATCCAGCTTCAGCTAAAGACGACTGACTTTGCTTAAGAGGACGAATACTTTCTGTTGTATGCATGTTTCCAGTTTGTCCAGGAGATCTTCGTTCAGGAGATGAGCCACTATCTGGCAAACTACCAAAAATGTGTTTATTTTCACCTGTTCCGATGTGTTCAGTACTCACTGTGGCTTCTGCATTTGGTGTCTGAAAATGGACATGTGTCTGAACGTTTCTTGATGCCTCTTTTTCCATTGCTGGTAGTTACAATATTTGACTCACGGTGACGAATCTTGACTCCGTATCAGGACTTCACACAGTAGTGTCTTTTCGTATTTTAACCTGAAACTAAATAAACATGACTGTGATTACTAAAACGGAACGTACAGTTTGTAGTAGGCGGAACATGTTGAGACTAAGAAAAAATATATGCCACTACGAATCTATCTTGGGTTGACAAATCCTAACGAATGTCAGGATGTAACCTGGTGTGTTTACGAAAGACAGGAACGCTAAGTGGTAGATGGTTAGTTGCTTAAAGAAAAGCAAACAAAAGCTCCCATCACGTTCAACCAGTTTATGAGAGCTTTTCTGTAAAATTACTTGGTTATAACATCCCTCAGCCGACACGTGTAGTAATTCTGCTGAGTAACAACCGACCGGCCTCACCAAGATACCAGCTAAGTGATTTTGTGTATCTATGTGATATTATTTAATTTGTATGTGCTGATGAAGGCTCAATAGCCGCAACGTTCACGTTTTGTTTGTATTAGTTATATTGTGAAGCTTGCTAATATACTTTTCGTTCGAGTTTATATCTTTTCTTGGTTACAATGTGTATGTGGTTATCCTTCATGGGGGTCGTTTTTCTTAAACTCCTATTGGGTATCTCTGTAAAATTTTGTCATTTGGCTAGTTTCCGTGACATAGCGCTTTGTCAAACAGAGTGCTTGCATTCCATGTCCATCGAAGATTATTGTGAAGGCAGTCACAGTCTTCCACGTTGGGTAGTTTCTTTCGTTTCCAGTCAGTACCTGCCAGGTCTTATTTAGCCTGATACTCTTCCTGATAATGTCCGTCTTTCGCTGCCAGTCGTCTCTGTGGTTAACTCGATGCGAACGCTGCATAATGCCGGGTTGCCGGGTTAGATCCCAGCTGCAAGCCTAGCCCAGCCCTGCGTTGGTTTGGACAGCGGTATCAAGAAAGCTGACCGTCCAGAATGCAATGGCAAACTACTGAAAGTAAAATTGCCTAGAAAAACCACACAACGGCCAGGGGCTGTTGGGGTTGGTTTTGCAACGTCCTGTAAAGGATACACAACTAACCTGTCGCTGCCGTATCGCCGTCCCAAGTGCCACTGGATAGACATGCATTCAGTAGATATACGCAACCTAGACAGACACGATGTAGACAGATACAATGTAGAAAAGCATTCAGTAGACAGACGTAAAGTAGACGGACTAGACGTAGACAGACACAACGTAGGCAGACAAAACGACACGCATTTAGTAGCAGACACAACTTTATAAGGCATACTGTATGCGGGCTAAAAGTAGACAGGTACACCGTTTACACAGCAAAGTCAGACAAACTTTAGACTAGCACAGACATGTGTAACATAGGTAGAAACAACACAGTCATAGCTAGATAAGCACCTGTATATAAAATAACACACTTTGTGATGACCCTGCTTTGCATGGTCTCCACGAGTACATTGTGGCAAGCAGAAAGTCCGTGCTACAAGTGATGGCACGAGAGACTTGTGGCTGGTCGAGTACACGAGGGAAAGCCCGAGCTAGCCTCGTGGTCAGTCGATCATGAGAAGTCAGAGAAGACGGTTGTAGTAATTGAAGATGTCGTCTTTATGTCGCGCGAATGGTTAATGTTCGAATATGTCGCGAGTGATAGAATTGAGAATAATTGTTTAAGCATGTTGAATACATGGACCAGAATAAACTGACAGAATGTACAAAGAAGCTGAGCGGCGTTTGTGTTGTCAACCCTAGACGTTAAAGTAGTGCAAGTCGTGTAGCAGTAAACATCCAGAGAGTGAGCCGTGGCTAAAGCCAATAAGTAGTGAACCAAGGTTCATTCCAAGTAAAGCATCGCTGCATTTCACACTTCCGAATGTACAAACGAGTTTAGCAATAATCTGTCTAGAGTGACAGCTGTTATAACACTTGGTGAATGTCCTGGCGGTCACTTTGTTTCTCATTGAGTTGATAACTTATGCACAGTGAGAGACATAGGATTTCAGGTCCATTACAAAATAAAAAAAGTTGACCAGTAAGCGACATGGCTTGCATGATTGGCCTTCGCTTGTTTTGTTTGTCATCTTCTTTCTTGGGTTTTACAGTGAGAAGATCGTCTCGAGAGTTTAGCAGCGCTTTTCCCAATGGAAAGCCACTTGTGTCTTTACAGGATTGGAGGGTATCTCTTAGATGTAACGGCCTGTCATCTCTCTGAAGGAATGGATAATTATCCAATTCTGCGATAGCTCAGGTGTTGGTGGTTAATTAACATACCATTCAGGCATTTTAATCCATGAATACTGGCCATAGAAACACTTTGCAAGCAGTCATTTGGAACAAACGAAAATTAATGCATTCTTGAACAAGTTCCCGCGAAACTGATGGGCTGATTTCAAGACAAGCAAAGAAATAAGGAAAATTTCTAGATAGCCAAGGCCCACAGCAATGACCGTGGTCTAGGAACAATGGATCAAACAACGGTCCAGTATCAAATAACAAACAATTATCATGGTACATTGGCGTCCGAACGCCTCACATCTCGAACAATAACATCAGGAAGATTGACTCGAACTCTAAGGCCGTCTTGGAAACCGAACGCTTAAAACGTGCCGATCACGTGACTGAGCTGACGAGACAAAAGTTTTAGCAGCTTCCTCAGCGGCAGAAGAAAAAAAAACATAGCAACACAATTTTTGGGGAAAAGGGGGGAGGGGGGAGATAAAGAGGGGAACAGTGGAAAAAATTAGCACTGTTGAAATCCAAGATCTGTTGCCCATGTGGATGGCACACAAAAAAATATTGATAATTAAATTGCTCCCTAATAGAGCCCCAGTTTTCGGGTGTATCCAGTGATACTCCTATATACTTAAATATTTTTGTTTGTATGTAAACATGATCATTAAGTGGAAAAGGGTTTCTCACCCTTTGAAAGTCCATCGTGTCCGAATTGTCTGCCAGTGTTCGTCTGCCACCTGCTAACAAAAGTCCAACATGTGTCCGGTAAACCAAACGTAAGCTTGTCGCTCGGTCGTCCAGGCATGCTGACTGTTCTAATTAGGCTGCCGCGACGACTTCCTATCTCACAGTACCTTCTGCAAACCACCAAGTCGCCTTGTCTCTATCCGAAAGAAAAACACCATCCGGTAATTTCGTGCAGCAGGGTACCAGCCCTGAGCTTCATGAACTCAGGTGGGCCCACCTCCGAAAGCGTCTAGGAATCGTGGGCCGAAACGCTTGTTGACGAGGATAATTTCTACTGACGACTGGTAGATCCCTGCTGTACTTGCTCCCTGTGAGTTTATTCCTATTACTATGCCCACATTTGGAAAAATACATATTATAGTTGAGTGTGTCGGACCCCGGAACAGACTGATTAAATTTAAAATAATGTCAGTCGAATTTTTGCCATGGAACTTGAACGGTTTGAAATTCGAACGACGTTTCAGAAGGGATTATGTTCAAATTCCGATGTATCACTGTATTTGACAATGTCAACCGGGTGTTGCAATATCTTCATCTATTGAAGGGTTTTCATTCATGTAGTTTTATGAAGCTAATACCTGCGTGGGCAGGCAGGATGTTTCTTAATGGAAGATACATTAGTTGTCAATAGTATGGAGTTTGGGTTTTGAAAGCTTGTAAATACGGAAAGCACTATGTATGATGTGTGTGTGTGTGTGTGTGTGTGTGTGTGTGTGTGTTTGAGAGAGAGGGAGGGAGAGAGAAAGAGAGAGAGAGAGAAAGGGAGAGAGTTTTTAAAGTCTCCAACCCATACATCTATGGCAAGACGTATAGCCCCCACCCCCCCCCCTTTCCCACCTCCGAGTACATTGCAAGACCCTCTTTGAGTTTATGGCGAGATCCCCATGCCACATTAAATTTATGACAAAACCCACACGCATCTTTCCCATCCCCACCCCCCCCCCCCACCACCCCCTTTCTTCCCTCCCTCACGAACATAACAAAATTTGATTAAAAAGATGAGAACAATAGATTCAGCAACAAGCGAAACAGAAATTATGGAGATATACCTTTCGGTTAGAATATGTTTTTTATTGTAACAGTTAAAATTAATTAGATCTTTTAACGTTGTAAAATCTGCTCATGAAAATAATGATGTTTTTTGCAGTATCGTTTAATTAATAGTGTAAAATCTAAATATATTTTATTTCTAATTAAATAAAAACACAGTTTAAGAGTAACGTTCTACTACAAGTACAAATAGACTGGTTTCCATACTTTTTTGACGCCCCCATTGAAACTTTCTTTCTACCTCTTTCCGACCCCCATCCCCCCTCCCCCTCCGGCCCCTACCGAGTGGGAGCAACTCTCCAGGTCGGATACGACTGAAACATTATAAGTGCACCCATTCATCACACACACTCTTCTTGGAGAACGGCATTATTACAACCGAAATAAATCACCGCATACACATGCGCAAAATCTTTGTGTGAACATAAAAGAGGATTCACTCGATGAACTTCATACTGATTTCAACTATATCTTTAGGCTAAAGGGACAAACCAAAACCTGTTTATCACCCTTTTACGAACGAAAGCAGCAGACAAGAATAAATGAATAAACATTATTAAACGGATATGTACTCATATCAACTAATAAATAATGTCACTTAAAAAAAGTACAGTTTTCTATTACCTAACAAAAGATAACCTTGGCGGCCTCTCCTAAAGCCGGAACATCGACGAGACCTAAATACTGAAAGTTCTGAAGACACATATCTACAGTGTACCATATCCGCTCAAGTTAGTCTACCTAAGTCGTTGTTACACTGTAAGGATTCATTTTTGTCCCCAGTGCGGGCTGATGAAATTTGTCACCTTCACAAGACTTTAAGTGGTTCTAAAACTGTACGCCAATACCGCTTTCTGAGCCAGACAAGTGCCAACTGATTATATGTGTCATCTGCAGGACAAACTGAGAGGTTCTAGGCCTGTATACTTGTGCCACTAACAGAGCCAGGCAACTGCCATTTGATTTTATGTGTCGCATTTCCTATCTGTTTAAGGCTTTCAAAACTGCTCACTAGTGCCACTGACAGAGCCAGGCAACTGCCAGTTGATTATATGTGTCGCCTTTACAACAGTTTAAGGCTTCCAAAACTGAACACTGGTGCCACTTACAGAGTAACGCAACTTCGAGCTGATTATATTGTTCACCTGCACAATTTAAATGTTCAAGAATTCATTATCCAGGGCTCACTAACATAGCGTCGACAGTTCCACCCGACTGCACTTCTATCCCCCCCCCCCCGCGCAACAGTAAGTACTTCTTTTTCGCTTGTTCCCCCCTCCCCACCCCCCCCCCACAATAATGTCAGCGGTTCTAAACGTGTGTTAAGTGCTACCTACTTAGAGTGATGCAACAATAAGTGAGAGAGAGTGTGCCCATGCGCGCTAAAAGTATATCTAGTTTATGGGCCATACAGACCCCTATTGTCTATAAACCAGTCAGTTGTTGAGGTAGTAACACATCACTTGCCGACTTTACATCCAGCGACATTTCCTAAGATAAGTTTTAAGCTGGTTCGACCAGTAGGTCCTTGATCAATTACAGCAATCGGTTTCTATAGGTATCTGAACCATAGACCTGTGGCATTAAATATGTGAACATTTAAATGTCACATCCCCAAAGTTATTCAGTCTCTCTTGTGTGACAACCTTCACATTGTAGCTTTGTCAGAAGCTCAGGGCAAGACAGTGTCAAATTTCAGAACCAGTGACACAATGCAGTCTATATTTTTTAAGACAGGGCAATGTTGCACAATAGCGGCACAAACAGGGCTGCTGAAATTTTTTAGGAATAGAACACCTTTTTTTAAGTTACCAAAACACTATAAAAGGTACTAAGTGGATAATTTTTAATTTAACATTATTAAACCGTTGTGTGTGTGGATATATATATATATATATATATATATAAACACATTGTCCTACCTTATATTTGATCAGAGCTGAAATTATGTGTCAATTACATCATTGACTGTACTATTTTTTTTCGCTTTTGTTGTGGAGAAGAAAAATGTTGTTTTACTTAAGGTAACAACTTTGATCTCATGAATGATTCATTGTCAAAATCTTCAATGAAAAGCAATATCTGCATCAATAACTGCATCACACTTTTTTGCAGTACTCTACTTCGCTTTTATTTTAAGAGTTCGACACACTGTCGACCTTAAAAACACAGATTAACATTTCTTAAACGTACCAAAACATCGAGTGTGGTAAGTGGCAAGGTTGTAAGTAGCAAGGGTTAAAGAGTTTCAAATGTAAAGGAAAGTAGTAACTTTGACAGCCTTGGTGCGTCCCAAACAATGCAGTATGATCACAGATGGCAATGACCTCAGACCCGAGTTAGGCTGTCCGCATTTCCAATCAGTTATTAAACCTATGCGGTCCCTAGGCTTATACAGCCACTACGATGTAAATGTTAGACTTCATATATTTTAGGCTACGACATGTGAGACTGCATTGCCAATATCTTTCCTGGTCGTTTTGCCTTTGAGAAAATTTTCAAAGGATTCTCCTTTTTCATCAGGTGTAGTCGCCCCTAGAGACGTGCCGTTGAGAAAAATAATCCTATCTTAGCCAGAAATTTAAGGCAGACCATTGTCCTGACCAGTGTTGATACTTTGGATCTGTTATATCCAAATTTAGATCTTTTTTATTGCATTTAGATACTGTTTTTGACGTTTAGATCGTAAATATTTTTCTAGATACTTTTCATATGGAGTTAGATATTTTATAGATTTCTTTTCTTTCATTGTCAATTTAATAATTACTGATGAAAAAAAAAATTACTACAATATTTTTCTTTTGGTCTGGCACGTAAATTGTGACAACTGCCATTACTTGAACTTTTAACTCTCACTGGGGTCAACGCACAAATATCTGGCAACACCGGTACTGATTAATAAAAACGCTCGTAAATCATATAACTTTGTTTCAACCGTAACCTCACTGTGCTGACTTTGCGTTTTTTTTTTTTTTTTCATGTGATTTGAAAAAAAAACTTGCTCACCTTCTTATGTGGCTTTCACTTTGAAAAAACCTGTCAACATGCCAAAAGTAAAGCATAAGCAAAAAATTTGGAAAGAGTGGTTGCATGATGACGAAATTAAAAACTGGGGATATGGACCAAAGCTTGTTGTAAGTACTGCAAGTGTGAAAGTTAAAGCGAAAATACAAAACTCAAAGAGTCCTGCAGGAGACTAAAAAAGCATAAAACTGCAGTTTCATTTAAAAATATTACAACCGAATGAACATCTGTTTTCAGAACTATACTGATAAATGAATCCTCAAAGTTGAATATCATTCGCGATGTTTTTAATTTGTCACTCTGCGCAATTTCAAACTGACCATTTGAATCGATTTGTAAAAAAATTAGGGACTAGTTTAAGTTGAAAAGTGTGGTGTAGAAAGTATAGTTTTAGGAACTTAAGGACCTTTTAATCAGCAAACAGTTAGGCTTGAGAATTTTGGCTGTAATTGGTACTGATAAATGCCTCATGATGGTTGGTATAAACAATGGCGTTTATGCCAAGTTTGAAGGAAGCCTAACCCATTGTTAATACTTATAAAATGTATGCGTCGTTCATTGCAGCTAGCATTATCACATGCTTCATCTAAATATTTACTAAGGAATTTGGAATACCTTATTGCTGAAACACTTTACTGGTTTACTACAAATCATTTTGTCAAATAACAGCAAAACAATACATTATATACAACCTTGAATGAATGGTTCCACACCAGCGAAAGTCTGTCAGAAGTGCAAGTCTAGATGGTTATCAATTTAACCAGCTGTTGAAAGAAGTTATGACAGCATATGGCTGAAGTTGAAGACACACTTTGAAATAACAAGTGACAAAGTGAAAAGTGCTACACAGCTGAAATACTATATGGAGTGTACAGTGATGAAAAAATGTGTGTCATTCCATTTCTTCTTTTTTATAACCTATTTCAATATGGAAGTAAAAGAAAAGAAAAAAAATAGCAAAGTTCCCCCTTTTGTTCACGCCCCCTCTTCGGCGGCATCGGGCATATGGGCAAGCTCCCATATTTTTCAGACCTCACACTCTGTGGGTAATGTGGTCAGCATTACGCCGGGTGTCTTTACTTACCCCGGGCAGCCCATCCCGGTAC